>OZ020552.1:30990691-31545037 GCA_963971465.1 Lepidochitona cinerea | reverse complement strand
TTTATACAACTAGCAGGAGTTACCTCCCCTGCTAAGTTTTCAGTAATTTATACTTTTTACGTCCTCTGGGGGGCTGTTTCTCAACGCACTTACGCCCGTTGTAACTTTGCGCCTGGCTGTAACGTTATGTTGAGGGTATATGTTGTCATGGTAGTTACGCCTTGCATTGGACTTTGTTGAGAAACAACCCCCAGATTTGGGAAGAAGTTTTAAGAGAAACTGTTTCCGGTGAATGACACATAGACAAAATGGCCACAGATTTATTGAAACCTTCAACTAATCAAATTGAATAGGCTGATAGAGAATGCTGCAATGGGCTTTATTTGCAAGGGATAGAAATATTTAACGAAAAAATGCAAAAAAACCCATGCAGTCAAAAGGCCTCTAATTAAGGCCTTACTCTGGTCCCAAAATTTAACCCAAAAAAATCCTCTTATGTAGTTTTCATCAATGGTTGTTTTCATCAAAGGCCTGTGAAATAAGACACATCAAAGAAGAAAAAGTAAATTGAGAATATGGCTGGTTACATATCACAGTTTTACTTATTCAATGTTAAACTGAGCCACCTCATCAATACAGACTGTTCAAATGGTATTGAACTCTAAAGATGGCAGGAAACCTGTGAAACTTGTTCTTAATGGTTTATCTATTTCATCATGTCATGATTTTGCTTTTTGTGGATTACAGTTGCCATGCCAATCCTGGACTGTCAGTATAACCTTTTACCCCTGCACTTTTGTGTTGACCCTGGAGAGAATTTTGATTGGTCATCTCTGGAAGCTGAAGATGCCAACTCGGAGCTGGAGGTGGGGTTAAAGGAGAAGCTGACATTGATTGAAAAGTACATGAGTTTGTCGAAACTGCCGTTCACTCGTGTAGAGGGAGATAACGACAGTGATCAACGCTCAAATGGATCTGTAGACTCTGATGAAAGTGGAGGAGGAAAAGACAAACGTAAGGATACAAAACTACAACAACAAGTGCATAGTGTTGGAAAAGGGTTTGGAAGCATTGGCAGAAGTATGGGGAAAAAGTTAAAGAAGAACTTTGGCAATATTGGTAAATCAAAGGGTAAGAGTGGCTCTGAAAAAGTGGAAACTGGGTCAAAGAATGCAACGATTGCCTCGGGTGTAACTCAAACAACCAAAATTTCCGCTTCCATCCCGATGATGTTTGATCATGAACAAGTGATCTTATGTGCCCAGTTATCTGCCCATAGATCAGATATGCAAGAACAACTTGTTAATAATTACCTCAGTGAGGCAAAGAAAAGATTTGAAGCTGACCGAGATTTAAAACGACAGAAAGCTGTGGAGTTGAAAAGTCGTCTCCCTTTAGAAAAAAAATCCAAAGAAGACAAAACTCCGGTTCAGTGTGTGACTCCAAACTGTAGCATGTTTGGCACGGCTTCTAATAGTTATCTATGTTCTGACTGCTATTCCAGGTCTAAGAAACAGGCCTTGGAACAAGTGAAGTCATCTGATAGTCAATTTGTATATAATACTTACCCTGGTCCCAGGTCTCAAACTGCTCCCATCACCAGAGACCCACTCTACAGAATGGAATGTGGTAAATCAAAGTTTTATGCTCCAGTGGCTACAGAAGAACAAGTGGATTTAAGAAATCCCCAAAGATCAGCTCTGAGTCCTGTTGTAAACAATATACCTATAACTAGACCCAAATCAGCGGGAGTTGCCGAAATGCGTTCGGTACCAGCAGGTAGCACAACTGTACGTCGGCCCTTAGGTAATGTCACCTGTATAAACTTGTCTGATGACTCTGTAACGATAGAGAAAAGACCAGCAAGCTGTAGAGCGCCTTCACCAGACTGTCATTATGATAATGTGGATTATGCACCTCCCCAAAAAGAGGCCCTTCCTCTATCCAGCCGTAGAGAATGTCTTACATCAGGGTGCAACTTTTTTGGAAGTGAATCAACACGAAACTATTGTTCTAAATGTTTCAAGGAAAGGCAACAACCCCCTTCATTGAAAGTGGACTTACCCAAAACACACTTATAATACTTTTCTGTATCGGTATATCTATTAAGTTATTCTGTTTGTTTACTGTTGGTATGGTTTTAATGTGCTTATTTTCTTCCATTACATTATTGTGCTACTTATTCTGTGATTTCTGTCTTCCAAAGCAGTTAGCTCCCTTTACTGAGTTTATTATGTATACTAAGCTTCGTGTTGGAAATGGCCGAGCGAGAGAGCTTTACATGTGGTTTGTTAAAGATTTTAACAGACTTACAACATTATTATAACATATTTTTTTCAATAGATACATATATGAGTATTTTTTTTCTGGCAATATTGTTGATTGAAAATAGGCTAGTATTTACTTATTTAGTATTACACGTGTGATATTCTAGTTTACTGAATAACTGTTGTGAAATGATTTAATAAATAAATTGTAAAATCAAGTTGGCATATAAGACGGTATGAGCCGGAGGTAAAAGATTGGAACAATGGGTATCTTATTTTCCTTAGTTCTTCTACAGCTTTGCCTTCAAGTCACCCATATCCCCTGGTCCTCTCTGAAATACCTGTTATCACTAATATTATCAATGATAAACATCATTTTAATATACTATTTATTTAAGCTAATGTTTTGTAGAGTACGATAAGAATGTGCAATGTGAAGATAACCAATAATTAGACTGCTTTCTGCCATGTTTGGTCTAAAACAACAACAATAGTGGTCGCTCGATAGGATTATCGGTCGCTCCATGCAGGAGGTACGACACCCAACGAAAAGTCTCAAACTTTTAGAGTGCTATTCGTAATGTTTTGAGTACTTGAATTAGCGAAATTCTTACTGTACCTGCAAACAGACATGTTCATACATCAGCTGTGTTAAATATTATTATATCCCTATATTAGTGCCATAACTTTTTTCATTCTGTTGAATATCTAGCACATATTTGTTACATACATTTTTGAAGACATTATTTTATTGCATGTTTATCATCTGTTGTTAGTTTTTTATGTATTAAAATAAGGTAAAAACTAACAACTTAGAACTGTTCTTCTTCATAAAAGAAATATGAAAGAAGGCATTTCCTAAATTACTTGCTATTTTATTTGTTTTTGGGTTGTTAATGTTCACTTCTCTATTTCCGTGTCCACTGGCCGGTACAAGAACAAAATATGAGGTCTTGTCACAACATTTATCTGAAATCTTTACAATCAATAATTAGTATTTATGGTTTAACTAACAAACACCTGTTTATGTCAAGTCACCTATCACCCATGCAAGAGTGAATTAACATGTAATAAGATAACCTGGAGACAATAAATGTTAATCATGGTTTGAAGGATCCAACTGGAACAAGAGTCTATCAGGAGAAGTATTCATTATCTCCCTTAAGACTTTAACTAACAATCCACTCAGCACTGCCATGTCCATCCAAGGCAAATGATATTAAATATGTTTTTTAAATAAACACTTCATGGTATTTTTTTCAATATGAAAATTGTCTGTCAAGCTGAATTCCGGCTGATAGTATGGGTCTATAGGAATATGGGTCTATGTTGCATTTAGTAGTGGCTGTTTGTATTCTTAAATGTAAGCTCCCTGGATAGGATTGTTTTGTTTGAAGAATTATGTATCAAGGGGGTAGGTTATCTGTGAACCCTATTTTTCCCATATCATGCTTGAGTTCTATGCAGAAAATACTGTGATGCATTTAGATATGATTTATATACCTATGCCTTGTATACTACATGTACATGTATATGCTTTTCAAATTGTAATTAAATTATCGGTATTTATGTACGTATCTTATATTTGTCTCCCTCCATATTATAATGTTTAAAGAGACATGAACTGCCAAAAGTATCGATATAATAAAAAATATTGATAAAGCCAGTAACCCGTACAGAATTCAACTAAGCGGGTAGTCTGCAATATGTTTCTGGACAATTGTATTGTGACGAATAAGTTAAATTCATTTGACGTGTGCAGACTAATGGCCGGGATGTAGGCCCCTTAAGGGTTCATTCAAAGGATTTTGTTGCTAACAAAAACTACTTTTATGCACATCTTAAAGATTGGTATCAAAGGATTTTGTTTTTCTCGATAAAAATGACCAACAATTTGGCAATTCTGTAGCCCGAACAACCAGCCTCTATAATGTTGAGAATCTGACATACGCTCCCTGACATTTGCCCGGTTTCCTCCCACAATAAAAACTGGCAACGCCGCCAAGATTTCTCGGCTGGGTAATTCTGTTTCAACGAAACTCCCTATATTTGTCAGCTGTAGCTAGTTTCTCCCAGCTTGTGTCAAATGGAATAGGGCATTTATGTTTAGTTAGGATATGTGTGTTTGCACCCCCTCTGTGTCTTTGGTCACCCGTCATTTGTCAATGGAAATATCTTGGAAAGCAATATCTCGTTAGTTGGAAATACCCGAACTCTATGGCCAAATATCGATGTGCTGGATTTGTCTAACAATATCCCGTGTTAACTTAGACAGTTTTAAATTAACTTGTTATAGCACTTCGGTTTTTCAATTTGGAATTTATCTGAAACAATCTTGTTAATGGACTGCAATTCGACTTCAGGAAAATGCATTTTGTTCGTCTTAAAAATGTTTCAGCTTTATGTATTTTTGTACATTTGTGTAAAAAGTGTTTAAAATGTTAACTTCCTGTACAGTTTACTTGCAATATATAATGTGGTCTTAGCTTACGTTGTTTTGAGTTTTTAACCAGATTATGGTTTTAAACAATTCACTTTGACCTCCATTTTGACCACACTTGTTGCCTTTATACAGACAAGTGTTTCATATATCGAGTCCAATGAACAAGATAAACATGCGCCATCCGTTATTTATACCAGAGAAGATGAAGTGGACCCCAGGGGCCTGTCTTACAAAGCTTTGCTCATAGGCATACAACATGGACCGGTTGCAGCCAGGGCGCAAGTTTCTATAGTTTTAACACCGATTTACGTCCGACGTAACTTAGGCCAGGGGCCTTTTTCACAAAGCGGCATAGCGTAAGTTTTTTACGTAACTAGTCATTGCAACCCATGCTGTAGAGATACGTTTCTATGGCAGTTACGTAAAAAAATTACGCTGCGCCGCCTTGTGAAACAGGCTCCAGCTTCGTAAGACAGGGCCCAGGCCGATTGTCACGGCATTTCCATATAGGTGTTCACCTCATGCTGAGCCTAAACAACATTTTTTCAGGTCATTTAGTTTGAAGAAAATGAACATGGTGTTAAATTATAGCTGAATTACTCGATGTATTGGAAAGATACCAATGCAAAGAGTTAAATCCCCGAAGTTTCAGACTGATGCCGTTAACTTCGGAGATTTACGTACAGACCGCAGCTGATCAACAAGTGCTCAGCAGACCACAAACGGTCCACTCAGAAGCATGTTGTCTACTATACGCCTTTTTGACTACAAGTATAAACCCTGACTCCAAAATATGGCTCTCGGTATAAAATAAATGGTCGATATTCTTGCCATAGTTAAGATGCTTAACCATTGTCAATGTATTACAAAAGGATTCCAGAAAATTCTACTGACCAAGGCTAAGCTCCTGTCAGTCGTCAACCTAATGAAATATCATAGGTTTAGTTTATTACAACAATTTATGGGGTATAACGGTCTAAATAATATGCCTCTTTTTAACACAATTAGAAACTTGTTTCCATGGTTAGTGGCTAGGTCAATGGATTTACGAGCCATGCAATCCATTTGTTCCCGATTGCACAATGCTTCCCAATTTCCTGACTAAGTTTTCACTCGAACGACCTATCATGGGGGGTGGTTCCCAATTACCAGCAGAAGGTTTCCTCCGTACATAGAGCCCGGTTTCCTCCCACAATAAAACTGGCAACGCCGTAAAACACCAAACAATCATCAATCAACCCAATACTTTCGACGACATCAAACGTATTTCATAGTTTAGAGGTATGTGCACCCCCGTTCGAGTCCTTTGGTTAAATGGGAAAAGCTGACAATTTATTATTTTTTTTTTCATAAATTCCAAGTCGAGATAGCTTTACAGCGTTTGAAGTTTACTGCATGGTACTTTGAAAAACTGAAGAACTGACGTTGAAATAAACTCATTATTTTGTACTTAAAAATCACCTCCCACGTTTAGTCATCGACGGAAGGCCTGTGTCTGAATGTGAGACCAATATTTGATATCGCCTGCCACTTCACTATATATACATGTGCCGGTAGTGCTTAGGTTTTAATTAATTAAGCCATTCTGCATTATTATCCATTATCTGAAATCGAGGTCATGGTGGTAAATGGCCTAGTTCACGATGGCCTCTTCGTTGTTGGAAAAAAAAAACAAGCATCAAAATTAACCTGACCCTTTTGAACTCCGGCTTGACTTTCACATGGAAGTCATCCCAGGTCTACCTGAGTCGCGCGACCTTTCTCTCTCAGGTCACCATCCGTCTGGAAGCCGAGTCAAAGCGAGGTTTCTAGGTGAAACGAGGTCAGATATGGATCAATGCAGGTCAAACCGTTCATATAAGGAGATACACAGGATTGAATTTTCCCACATGTTTGACCTTCCGGGTACAACCAACTACGATGTCATTCAGGAGATTATAGTATACGTTGACCTAAATATTAACATCATCTCGGTCCTTCCGTGTTTTTTTGTTTTATTTTTTTATATACCGGGTATCTATATATATATATATGTATATCTTATTAAGTATCTTTTTACCAAACAGTGTCATATAATGATATAGTATAGTATTAATTAAGCCTACCAAAATAAGGAATATACACTGAAATTGTGTTTTCACGATTTCTCACAATTTGGGACACCCCCTTTCTACATGTAGTGGGATCGTCCAACAGGTCATACTAGTATCCGAGTCGATATTTATGCAGGGGCCTGCATTTCAATATTTTATCCCATAATTTGAAGTTTGTTATAGAACAATGTTCGGGCATATCACTCCACCCACTCTCCATTTCAGTTTTCTTATATATATATATATATATATATATATATAACATTATTTTGAAATTTTAAAAGACACCACCTTATGGCACCGCTAAAAAGTAGGCCTATTCGTCGTAATCTGTATTTACAGCTTATTGAAATCAAGAAGAGCAATCATTTAATTGCTGTCCTCGAAAACTATGTAATTTTTTTCTATTTTTTTAATTTATTTATTTATTTATTTAATGCTTATTTTTTCATTTCATTACGTGGCTTGTAAATTCAATTTTAATTCTTCAAAAAAAAATTTGTAGCGTAGGCCTACATTTATTGGTTCTTCATAATATTATTTTTGAGAAGAAAAACTACGTCCGGTATTTATAATAGTGGTTGAGCCTAATATCTGGACATTGAGTTCATCCCAAACCCACTGAATAGGGGTGATGAGGATGCTACAGTGTATAGGGATGTTATTTCGGCCGGTCGAATGCTCGAAATTCAGGTCACTTCAACAAATGTATAAACTAAAGTAGGGCAACGATTGATATTCCCTATATAAATACTCCAAAAATAGATTTCAGATGGGGTAATAGATTTCTAAACCTATTGTTTTTTTTGTTTTGTTTTTTTTTGTTTTTTATTTATAAGAAAAAAAAATGTTGATAATATAATTATGGCTTTCTCGGATAAAATTATATCTGTGGGAGATCAAACGATGGGAGATGAGTTTGTTTAGGCCCTAGCTTAAAAACAGCGTAGGCTTCCTTCATCCATATAGCTACCTTCATAGAACGTCTTTCTTGTTGGGCATCACACTGTTCCAATTCCGGTCCATGTGTATTTAGGTCACATCAGGTCACAGAGCCGATGATATCAAAACGGGGTCATAAAATCTATTTGGTTCCGTCTGTTTATTTGCTCTGGTTTTTTTTGTTTGTTTGCTTTTTTCTCTATGTACATGTAGGTCTAATTTAATCAGCATGAGCAGTTGGACTATGTTAAGAAATCGGGAGAATAAAGAGTCATATCTACCTAAATATTACATCATAACTTACTTATTTTTTTTTTTCTTTAAAGGCACACTTGCCGCGAAAATCCAGAAGACTGTTTACATTAAAAACAGTGGACGGTTTTCTGTATTTTTCCCAGACAGAAAAAGTTAGGAACTTTCTATTTTTACCAGAAATTGAAAGTTTTGACATCATTTAGTATTTTTAATTTGAAATTGAAAAACAGATTTTTGAAGTACCCGTAATGTCAACAAACTTCGAACCTGATCGTGTGCAAAAGTGCCGTAAGGGTTTGACCAACACTGATCGGTGTTGTTGTTGTAATCGAGCTTCGATTCTTCGTTTGTTTTTCCCCATCATTTATACATTCTAAACCTAATTGGACATGCTTTATGTGTGCTTTGTTTAATTTAAATGGTTTTAGTTGTAGTAAGCTCGTGCAAATTGGGTTTCTTAACAAATGTCAAACAGGCTACGGCGGCAAGTGGGCCTTTAAATTGGACATCTTATCATTAAAATTTAAAAGGAGACACCGACTAATAAGTTTGTTATGATTCTCCGTTGCTCTTCAGATGAGTAGAAAACTAACAGGTGATCAACACTGTTTTAGTTCTATCCTCAGATGAACGGCTGTAAGTCGACTTTCCGTCATCAAATGTACATTTAAAGATTACCAATTACCAAAGTTACCAATTGCCATCTGGAAACCTCATCTTTATATCAATAATAGTCAAATAGCACACATTTTAACGATCTTCGTTCCGGTGTTCGTGTTTGTTTGTTTTTTCTTCCTCTTTACTGGACCTGTAGGCATGCTGATATATCCAAAACAGGCGCTAATTTCCCTATTCTAATGATAGGCCTGATTTTTAAAACTTTTTTTAAACCCTTAAACTTACCGGTAATTAAATACCACAAAATCAAACCAAATTGGTCAACTTTGCATCCTCCATTTAAGTCTATATAGGTGAATTTAATTTACTTCAAGGCCTTCGTAACTCACCAATAATAGCGGCAAATTAAAGGTTTTCAAAATAACAACCTACTTTAAGTAACAAATTGCTACGCCTTTTCCTTTTCAAGGAATTAATTAACACTTTTTAGACACACAATTTCTACAGCGGACACTGGAGAAGAATTATTTTGACCAAAAGTTCAGGATTTGATGCAGACCAAGTTATTTAATCATATATGATACTTTTATATGCAATCGAGCGAAATTTTAAGAAAACGTTTTTGAATGCTTGTGTCGGACTGTCAGACTTGCGACTGAACCAACCAAGAGAAATTTAGGAAAACAATATAAGATTGTAAACAAGACGTCAAACTTCTTGTTGAGAACTTAGCGAGGAACTTTGATGGAAGCCGAATACAGATCGACATTTTAGCTCGCGTGCATGGCCACCCCGCCAGACTTGCCAAACCACTGATTCTCGACTTTCTTTACCCCACCAAACACGCCATCCACGCTAATCAATTTAATAAAAAAAAAAGGATTTTAAACATTTCATTCGCGTATTTCGCTACCTTGACGTGGCTGGTGGGGGGCGAGAAGTTGGCGATTCTTTTTCATTCGCGACTTTCTTGACCTTGGCGGAGTCGCGAAACACGCTAAAGAAAAGATGATCCCGAATGGCGACCTATGCGTGCTTGGCGGGGTGAAGGGCGCAAGATTCTCGAAAGGCGCGAGTATAGCAATTAAGAGGGCGAGGGTCGCTAAATTATTTCACTTGCCAAAGTGTATACAGCTAGTTTGGCGTAGTTGGCGACCTTCGCGACCCTCGCACCCTTCTCGACTTTCGCGACCCCGCCTAGCACACGAAGGTCGTGATTCAGAATTGCAAAAAAATATTATCTTTTTTTAACGTGTTTCGCAACCTTGGTGTGTTTGGCGCCAATGTCGAGAAAGTCGCGAAAGATATACAATCGCGACCTTATCGCCCCCCCCCCCCCCCCCACCCCAGCCTCGTCCAGGTAGCGAAGGACGCGAATCAAGTGTTTTTAAAAAGTACCATAACAAAATAATATTAATGAAATGGATGCGGAGATTTAATGTAATTTAGAAAGAACTAATTACCATGACTATATTTTAAAAAATCATAGGCTCCTCAACTAGACCATAAAGGGAATCTGCAGACTTGATGAATATCCAAAATCTTGGACAACTAGATGGGGAGAATATCTCCAATAGTTGCTTTTTTTAAATCACGAACTACTGCACAGAATTCGCGATCACAATGTTTTGATTTAAAACTAGGAATCCAAGGTTTAAGTGTCCAAAAAATGTATCTGCTATAAAACTAACAAGGAAACTTACATGCACTTTTTTCTTCAAACCCCATCAGATAGGTTTCTGGAATTGGGCAATATATAAGTAAATAAACGGAATGCCCAAAGGTGGTATTGGATTTATGCAAATTATACAAATTGTAGCATGCACAACCTTTGAAGATGTCCAACATCTCATGACGATGATGGTTTTAAGATTGTCCCTGACTCTCATCCGGGAAAAATCATTCATAACTATGGACCATTGGAAGAAGTGCTATGTGTTATGAAAATCTCTGTTATAAGCCTAGTCTGATTCTTTCTCGCAAATTGTATAAAACAACAAAGTTGACACTAGCGACCATGTAGAGGTAGAATACGTGTGCAAAGTAATGGCTCAGCTCAGCAGTTTGGGTCCGTTGTCCCTAATGGTATGTTTATATCCCGCTCAAGGTTCTATGAAGGATTGTTGAAGGCATCCACCGCGTGATTTCACCTAACAAAAGTCGAAACATTTACCAGAAAATACAGCCGTCAGTATGTAAACCGTTAACCGGGTAAATAACTAAGGCGCACTGCAACAGCCATCCAAAAGTCGTAAACTAATTATTCCGACTGCTCTAGCGATGGCAAAAGTTTATATTGCATTTTGGTCTCTAAACTTTATTGGTTCTTTGTAAAAAAAACACAAGAGTTTTAGTAAACTCAACATACGCCCGCCGTGGCAAAGTCGAACCGCTACGATTAACAACTTTACATTTAATATAACATTTGTTTTAATTTCATCAATTCGAATGTCTTGTTCACATTAGAAGTTTTTCTTTTCCGAATTTGATGAAGATGCAACTAAATACCAGTACGATATAGAATACATATATTATCTGTTCAGGTAATTTCAATCATATTTTAATAACAAAAACTGAAATATTGTGGCTGTTTTGACATTGCTGTTATGTTCCAAAATTGGGAAGGAGCAATCAATACAATAGCTTACAATTCTTGAATTTTAACAGTTTTGACTGGGACACTGTTCTATTTGACTTGGCTGTAATAGTTTTATTACAAAGCAAACAATCTTCAGGCTGACCACTGATATGATGGTGTGTAAATATACAAACATTGTGTGCCCACTCCAGTGGATGTCATTGTCCCTCTATTTAAACAGCCACTCTGATAAATACCAGATGGGTAATAAAGTGGGAAAATTGTCTGAAAGAATTGTCAAGATCGGATCAAAACTCTTCAAGTTATGGAGCGGAAGGGAACGAAGATATAGACTAAGACAGAATATTACATAATCCAATGTAGAAGCCATATTATGCAATGGACAATGTTATTAATGGTTCATGACACACCTTCTACCCACAAGGTATATGGTGTGAAAGAATTGTAAAGATTAGATCAAAACTCTTCAAGTTATGGAGCGGAAGGGAATCCGGGACGGACGGCCGGACGGACGGCGCTGGTGATACCATAATACGACCGACTTTTTTTAAGTCGGGCGTATAAAAATGATTGCAGCGTTAAATTTACAGGCCTATTTTTATACTTGAATGGGCTCCGTACGTCCGTTCCGAATTCGTTTCCGGAGCAGAACTATTTGGCATACCTCCATGAAACTTGGTGTGTGGAATGATCACCATGTGCTTGATGGCTACTGGTTGATTTTTTGTTTTTCATAAAGGCTTCATAGTTAAGTATTCTTCAATCTTCTCTCCCTATGGCGGGGATATAGCCGACGGTGTCTGTTTGTTATTACTTGGAAACAGTATAGCTATTAGCAGTCATAGTACAGTACACTACAATGGCTGATTTGTGTCATTTCGAATTAGGAGGTGAAAAGGCGAGAATGCGAAATAAAACTAAAATCTCGTCGCAAGAATTCGAAAACACGGGAAAAAAACATATTCTTGTCGCGGGAAGGCGAAAACACGAAAATTAACCAAACGTATGGTGACTGATTTGTGTCATATCGCGTTTTCACTGCAAGAATTAGGAGGCGAAAACAGCAGAATACGAAATAAAGCTAAAATCTCGCCCAGAGAATGTGAAAACACGAAATAAAACTAAAATCTCGCCTCGAGAATGCGAAAACACGATAAAAAAATATAATCTCGGCACGAGAGTGCGAAAACTCGAGAATTAGCAAAAAGTGATTTATTTGTGCCATGTCGTGTTTTCGTCGCGTTGAGGGTATTGAGGAATTTTTTCACATTTCTGTTCCAGACCATATTGTAAGATCAGAAGAACCTTCGGAGACATCAACAACATCGGAAAACCTACAGGTAAACACCATCTCTACCTGTAGACTTCCCATCACTGACGACTAAGAGCCGTATGGCATATCATATTACTCAGATGAATGAACTCAATCAAAACTTACCGTAGCCTATTTCATGACTCTTGAAGTTATCCTGTATTTCGAAAGCGAAGCGTGCAAGCCACTTGCAAGTTACTTTCGTTTTCGCGTACTCGCGGCGAGATTAAAGTGGCACAAAAAGCAGTGACATAAAAGAGCGCTATTGGCTTTTTTTCTCGTTTTCGCATTCTCGCGGCGGGATTTCAAATTTATTTCCTGTTTTCGCGACGAAAACACAAGAACGCGAAATGACACGAATAAAGCACTTTTGGCTAATTTTCGAGTTTTCACATTTTTGCGGCGAGAATTTTTTTTTCGTGTTTTCGCATTCCCGCGGCGAGATTTTATTTTTATTTCGTGTCTTTTATTTCGTAGAATGGCACGAGATCTTGATCGTTCTTTATTGGTCAGCGACCCTTCTGGTCTAGAATAAATACAGCGGCGATGGTTTTAGTCACGTGTCTGACAGATTCTTTTTCAGTTTTCTTCCACGCCGTAACCCACCTGTAAGATTCACACACATGAATCTGATGCTCAATTTTAAAAGATGTTAGTTATATTAACAAAAGAAGACAATGAGATCATGTAAAAGTAAATGCATAAATATAACAAACATTCCGTAATTGAACAAGAAGGAATTCGTATAGTATTTACATGAAACCCATTGGTGAAGAAGTAAAATTATTTCAAGATTTCAGAAGATTTTTCCAAAGATTGTGCACCGGGATGGCTAATAAACATGTGCCTATTCACAGTTAGGCCTACTGTCTACATTGTTTGTATATTTCTCAGGTAAAAAAGTTATTGTCACTTGGTGCAACTGTAGAATAGATATAATAAAACGTCAGACAATTAAGAAAAATCCACTCCTATATTCTGCGAGTCGGTATTTCTAAAGTTGCATAAACCTTTTAAATTTGGACATTTCTCAAGAAATGCAGGTCACAAACCGGTACAGCCATTTAGAATTAACTAAATACCCCATTGATTTGGCCTGTGAAATGCCCAGTAACAGCAGATAGGCGAAAAGCACTACTGGACAACTTCAAGTGTTTAAACTCGTTTTTGAAATAGGCGTCTGTATTTGTTTTTTCTGAAGGACTACTGTAAGCTTGCTAAGTAATATTCACAACACAAATGATTCTCCATAGACCCACAAGTAAAACTGTTCCCACTGTTTCCCTCTCCATATTTGAGCGAAACCTATCTTGCTGTCGAATTAACGATTGTGTTCATTTTGTAAACCTGGTTTATCACTCTGAAACTTCGGGGATTTACGTGCGTGTCAAAGCCGACCGGTAGCGAGCGAAGATAGCCGAAGGGAGTTCCGACTGCCGGGTTGATTTCACCAGATGTATTCAGAGTGATCTCCCTTATATCACAATGTTTACTTGGTCATCAAGTCCAACGTATTCATGACGGCGAGTTTTGTAGTCCTTCTCTCATTGTCCAACACAGCAGACGCCTCTTCTTCTTCTGTTTTAAGCGTACTCTTTCTGGCATGTCATGTGAAAAATGTACAGTTGTCCCTTCAGGAACAAACCATGTAGGCATTACTTCCTATTGTCTATATTGAAATTTGAAATTGTCAAATCCAAATCCACCAATTAAAATCACAGGTTCGGCTCTCGGGTCTATTGATTCCGTTCTGTTAAGTTCTGTTTTTCCTTCAACATAGGTCATGATGAACGTAGGTCATATGGATTACGCTCTGTTTTGCCAAACAGCACAGAACGCCTGTTGAATATTAATCCTAAGAGTGCATTTTAACACCATAGAAGGCACTATTTAAAGTTGTATAAAGGTAAAAGACAAGTAGAGTTTATGGTTCGTCCTTTCTTGTCACGTTTCTCCAAGGAATAAAGGAATACATATACCGGCAGTGGCACCAACCACCACCACTATTATCACCATTATTGTTACCAAACACACACATCGTCGGCGCCGGCCCACTCGAGTCTCTTGTGTCTAGTTTAAAAAATTGAAAACAAGACCATTATAAACGTCATCATTAATAAATAACTATTTAGTTGAATATTTTATCACACCTTAAAGATATATTCGAGCATAGCTCAGAGGACCAACATTAATCATTATTATACCTCATTAATAGGCCTACTCATTAGGCTTTACTCCCATTCTATTGGTCAATGCGTACCACGTGACGGGTCAATATTTTTCGATGTATGACCTGGAGAGGAGTCCGAAACAGATATTTTATATAACGTCATTAAATGCGCAGTCTGGAATGGATAACCTGATCACGTGATATCTGTCGTCTGTTTCATTGCCCAAACATGGGTTATCACTTCGCCGAACTATCTGATGCAGATTTGCAGATACTTCATGAAAATCGAGATAGCAATAACACACCAAAAATACTTCCAATGTAAAGGAAGCGGTCTAATAAAACACTTATTAACTCGCACTCTGAGTCATTACCATGAATTCCGTACCCTCGGCCAGACGGTGCCAAGCTAACCTCACCTCGGCCTGCCGACTCGGTCAGGTCACCTTGGCAGCGTCTCACCTCGGATCCGGTATTCATGGTAATGACTCCGATGCGAGTTAATACTACATGTATATGTATCATTGCATTTGGCTGTTGGTATTGTTTTGCAATGTTTTAATCCCCCAAAATCAAATACCCCCCCCCCCCCCCCACCCCTGCACCCCTCCCCAAACCCCACCACAATCATATCAGAGGAATGTATACCATGTCTGTATATTTTTGTCCTTTTAGATGGTGTTTACCTGTAGGTTTTCCGATGTTGTTGATGTCTCCGAAGGTTCTTCTGATCTTACAATATGGTCTGAAACAAACAAATTCAACAATACCCTTATTCATTCATCTTTAATGCCAGACACAGATAATTAGAAATGCTATAATATACTAACTTTCTCGTCAACAAACTTTTATTTATGGTCTAAAACGATTTTTTTTTTCTAATAGTGTAATTGGTCCATCGCCATCTTAAGTGGGTCTCAAGTAATCCAGACCAATTGAGTATATATAATACATGAAAATTGGTTTGGTGGAAATACTTCCGCCTTGGAGACCTAAACGCTCTTTGGTTCTGACCAATCATCAGTTTTTCTTAGAATTGGAATTTTAGATGTTTTCAGAATAAAAAAGGCATTCGTTATTTATATTGAAGAAGTATATGCTTACTGATTTTGTCTTGGCTTAACTCCGGGTCCATCGCCCACGGTTTTACATCCACTTTTTGGTTCAAATCGTAAAGTATTTGATGAATATCTTCGACGTCTCTGAAAAATTACCGGATGGATAGCATTAAAGGACAGCTAATATCTGAAGGTTTGGTTAGCGTTTTTGTAAAGTATTGATTTATCAATATATAATTAATATGAATTGAAGTGGATATCAATCTTCATGATTAGCATAAATACGCTATTCAACATCTTCCTTGACGGCAAATCTCAATATAAATATACATCAGGGGCATATTTTTTCATAAATCCTGAACAATAAACTTGTACTTAAAGTGTTATGAGCTGCCAAAATTCGCAACTTCATTCATACATTATGATTGTCACGACAGTAAGAGGCTTTGAAAGTCATCGGAAAGCTAAATGATTGACGTTGAAATGAACACAATCCATGCATAGTCTGTGTGATGCACGAGCTGAAATATGTCTGAAAAGTAAACACCATTTAAGCAATGGGGACGATTTCCAAATCGATACAGGAGTTGAGACATTCAATATACCTTCGCAAGCCTTTCACATCCTCTTTCTCAAGTTTTTCTTGGTCCACTTTCGCTGATTCTACATGTTCCAACGAAACACAGAATTTATGTGGGAAAACCGCTTCTGTAAGACCCGTGTGGATTAAAACCGAGCATGCTGAAAATGAAAAGTATTTAGAATTGGTTGCAGCACAATCAAAACAAATGATGTATTGACACAGTACATACAAGATATAACAACAACATACGGTTTACAATTATGTCCCATAAGCAAAACTAATTGTATAAACAAACGGCTAAACATGTTCAATGATTCAGTGCATGGTTACGTTTTCTTATGTTTAGAAACAAATGTATTTCTACTCATCATAAAGATTATGAGGATTTTACAGAAGAAAAAACCCAAACAGTTAAACTATTGGTATACATGTACGTCATAAAGCAACGTAAATGATTTCACTGGTACATATACGGAGGTTTACCTGAGTGTAAAGGGAAAGCTGTTTGTAATGAGAGACTTCGAGAAAACACGGCCTCGGTCACTTCCAGACAGGAAGAAAACAAACGGTATAATCTCTCTAATTCAGGAAGCTCTTGGCTGTTATAAGCATTGCTATAAAACAAACAAAATATGTGTACATAATTCATAAACATGCAGACATAACGAACAGTTGGTCAAAACAAGGGGGGTGTTTTCAATAAAGGCACACTCGCCGCTAAAATCCAAAATACTGTTTACTTTAAAACTTTGTGGACGGTTTTCCGTATTCTACCCAGACAAAAGAAATTAGGAACTTTCTATTTCGCCAAAAATTAAACGTTTTGGCATTATTTTGCATTTTTAACTTGAAATTGAAAATTTGATGTGCTTCGTACCCGCAATGTGAACAAACTCGGAGCCGTAGCATACGCACAAGGGAGATCTAACTGCGCATTTTTATTTTGTTGACTTTATCTGGGGGAAAACAGACGAAGGGTCTGGTTTAAGGACTTAAAAGGCATGCCGATAAATTTGAGACCGTGAACAACCGACCTAAAGAAGTTGAAATGAATAACACTGAAGCCTACCGGCTGCTAATCGTATTCCGGCTCCAGTTAAACCTATCCTTTTACATCCTCATTTGGACATTTTACAGATAACTCGATATTGTACCCAATTTTAGTATAAATTGGCTTTCCTAACAAATTTCAGAAAGACGACGAGTGTTCCTTTAAAGAGTGCTGAATGTGCAATCCAAACTATTTTAAAAAGAACATCTCTATGTTACCATCCAAAATATATATGCTGATTGGTTTGTCATGTGTGGTGGTCTCCGGGTTACAACAGCTACATATGTGATGGTTATCACATACGAATAGGCACATATGAGATGGTTATCACATAGGAACAGGCACATATGTGATGGTTATCACATACGAATAGGCACATGTGTGATGGTTATCACATAGGAACAGGCACATGTGTGATGGTTATCACATAGGAACAGGCACATGCACATGTGTGATGGTTATCACATAGGAACAGGCACATATGTGATGGTTATCACATAGTAGCAGGCACATGTGTGATGGTTATCACATAGGAACAGGCACATGTGTGGTGGTCACCAGGTAAGAACATGTACATGTGTTATAGTCGCCAGGTGAGAACAGGTGCATATCGACCTATCTGTCTATCTTCCCATTTCTCGCCACTGTATATTTGCATATCTGTAAATGGTATACGGGTGTAAGCTCAATTGTATTGCATGTTTTAACATCTCAAGAGGTTAAGAAGTTCTCACTCGTACTAACATATACAAAATATTAGATATACATTCAATATATTGTTATATTGTGTTCAAACATCACAGTTTTCTTAATCACTCAAGGTAATAATTACTCACTAGTATGGCGTACATCATTCATACGAATGGACGCGCCAATAAGCTTAAGCAACCAACCAACCAGAACAGGTGCACGTGGGACAGTCGCCAGGTAAGCGCAGACTTTTGGAATTAAAAGCAAATATTTTCAGACACAAGGAATCCATTTGTGAAAGTATTTTCTTCAGAAAATCTTTATTTTTAACAAAAAAATGACTCACTTTTTTAACAAGCTTGTTAACGACAATCCGTTCTTTTTGGCAAGCTCACAGATTTTTGTCCGGATCCGTCGGAGTTCATCCCGTAATGTGACGGAATCCTGGGTCGTCCCAAGACCCATGGTGATGTAACTATAACGTGCTGTTTGGTAATTCAACTCAGCTACATTCTGAAAGAAATAAAGAATATGTAAAAAGAAGACGCTAATTATTCTAAAGAAATGGATCATCTTAGGCTATTGTTCGTTTGAAAGAAAACTTTGTTTGCATTTTTCAAGAAAGGCATTTAGAGATTCAAGAGACTAAACAGAAATAAATTCCAAACATTCGCTTGGACTGAAAATCTACGCGAAAAATACATCAAGTTATCATGTACCGGTAGTAGACATATTGAATGTAATTAACATGCGGTGTACCAAGTTCAGTATACCAATAATGGTTACTAATCTTCAGTAAATATTCCCAGAGTTGAGGATATCGAGACAAGTGGCTGAAATAAACGTTATTATACCGTAGCATTGTTCATTGCCCTTGCCCAATGTGGGATGGTTGCCAGTTACCAACGGAAGCTCGTGGGTTTCCCCCGGGCATAGAGCCCGGTTTCCTCCCACAATAAAACTGGCAACGCCGCCATGTAAATGAAATAATCTTGAGCGCGGCGTAAAACACCAAACAATCAATCTTGAGATACTTTGGTAAGTTTGTCTTATTGCGACGAATATCAACATGTTTCATATATAATGTTAGGTTTGGTTCCGATAATTTCGCCATATAGTCCAAAGTCAATCAGTCAAAAATTATTGTCGGTGACAGTTTTTCTGTGATTTTCGATTGTCCGGCAAACGCCAAGGAGTGTATATCTTGAATATATTTGTTCTGTATGTTAGTGTTTGAAGACATAGTTTGATGCATACTCATAATGTCACCGCCGAAACTGTCCTATTCATAACACGAATAGCGTTGATTAGAAATGTTGGATTAGAAGAAATGAACATGTTTGAACCAGTCGCCAAAACATGAAAAAGTCATCAGTAAACGGTATAAATTGAAAACCGCAATTAATGTCGATGAATTGTTAACGATGTGTATACCATTAGCCGTGTATGAGAAGCCGGTATAGTTGTGTGCGTGTTCCAATGTCCCTGTATGTCATGTGAACATCATCATTACTGAATACAGTTAACGAGACAGACATGAGATGAATGGACTGAATCAACCCGTGTGTCAAGGACAGCTAGATATTAGTACGAAAGAAATGCCCATGGAATAATAACACTACTCTTACCCCAACATATTTATGTCTCGAAAACGAAACATACAATTTAAATTGTACAATAAATCTGTATTAATTTTCTTTCCAAGGCTTTCTCCGTTTCACCATTCTAAATCCGTATTGAATTTAGGAAATCCATGTGGTAATGAACACTATGTTTTTATTACCATTGATTGACAGATATCCTAAATCTGACAGTTAGCCTTCGCAATCTTTTTATATATCGAATAAACTTCACTATATCTCCGCGATTTATCAACGAGGCTACATGTATTGATGGGGGTCAATTCGGACTTCATAGAGCTGGAATGACAGGTGAGTCGATGAACAAATAAATGTATCTATTTGTCATATCTTCTATCTCTCAGACCCGTATTCGCTTGGTACATAAAAATGCAGCATTGACAGTTATTTAGTTCAATTCAAATTCAGTGACAATCAAATAACCAGTCAGAGACCGCGTCATTATTATTTCATTTATATGATGCTATTGTCTACTATATATATTATGAAAACAAAACTGGACTCCCGGTTTTGAGTAGTTATATACAGAGCAGAAGTCATTTCACAAAGTGTCAACCTGAACATCTACGGAATAAACCAAAGAGGTCATAAACAAGCCATCCAATCAAACGTTGTACATCCTGTAGAGGTCATATACAAGCCATCCAATCAAACGTTATACATCCCGTAGAGGTCATAAACAGGCCATCCAATCAAATGCTATACATCTATTGGAAGTCCAAAATAAGCCATCCAATCAAACGTCATATATACATGCTTTTCACATTAACGTTGTTTGTTTAATTTCAGTTTATCCGACTTTTTGCCATAACTGAGATCCGTGCAACTTTGTCAATATATTACAAAGTATGCCAGAAAATTATACAGACTAGAGTCAGGTTTATATGTTCGGCCTTGTGGGTATAATTGTCTTAATGACATACCCCCTTTTAACACAATTAGAAACTTGTCACCATGGTTATATTAGTCAAGAAGATTTCCCCTGTGTTTTAATGTTCATAAATACATCAATTAACAATGTGTTCAACTATTTATAGATAAATCCTACATCCGATAGTCATCCTTCATGTACATTCTTGTAAATAATAGGTTAGATCGCATATATCCATTATGAAACAATATGTATTATGGACGTTTCATATTTTTGTTCTATATATTGGTATATTCTAAATCTGCTATTCATATACTAGATACAATAATACACTAGAGCAATCTGTCGCCGTTGTTATTAATGTTATACTATAGTCAGGTATAATGTCCGTAATGGTTTGATTGACTTTAAATCGTGGATTATGTAAAAGTGTTGAGGTTTCCAGATGGCCATTGGTAACTTTCCTAGCTCCCATTGACCGCTGAATAGCGAGTTTTAATTGGGAATCTTTTGTCTGCTTTGTTTACTGACTGAGAATGGTGCGCAGTAGGCCTACAAGGAAAACAGTATATAATGGCATACATTATAGCAGATCCCTTCATACATGTTCCTTGACCCACTATGTACACCTCAATAATGTCAATATGCAACGTGCCCTGTCACTTCCGTAATGTCAAAGTGCCATGTAATATGAGAGTAGCTTCAAATTTACAGGTACTATAGGACCGACTTAAGGCCCATCTCAAGCGAAGATAGACCCCTGTCCTGTCTTAATACGAAGCTGGCGTAAATTGCGTCGGACGTAAATCAACATTAAAACTATAGTAACTTGCGCCATGGATGTAATCGCTCCAAGTTGTAGGCATATTCGCAAATTTACGTCAGCTTTGTAAGACAGGCTCCAGAGCTTCTGTGGGCTTTGGCGGTCCCTGGACCATATCGTCTTCTTCTGCTTTTAGGATAGATCGTTTAATCCTATATAATTCAGTAAACTAATTTTAAGAACAACGTCCGAAAATGTCAGTTTTATATTTTGGACTATAGACATACAGAGCATTTTGAAGAAACACAAAAAGCAAAGAAACACAAAAGCAAAGTCACAAGTAGAAACCAGTGAGAGTTTCCATAACTTTTCCTTAAGGTCCCCCCCCCCCCCGCTCCCCTACGACACCCACACACACTTTTCGGATTCGTTGAAGTCATTGATATTCATGATAGCTTTAATACTGCGAAATTGGCCATATATGTTCAGTACAACCTGGCATGATGTCAGCTTTATTATCAATCCTGGCTGAAACACTTCTCTCTTCGTACAGGCATGTAATAATTGTGTTTTATCTATATCAGAGGTAGGACAAGGGCTTTTATTACAGGAGACTTGTACCTAAGGCTATATGTCAGGTATGCACCATTATCTTAGCAATAAACCATGAGTATCGACTTTGGTAAAAAAAAGATAAAAGCATGCATTTGGAACTAGCATGAGATTTATGCCCATGATATGACTTCTAAACCATAACTGGCAAAGACGTGAAAACTACAAGCAAATTAGCTTCCAGTAATTGTATTAGCTGGACGATAAATATATCACCTGTAAGAGGATTCTAAAAATACCATTTAATTTAAACCATAAAAATGTGAAAAGATTGAATCGTTTATCTCAACTACTTTTTACACACTCATCCCTAATGCTTTGATTGCGTTTGAAAAGAGAGTCACGTCTGTGTATGACAGCCGGAAATAGCTAGACAACTTACAAGAAATTGCTAGGGATGGTTTAGAAATCTTGACGAGGTGAAAGTTCAAGAAGTTTACCTTATGGCGGCTCTAAGGGGATTTCTAGAGATAAACCGGAAAGCCAATTCGATGAAAGTTGGGTTTATTTTTTTACCACTTTCATTCTGGTTATTTAAAATAGGATCAATGAATACCATGCGATGTTGGTCGAATTCATTTCGTTGATCCCTTTCAAATGAAGAAAGTTTAGCCTAGTGGGTGTGTAGCCTGGTGGTAGCCGCACTCATGTGTCTCTTTCCTGTGTTACTTACTTGCCTGTCAGTAGCCTAGTGGGTGTACTTTGATAAAATATCAATCAAACCAAGACTTATCAGTAGCGTACCTTATAGACATTAAGATATCGGATATCAAACCAACCAACGTAAGCGCACACATCTGTGTGTGTTTGAACTGTTTCTTCCCTGCTCTCCGCAGTCAATATGGATTTGTAAATATACGAATTAGCGTATGGCTAATTGTCTAGAGTTGCCTTTCTTTATTTTGGTCATTTAATTTTCAATATCAGAAGTAATTAATGGTACGAGAATAAAAGGAACGGAACTAGACAAAATGCTAGACAAAAACACTTTGACAATCAAAAATTTAATTTGTTTGAAGAAAACTCGAGATTTCCTAGTTCTTTAGAAAAATTTCTTAAATGACTTACATGTATCGATTATATCTATATGTGACGGATAAAATCTCCTTGTTTCGTGACGCGTATAATGGTTGTTAAAGATGCATGGTTTCCTTTTGTTTGCTGACCAGATCAATGTGTATCCGGAAAGAATTTCAGATGTGTTTGTTATCACTAAACACTTGTCCATCACTTTGTAGGCAACCATCGATTTCATAGTTTACGTGGGAAGAAATTAGTGTGTATACAGTTGGCCGATGGATACGATAGCATTTTACAAGTACTGAAGGTTTAGTGCATGCCATCTGAACGTCCAACATAATCAAACATATAACACAGGCAAAATGTTGACTATACTGAGTATTAGGGGATGACTGATTATTTTTAGTATCTTAATGTGGCATGAGCTGCCCAAATGTTGATATTTTGACGTAAAAACAAAACGTTGAGATTATCGTCTATTTTTCTCAAGACGTATTATTCAGAGACTTTTTAGTGCTTCTTGTCTCGAGAATGTACGATAAAGTAGGCCTATTGTTTGGAACTAACTTTGGCTCAGAATGAATGAATGGTCGTCCCGGTTATTTAATTTTGTTTACTTTTCGAACACTATTCCGGTTCGGATAGGCCACATACTGTATAGATTTTCCGCATTCCAACGCCAATCATTAAGATTTTCGATGGCCTTCAAAATTTGTTACTGTCGTGACGATCAGAAATTATGAAAAAAGGGTGAATTTTGGCAGCTCATGCCACTTTAATATCTTGGTATATTTCCACCGTTAACATTTCAAGTTCAAATCGTCAGTATTCAGTGAGGTTCCTCTATACCAAGCCTGTCTCAGGGCTTTAGCGGTCTGTGTGCCTTTAGAGTTCCCTTATTGTAAAAATGCCTAGGAAATGTCCACTAGTAATCCGGGCACACGCCGTCAATAATCATGTACAAGGTATATGTACTTTATCTTTACCTGTTCTTGGGCAGTTCTATATTTAGGGGAACATAAGTCTTTAAAGAGACTCATTGCCTAGTAATATTTACATGATATATTACGTTATATTTCTACTAAATAGAAAAATAAGGCTAGATTGACGTTGACGAAAATCGTTGAAGTTTGAATGTGTCGTCATAAGACAGAATAAGCCCCATAGGCCTATCATAAAGCCGTTACAATCGTTTCATGGTTTTTGTATCCAATCAATGGTGAATAAAATCTAGATGCGTTATAGAGTATCATCATGCTGAGGAGAGTTCTGCCAAAGTTCAACCAGTACGTACACCTTAGGGATTCCTACGAACATTCTACCAGTATACCTGGGGGGTTCCTAACAACGTTCTACCAGTATACCTGGGGGGTTCCTAACAACGTTCTACCTGTACACCTTGGGGATTCCTACCAACGTTCTACCTGTACACCTGGGGGGTTCCTAACAAAGTTCTACCTGTACACCTGGGGGGTTCCTAACAAAGTTCTACCTGTACACCTGGGGGGTTCCTAACAAAGTTCTAACTGTACACCTGGGGGATTCCTAACAAAGTTCTACCTGTACACCTGGGGGGTTCCTAACAAAGTTCTACCTGTACACCTGGGGGGGGGGTCCGAACAAAGTTCTACCTGTACACCTGGGGGGTTCCTAACAAAGTTCTACCTGTACACCTGGGGGATTCCTAACAAAGTTCTACCTGTACACCTGGGGGATTCCTAACAAAGTTCTACCTGTACACCTGGGGGATTCCTAACAAAGTTCTACCTGTACACCTGGGGGATTCCTAACAAAGTTCTACCTGTACACCTGGGGGATTCCTAACAAAGTTCTACCTGTAAACTTGGAAGCATCCCGTCGTAGTTCTATCTTCTCCAACCAAATTAAAATGTCAATGCCTGATTTCTGACATAGTTCTACCAGTATACCGAGAAGATTTCTGACTTAGTTCTACCAGTATACCAAGACGATTTCTGACATAGTTCTACCAGTATACCAAGAAGATTTCTGACTTAGTTCTACCAGTATACCAAGAGGGGTCAGTATACCAAGAAGAGTTCTGACATAGCTCTACCAGTATACCTAGCCGAGAAATCTTGGCTCTGCCGAATTTTTTTTTTCCTTGTTCGTCATAGCCAAGATCACTTCCATAGTAAAAAAGTGATATAAGTTAAGGAGACCCGCCGAAAATATCGGCGGCGCAAATTTCACAACAAATAAGCAAAGAATAAAATATTTACCACTGCATTCCGATAGTATAGACCACGAAGAAGGAGTTTGTCAAACTTACGCCGCTGTAAAGTGGTAAACTTTCCCGTATGCAGTCAATATTTGTTTCGAAGTCCACTGGCTTTCAACCTGACGTAACCGCCATAGTAAAACATTTAAACGACCGGTTAAACTGTGCGGGGCGTCGTAGAAATACTTCAATCATATATCTTTAGTCACTTTACAGCGGCCTAAGTTTGACAAACTCCTTCTTCGTGGTCTATGCTATCGGAATGCAGTGGTAAATATTTTATTCTTTGCTTATTTGTTGTGAAATTTGCGCCGCCGATATTTTCGGCGGGTCTCCTTATCTTATATCACTTTTTTACTATGGAAGTGATCTTGGCTATGACGAACAAGGAAAAAAAAAATTCGGCAGAGCCAAGATTTCTCGGCTACCAGTATACCGAGAAGATTTCTGACTTAGCTCTACCAGTATACCAAGAAGATTTCTGACATAGTTCCAGCAGTATACGAGACGATTCTTGCCAAATATTTACAACCAAAAGACGTTTTGTTTACATGGGCGTATCGATTCTTCTATATATACCCGATCAATGCCCCTCAAATCTATACATTAATGGGTTCCTATCTCTGCACATGAGATATAAGTAAATCAATACTTATAGACGCTTATGTCTATGCTGTCGTTATTTTGTCTGCTGGAGCCTTGTGGGGACAACTATTCTGCTACAAACAGCGCTCGATAAAGACCAATTCTATCCATTAACTATATACCGCGTAAAGTTACATCGCTTGTCAAACATGTCGGTTTATAGAGGCATTAGTGTAAGTACATCGGTGGATAGTTGTCACTATATCGAGGCCGGCTGATTAGGCTTACTTCCAAATGGATTCTAACAAGTACGATTCAAGTTTGCATATCTGTACATAAAATGCTTTCTCAAAATACAAGGAGCTCTCCGTTTCCCAGAGAAACAATAAAACAAACAAGCTAAGTTTCTGTCAATATATGTGAGATTATTCTGATAAACAAAAGCCAGGCATCTTTTTATCATTTAATTAGATACGTCTCTATTTTATTTTGTTTTTGTAGGGATTTGTTCGCCTCTTGTTGTATGTTAACTGTAGTAAACAATACTCTTAAGCCTGGCGCACACGGGGGAATATAGCTGCGCCCTCGGTCACTCGTGGCAGGCAGCGCAGCCGTTTCCACCGTGTGCGGCGAACTTTTGGTGTGATTTTGGCCACAAGTGGCGGTGTGGAAAATATCTATCGTGTTTGATATTCTGTGGCACGAGTGGTTGATGGCACACCGTCTGCGGACAGCCCGCGCCAAAGGCGCAGCTGGAACATTTAACTGACCAAAAGAATTAGTTTACAGGGACATGTGATTGGAAAAATAATAACATCATGGCGGCATTATCTGTCACGTGGGTACTAAAAGTCACATGGCACACATGGCACACACTTTCCTCTCTCATGATTGTGTCATGTGACTTTTAGTACCCACGTGACAGATAATGCCGCCATGATGATGTTTCCAATCACATGTCCCTGTAAACTAATTCTATTGGTCAGTTAAATGTTCCAGCTGCGCCTATGGCGCGGGCTGTCCGCAGACGGTGTGCCATCAACCACTCGTGCCAAAGAATATCAAACACGATAGATATTTTCCACACCGCCAATTCTGGCCAAAATCACACCAAAAGTTCGCCGCACACGGTGGAAAGGGCTGCGCTGCCTGCCACGAGTGACCGAGGGCGCAGCTATATTCCCCCGTGTGTGCCAGGCTTTAATGAGCTAGGAGTTAAGGTCTCACATTCACAGTAACGCTACATTGTACATTGAGCTAGCTGTATAATGATAATCCATATACATAAGATTGCAATAAAGTAAGTTGTGGAAGTTGAACACAAATATCGGACAAAGCAATATGCAAAAATACCAAGAACGCTATAAAGAAATCTAATCTTGGTGATGTTCTGGAAATGCCCACTACTTGTTAACCACTCAGCCATAATGCCTCTCTTTTCTGTGAAAGGAGACGCGCATCTGTAAACGACAACCGGAAATAGCTGGTGATCTTGTAAGAAAACTGTTTGAGGGCTGACCACGTTCTTGGAATCTTGACAATGAATTCATGCGGAGAATTTTATATTGAGTAGGTCTAGCTGTGATAGATTTGATCAGGGTTTAGAGGACTTACGTTTATAGACAGATGTAGTATGATGTAAAATTCAAAGCAGTGTGTGATATGTATAATGTGGAAGGAACTCTATTCTGTCAAAACCTTCCGTGTCTTTCCTTGTGATTCTTATATTTATGATCACTAAAACACACGGGCAAAGGGGAAATCTTTTGTCTAAAATAACCACGGAGACAAGTTTCTAATTGTGTTAAAAAGAGGTACATCATTTAGACCTTTATACCCCATAAATTGTTGTAACAAACATGTGTAATCATGAATGTGTCTTTTGTTTCACCGAGCTTTTCTTTTGTAAGCTATACTAATAAAACCACCCAGTATATTGTCATCGAAAATTATGTTTTATTCTAAGAATTAACTCAGGGACTGTTTGTTTAGAATTGATTACATCTTCTTCTTTTTTTTTTTTTTTTTTTTTGCTAAATAGATAAATACGATTTGATTGACTTTGGATGACAGGTGGTAGGTAGATTTTCAGCGAAAAATGTACAATTAACGAGCAATTAGTGCTAATTCTGTGGTACATTGTTTACTGTCTGACAGACGGTTTCGGGTTATGTAAACAGAGGTTCGGCATGGGTCAACCCTTGTGTAATGAGTTGTGAAAGCGTTACTCATCTATCTGATAAACTGTAACGAGCCGATGTTTTTTAGTTTATTTCTTCATTTGGTGATCAGGACAAAAAATATATATATATATAAAAGTCGGAAGACGACAGAACGCTGTAAGCCTGCAACGGCTCGCTCTGGAGCATCTCTTAGAAACTATATAGTTGCATGGCTGAAACTAAAAGTATTCATATCAGCTGCAAATGAATTCAAAAATCGTATTAAACGTGTCATTTGACGGTCTCTCAGCTAGGGGAAAGAAATTTACCAATGATCATCCCTACACCTTCCCAATATGTGTGCGACAGTAAAATGTCGGAATTTTTTGGATCTTAAAGGCACATTTGCCGCGAAAATCCAGAATACTGTTTACATAAAAAAAAACAGTGGGCGGTTTTCTGTATTTTTCCCAGACAGAAGAAGTTAGGAACTTTCTATTTTTACCAAAAATTGAACGTTTTGGCATCATTTAGTATTTTTAATTTGAAATTGAACATTAGATTTATCAAGTACCTGCAATCTATACAAACCTCGAACCTGGACATGCGCACAAGTGCTTTAATGTTTTGAGTCGTGTGAGTGATCTACCGGTACAGTATAATTTGATGTACTTTATATGAAAAATACAGACTGACAATCGGGTAACAGGGACTCGAAAAGCCTATCGATAATTTTTTTAGTGTAAACCGCAGATAAAAAGGCCTGAAATGAGATTAAAACACTTAAGTTAACGGACACTGATCGCTGTTGTTGTAATCAGGCCTCGATTCCTCGTTTGTTTTTTCACCACAATTTCTACATTCTAAACCTAACTAGACAAGTTTTATGTGTCCTACGTTCAATGTTTACCAACTATTTGTTGTCTTTTTCCCCGATTTTCGCGAAGACAGAATAAAGCTGCAGGAGTAGATAATTGTTAGCATCGGGCCAGATCGAGTTATTTTCATGCCAACGTAGGTATAAAAGTAACACGGTCAAAGAATTTGGTTTATCAGATCTTGTATTGCAATTTACGTCATTTTTCTCAACTTATAGTAACTGCAATATACTTTAATGGGCTAAACGTCAGTTTTAGACATGAAAAAAAATTTGAATCATACAATGGCGCCTAATTACCATCTTTAGTTATACAATACTCCAACATTGTGTGTGGTAATAATTTTTTTATCATAAGTCACGTGTAAATATTACTTGGTTTAAAGAATATCTTGTGTCTTTTCTCATTTTTCTTTGTATCTGTGACGTAAGAGTTCTTAACTTGTCACTTAAAGCCACAATTATTTTACCCGTGTGTCTTTTCAGGCAAAAATCAATCGGCATCTGAAAGGAATTTCTGATATATCGATCCGAAATAAACACTTGTCTGTCACTTTGTACCTACTTATTGATAGATTAACTAGCAGGTCTAATTGCAAAATGTGCATAGCTGGTCAAATGACTGGAGTAACCCATTTAAATACATATATAACGTTTAAAGTCCAAGCCGCTCCTGCCAATTCTTCAAAATTTAAATTACAGGAGTTCCCAAAAAACAGTTTTTTTTGTCTAAAAAAAAAATGGATATATATAAGAAGCCCATTTGATGATGATACTAAAAAAATGGTGTCGAGGCATTCAGTAGCCCTTTTTCACAAAGGAGTATTTAATTAGATGCCCACAGCAGAACAACTGATTCCAATTCAATACTATTCGGAGGCTCGCCTCCGCTCCTCAAAGTAATGCACCAAATATTTCTCATTTCCGCCTGATGTACACTAATGTATAGTACAACAAATTTCTTTTATTGTTATAAGGCGCGATGGAACAGTTGAGTTATTGTGTTATTAATTTATTCGTTCGCCGAAAAGCCAATTTAAAACACAGCATTAAGTGATGCCACGGAAACTGGGACATTGTGAAAATCAATCCTTACTCAGATTGTTTCTGGTTTCTGCATCAACTTAATGTTACTTGGCTAATGAGTTCCACTACCAAGTTGCCAATAACACTGAACCTTGGGAACAATTACAATTACAACACGAAGCCACAGAAATAATGGAATCGTTTGAGATGATTGGGTCATGTTCTATCGATTATACGGCTATGAAGTGTTAATTACCATATCTAAACCCCCACCTGTGATGCTTCAGCTAATTAATGACTCCCCGGCTGCTATATGACGCAGATAACACGAGTTTCTGTCCAGATATTCATACAATCTCGAAAAACCTCGTGGCGTTTTGCACTAAGACATTGTTACTTTATACGAAACATTTAACCGAACTGTTATCTTTTGAACACAAGCTTTGTCAACGTCTGACTGACCAAGCTTGTTGTTTGAAAGCTGCGTGCCAAATTCAATAATTACATTTTCGACAAACTGGCACAAAGAGACACAGTAACAAAACCGATGATAACCACGAGGAGTTCATTGAGGTAAAAATATCGAATTATTTCATCTCTGTTTTCAAATGACGATTTTCTCAGTACCTAACAGCCTTTTCACAGGTACATCCGAGGTGTCACAGTAGGGCTAGGGTGGAAAATGGATGCAGGAAAAGGTGAAAAAAGGAGGTTGATAAGACCGAAACAACGTTAACTATTAACTGAAGACGTCTTAAGTTTCTTACTTGTCCCTTTTTATCTTCTTAATTTCTAGGCAAAAACCTCAATGTTCACGAATGCAACTGAATTATTGATCTTTTATCGATTTTAGTGTGACAAGATTGGGAAATATTATTAGGTGCATATTTCTATAGTTCCGTTTTGAACACAGAATTAAAAAGCATTTGTGTGGGCCGTTAACAGCTCAGTGAGAAGAAATCCACTTTTCCGGGACGCATTGTCTACGATTTCCACTTCCATTGTCTTGTTTGTCGGTCCTTATATAAGACAGACTACCTTCCCTTGCGGACGATGACAAGATGTGTATTTAATAGATGGTGTATGGTATACTGCAGGAAGACCAGAGCAGCAACAACCAATCGTCGCCATGACAACACATCATGGTCTAATCGTTATCAAATGATTACAATGCCTATGTCAACAGGAGGTATTGTTTGTACAGCTGAACTGAAGCGCCCGTTGATATGCTCCATGACCTCGGAATTTACACCATTCAAATATCGACCTAAAAACAACTGATGAACGAGGAGGTTATATTTCAAAGACTTGTATCCGATATCCAGTTAAAAAACTACGAGAATAAACCCAATATGATATAGCGTGGGTTGGCTTTCAAGGTAGAACATAGTTAAATAGTCCCTAATACCATCAGCATTAATGAGTTGACACATATAGACTAAAGGTAAACATAAAGCAAGGCGCTCTAACGTCAATTTTACCAAAAAGCATTGATGTTTAAATAACTGAAAATTTTACTCGTAGATGGTCTTTTTAGACGTTTTATTATTTTTTTCTCTCGTCGGTTAAGTTCAAGGGTAAGTTGGTACAGAGATAACATACCACAAAATGTGTCGGAAAATGGTTAAAGCAAGTTTCAGAAAGAAATAGGTCATCTGTTTTACGAAGTGACTTGGCAAGCAGCAATTAACTTTCAAATAGGAAATATGAACGATAAATGGTATGATGCAACCACCACAAAGCACACACGTGTATGTTATGTGGTGATAAGATATGCCTCTAGAAATAATAGATAAAAACAGACAATAACATATACAGACACGCGTGTATGATCGATATTGAAAATGTCAGATGCCATTTGGTAAATTGATTAAGAAAGTGACCAATTTCATTACCAAGTGTTAAACCTATATGCGCTATCCAATGTGCGTTTGGTACATTCTGTCTGGGTATTTCTACGGACGATTCTACAGAAATTGATTACATAGTCTTGTGTCTTAAAATAAGGTACAGATTTAAACTCATGTTGTTTATTTTTTGGAAATCAACTTTATAGCAATTTTAGCGAAGACTAACCAAGCGTAAACTGAAATAATAGACAATCACAAACGACTACGTCTGGATGGGTGTAAACACACACGGTCTGCATAAATGTGAATTTAAATTAGAACATATAATGAAAGTAACGCCTATACACAGATTGTTCTAAAATGATGCCCTGAATATATCTAAATATGCGATGTCTAAACAATACTCGTTATTTACTCTTTATATAATAAAAATTGGCATGAAAAAGTTATTTCCACGAATCAAAGTGCTGTCTTAGAAATTGGAACAAAAAATAATTAAAAATTTGTCAATTAGCCTTTCTAAAGTTACAAAAGTAACTGGCGTCTGAATTAGTAAATTAACCGACATTAATTGACCCGGAAAAAATTTCGGAACAGAGCGAGAATCGAACTCATGATTTAGGGTAACCGTCTTGAGTTCGATTCTAACCCTGGCCCGGAATTTTGTCCTGGTCAACCATTGTCGGTTAATTTACTAATTCAGTAATTTCCCTGATTATGATTGCAGCGAACTGGTGTCTATTGTCCGTTAAAATATGTTTTAACTCTAATCGCATTTTCGTTAATCCGTGTGGTGCAACAAACCTTGTTTGAGATAGAGTTCAAATTCCCAGTTGATACCACTAACATGAATCTTTTATTTGGTGGGGTTTCCCATGTTAATTGCAATAAGGGTCATTTTCAATCATAGCCAATACATCGAGTGACGTCAAAATTTATTCAAATCCGTGAGGCGTCGGAAACTTGTCAGTAGCCGTGGGAAATTGTAAATAAGCAATGATATGCATTTGGCCAATGGTCCAAAAATGCACGTATAAATTAAAGAAAAAGATATTTTAGTTGGAAAACCAATGTTTTAGAAGCTTTCATACTTGCGATTAATCAAATGGGACAGACAGTAGAAATGTATCTACTAATGTTCAAATGAAGTGAAATAATAATTAGTTTTACTGACAATTACCTTTAAAAGCATGAAGCGTAATCTACATGCTGTGTGCGTATATTTGACATGATCAATATTAAGCAACCTGGAACGTTGAGAAAAAAATGGTTTCATTCCCACCACTGGTGAATATTAAAAGCCCACTTGCCGCCGTAGCCTGTTGAACATTCGTTAAGAATCACAATTTACATGAGCTTACTACAGCTAAAACCACTACAAATTAAACATAGGACACATAAAACATGCCCAGTTAGTTTTAGAATGTAGAAACTGGGGTGAAAAACAAACGAAGAATCGAAGCCTGATTACAACAACAACGATCAGTGTCCGTCAACTTAAGTCAACATTTCAGGCGTTTTTATCTGTGGTTTATACTCAAAAAATTATCGGCAGGCTTTTCAAGACCCTCTTACCCGATTGTCGGTCTGTATTTCTCAGATAAAATACGTAAAAATATACTGTACCGTTAGATCACTCACACGACTCAAAACATTAGGGCGCTTGTACGCATGTTCAGGTTCGGTACTTGATAAATCTAATTTTCAATTTCAAATTAAAAATACTAAATGATGCAAAAACTTACAATTTCTGCTAAAAATAGAAACTACTTAACTTCTTCTGTCTGGGAAAAATACAGAAAACCGCCTACTGTTTTTTATTCAAACAGTATTCTGGATTTTCGCGGCAAGTGTGTCTTTAAAGTATGAAACAATTGACTTGATAACGATGTAAGAACTACATCGAAACGTCGTCACCCAATAAACCAAGAAGTTGTTATCCATAAGTAATTCTTCACCTTATTGTTAACCTTTCAACTTCTAAATGCCATTGAAAGATATGAAACAAGCGTTTAAAAAGAAGAATTATTAATTATGTAACTGTCGTCGTCGTTTGAAAGCTTGTATACTAGTATAAGAAAATAAAGCGTTGAGGAAAATTGTTTTTAGAAATGTATAAAATGTATCATGATTTGTTTGGATCGCCAAAAGTAGACCCCAATTCATGCATCGTCTATCTGTAAGCTAATGACATTTGAAAAAAGTTAGTGCGGAAGAGCAGACAGACGGACAACGGCATATCATATGTACCACCGAATTCGAATCGGTCATATAAAAATATTCTTAGTTGAAACGTAAACTTGGTTGAAAAATAAAAATGGTCTAATTTAGTTTGATTCCGATAGTCCGGAGTGAGATACATTCCGGGCATGCCATAAATACTGACACGAGGCTATTGGCCCTTCAAAGGGGAAATGATTTTCAGTGCGACTCCAAAAAAACCCAAAACAATACGATTTGGCCTACTGGAGGTTTGAAATCTATAGGTCCATCAGTTGTTTGATGATAGTTTCGTAACAATTTACTTGTGTCGTGACAACCACATCCCTGCTTTATTTCTCAACTTGCCGATTTTACAGTCATTCGTTCTGGTTTGTGTACAATTTGTGCAAATATATATCTTTTTGGGGGTCTTAAAAAGAGGATTTATAAGAACTGACAGGGAATCTAAATGTATTTTTGATAGAATCTCTGGAATACGTAGGCTGGACAATTTGATTAGATGTATAAACGTTTAAGATGAAGGCTCGTGGAAGCTGCTCTATTCAAGGCAATACGAATAGAAACACAGAATAAGGTTAATAATCACTGCCGCACCATTATCACTATTGTCACCATGGCTGTAAATTGGACTTAATAATTGTGCCTTATTATCCACACGGGAAACGTACAGCTTGATAGAGATATAATAGAAAACAAAGTAAGAGACGATGGAGTTCCCCAAGCTTTAATACAAGGTAACCATACAACTCTACACTACCTTCGATAAACATATCAGGATTTTAACGACGGTAAGAAGAGGCTTGTCTTCAACGGCCAATTCTACAACGAGTGTACCATCAGAGAACTATCAAAATTATCAGCAAAATAGACAATGAATTTGGCACAATTCAAAAACGGATTAAATATGTTTAAACCCCCAAAACAGAGGACTTGGTCTAAAATTATTTAAAAGTTCCTATAGATCATGTATACCCCGTTTTATTCCAAGCAGAACTTGTCGACCATGAGTCGGTTTCTGAATTCAAAAACCCCATCACAGAAGGACCATGAAAATACCATCATGGTATCATATATATCGATGTAAATACCGTCGTGGTATCATATATACAGATGAAAATACCATCATACATACAGACTGTCAGTCAGGTGATAACACAACGCTTTTTATGTATTGTCCTATCGAATAATTGATGTTGTATGTGGTTCAAGAGTCCAAACTTTGCCTAAATTGTATGTAATGTTTATGTACAATGTTATATTAAATAGACCTATTTGTATGTAATGTTTATGTACAATGTTATATTAATTAGACCTATTTGTATGTAATGTTTATGTACAATGTTATATTAAATAGACCTATTTGTACGTAATGTATTTATGGACACTAAAACACACGGGCACAGGGAAAATCTTCTTGTCTAATGTATATGTACAATGTTATATTAAATAGACCTATTTGTATGTAATGTTTATGTGCAATGTTATATTAAATAGACCTAATTGTATGTAATGTTTATGTACAATGTTATATTAATTAGCAATCTAATAGAGATTGATCCTTCTGCCAGAATGGCACCAGATCTCGATTGATTAATTAGACCTATTTGTATGTAATGTTTATGTACAATGTTATATTAAATATACCTATTTGTATGTAATGTTTATGTACAATGTTATATTAATTAGACCTATTTGTATGTAATGTTTATGTACAATGTTATATTAAATAGACCTATTTGTATGTAATGTTTATGTACAATGTTATATTAATTAGACCTATTTGTATGTAATGTTTATGTACAATGTTATATTAATTAGACCTATTTGTATGTAATGTTTATGTACAATGTTATATTAAATATACCTATATTACCTCACGAGGTAGTCTGCACATGGCAGATGTATTTATATACAACTAACACCTCCCACTGCCAAGAACTTACAACCCTGACCATTCCAATAGAAATGAGAAGTAAATACTCAACGCCACAGCAGAAAATGTCAGTCTATTTTCTATATATAATGGCTGGATTTACGAAAGGAACCTCACCTCAAAGAAAAACTACTACAAAAGATTGTCTAACTGTTTATTGTAGCACCATGTATGTTCAGTGACACTAAAATTCCACTAAAGTCTAGCATCCAGAAAGGCGCCTTTTAAAGATAGCCTTTAGTAGACTTGATGGTCGCCATAACTCTAAAATGCACTTAAACTTCTTTAGTTTTTTTTTCTCAATAAACAAACGCTTTCATCAGGTGTATGTAGCATAAAACATGTTTGGTGATATACAGCAAATCCATCAGTTTGATATTTAGAATATTATATTTCGTAAGGTGGGTTCCGATATGGGGTCCAGTTGTTTTTCAAAATTGTCATACATTCGCCCATATTTGCTTCAAGCGATCTTTTTTTTTCTTTGATTCTTGGTATCAAAGACTACGTCTTTCTAATTGCTTACTGATTATCTAATACATATTTTAAAAAGGCACATGTTGTACCAATATGGTGGCCATTAAAGGATGTAAGATTTGACATACATAGACGGTCCAGAAGGTAAATACTTTGGACATTTTGATGTCTCTCTTTGCTGAGTTCAGCACGCCAACCATGTGCCGGGCCAAAGCTCGGATGTCTTCGGTCCATGGTTGATACTTTTGTAAACATAAAATCCTATCTGCTACCAAAACACCCATCCCAATGACAGTTACACTTTCACCAGTTTCACAAAACAAATCCTACAAAGGGTTGGATAACGTATATGCGTCTGTTCTCCAAACATATACGGTTTCAATATGGAGATTTTATGGGCAGTTTCCTGACTTTGGTCTAAGTGACTGTTTCTATAATGATTGGACATAGTTTGAATCGGAGTTGCATTTTCTCAAGTAATCTTTGAATTCATTACATTCGATGTACTCAGATTCATATCTCTAAACTAAAAATTCAAAACAGAAATGGTTCATTCAAACAAATTGCCACAATCCAGGTGTTACGGAGGTTCACTTTTTGTATTGGTCAGCCATATTGAATTTTTGAAACTGTACAATTATATGTTAATTCCAATGTAAACCATCCCATTGTAACCACCTTCAAAACAATGGGATATGAAACGATTGCCAACAAGTCTAAAAGCAAAACTAAAGCAACTGAGGGCATTTTAGGGTTCGATGCCCATCAAGAAAGGGTATCAAGTGAGTATATTCTGAGAAGTGCCTCATATGAAGGGACGCCGTAGATAAAACGTTTGTGGCCATTATTTTGGGGGGTAAGCCCATATTTGCAGCAGATTGACAAATACATAGTAAAGTATTTACAGCTATATTCATAATTCATTACCAACCGATGGTAATGTCGCGTACTTAAAATTAGTAAAAAAATACAAATGGCTAAAAAATCTTTCAGACAATCAAATTAAAACTTTTTTCAGTCAAATTATTGTATTCGCCGTTTGGTAGTAATCAAGTTTAAAGATACTATAGTAAATAATGTTATACAAGTTTCGGAAATTCATGTCTATTACGTTATTTAGCCTGCTGTTAGTGTAAAACTACTTTACATGTATCTCCTAGTCAATACTATTTTATTTATGTAACTGAACGACTGATAGCGTACACCATACTATAGTTCGGTGCCACCGGAGTGAAATATATCTGATCTAAAAAGTATTATTATATTCCCCATTTTTCTACAAGGGTCAAAAAAAAACATTCTACTAGTCTCAGTACAGTGTGTTAACTAAAAATATATCTTACAGTGTGTAGATTTTTGACTGCAACGAGGTCTTAGCCTCCACTGACAGGTGTCGGTTTTCTTATCCCTAGAGTTAACTCAACAACTTAAACAGCTTATTTGCCTCAACAGATTGGTGTTATGGATATAGGGGTGTACTTTTCCCTCTTTTGGTGGTATTTTAACGTGTATCTTCGTATATTTAAATCGTTGTTATCAACAGCGTAAAATAACTCGGTAAGTTTTTACCAAATGCCAAATTCATGAAAGCGTGCTTTTTGCCAGGTTTGCCAATATGCTATGTTTTTCATGTATTAATTGATATTACATCCAATGTAGAACTCTCTTGAAGTATGCTGTTTATCAATGTTTCATTGGACATGAATAACTAGTTCTACATGCACAGAAGTAAGCGGAACAATTTGAAATATTAATCTGTAACTTTTACCCAAATGCATACCTTTAAGAGGTATAGACGTAAAAGCGAACGCGAAGCTTTTTACGTTTTTGACCATGCACAAGTCAAAAGATACGAATGTCAAAGAGCAAAGAGATTGCCGTATAGGTAAAGTTTATCAGTAGGCCCTATTCTCCCTTAATGTTGTCTCATTGGACAGCTAGATACAAAAATAGAGAAGTAAGATCTTACCTTCGCACATTCTTGCTTTCCTAGCAATTCTATTTCTCCGGAAGAATCTTGTTTGTTATCACATCTTCTCATAACACAACTGTTATTAATTGAAGACATAGCTTACTGGAGCACCGCATCACTTCTGTAACTAGCCTGTGGGACTATTGGTAAATGGGACAGGTATTTCCTAAAACTCCCGCTAACAGATTTATGGACGATATTCTAACGGAACTGAGAGATAGACCAACTCCATCACTAATGGCCAGTGAAATGGAACATGACGGAATTCCTCCGTAATCAGGGTTGTCTCTGCCGATTTAACAGGCGGTGTGTGGTTGTAGATTGGAGATAGTTCACTAAGCTCAGTGAAGCGGTTGTGTTTAACACAGGTAGCAGAGTATACACTGCAGGAATTGACTTTCGTCGGAACACACAGGCATCATCAAAACGAGACTCTCCTAGCAACCTTTTCCTGTTCTGGCCACTCTTCTAATTTACAAGGCATCATTGAATCCATTTTCGGTCCGTTGATAACGGGCTTTATGAAACGTACACAGTCTGTGAGAGAATCAATCCTGGTAAGATTATCACAGAGGTTCCCCGTGTACAGGTGAAGAGAACAGTAATTGTTGTACGCTGGCCAGCAGCTGATGTATATAGACCATACAGGTGTATAATAGTGAATATAACAGGGTGTGTTAAACACTATACCAGATCTGACCAACTGTCAAGCCGAGCAAAAGACACTAGTTAGCTTCCTTAGCAACGGGCTATTAAACGCAGTATCCCAACAGTTAGCCTAATAAGAAGGAATTGATTTACCCAGAGTCATATGCCAAGATTGAAAATCACGTCATAACTACATTCCCACCTTACTGGGAACTAAACTGGATGGAATTTAATGATTAAAGCAATTGTTAAATCGATAGGTGTCTATATACATGGATACGTATATTTATTGTCAAATGGATCGACTGTCCTGGCAAACGGCATTTTATAGTCTAAACCTGAATCAAAGCAATGGAAAACAGGGTACCTTCGATATGGGAAATACACCTAACGACATTGGTGTGTTACAATGTTTGGTCTACAAATATAAGCCATACAACATAGAACATAATATACATATATAAATGAAAACATAAGAATGGTAATGGAATACTACAGCACAGTCTGACTGTACAAATAAATACTTCTCTCAGGTCTATTCATTTCTTCTAACAATAGCTATACGGATAGTGTTGACATCCGATAGAATTAAAACAATTCGTATTTTTAGAAATAATTAGCATGCTTCTCATTTGTAGTAATACTGTCATCTGTAATAATGGACGCGATTGAGTTATAGATGCTGCAATACGCCTGGGATAGTTAACCCTGTTTTATATCCCAGATGATATATTTCATATAGCCGATACCAGCAACGTCGGGGCGCCGTTCAAACCCTTTTCTCGAATAACGCCTGGAATACGCCATATGCATATGGTTTCAAACTATAATACTAAAACACATGGGCACAGGGAAAATCTTCTTATCTAAAATAACCACGGAGACAAGTTTCTTATTGTGTTAAAAAGAGGCATATCGTTTAGACCTTTATACCCAATCATAAGTTGTTATAATAAACCACAACCCATGATATTTTAGGTTGACGACAGGCATGAGTTTGGCCTTAGTTAGTAGTATTTTCTGGAAAAGATAATTTGGCAACAAATCATCAGTATTTTTGGTAAAGCTAACACGTCGATTTGCTATAGGTTTTAAATAGTAATCAATTAGCTGTGATATTCTTTAAAGGTACACTTGCCGCAAAAATCAGGAATATTGTTTACATAAAAAAGAAAGACCGCTTTCTGTATTTTTCCCAGACAATATAAGTTAGGAACTTTCTATTTTGACCAAAATTTAAAAGTTTGGACGTCACTTTGTATTTTTAATTTGAATTTGAAAATTTGAATTGTTACGTACCCGGAACGTAAACAAACCAAACTGCTCGCTGGGGCGCATTTATGTTTCAGTCGAGTGAGTGAACTAACGGTACAGTGTAATTTTACGTAGGCCTATTTATCTGAGAAATACAGACTGACGATCGGTTAACAGCGACTGGAAAAGCCTGCTGATAATTGTTTGAGTGTAAACCACAGATAAAAAGGCCTGAGATGAGGGTAATCCAACACGAAAGTTGACCGACACTGATCGTTGTTGTTGTAATCAGGCTTCGATTCTTCGTTTGTTTTTCACCCCATTTCTACATTCTAAAGCTAACTAGACATGTTTTATGTGTCCTATGTTTAAGTTTAGTGGTATTAGTCGTACTAAGCTCATGTAAATTGGTTTTCTTAGCAAATTTAAACAGGCTACGGCGGCAAGTGGGCCTTTAACGTTCACTACCAAAATTTGAGATAATAAGACGCCCTGGTGGGATTGGGGGCTTGGGTCATTTTTTCAATGGGTTTGTGTATTTTCGAAATATAGGGTACCCTGTTTTTAGAATTAAGGTCAGATTCCAAACAGCAATACTGCGTTTTATTAATATAGCCTTTTTCTTCAAGAGAAGGAAGAATTCTATTGCAATTTCCAACATTTTCAGGCCTTATTTCCTTATCAAATTTTTGGTAATAAGGAGTTGTTTAGCTGCCGATTTACCTCCTCAATCATGTCTAGGCATACATTAGCCCGGATTTTCGGTCTAACGGCGACTGATATTATATGGCAGTAAATGTGTCTGGTCGCCTATATGACGAATGCGGAAATTTTTTTTTTAAATTCGGCCCAGATTTCTCGGCTAGGCATACATGTAATAACTAATGTCGATCATTTATCAGTAGGTTTTATAATGATATATGTTTCGATGTCCCATTAGCTTACTTTAGGCAAGACGTTCTGACTAAGTAAGGTTATGTTGGTTTCCAGGATTAGCTGAACCATCAAATTTCCTTGATACAAAACCACGACTTACGTTTATATTTGGATCATACATGTGAGAAGCGGGCGTGTAGCCGCTTTAAGACTTGATAGAATATCAGTAGATATCACCTAGACCTATAATTCTGGAGAAGTCCATAACATGAACTAATGGAAAGGTCCATATCAGATAATGATTTCCAGCAAAGCAAAAATGAAAGTCCTCTATTGAGTAGAGATATATCATCATGCAGCAATGAGTTCCTCGTTACTTACATTTACATATGGATTCAAACATTACACACTATTTATTGGATTCAAACATTACAAACTATTTATTCTTTGGGTTTGAACTTGGACCCGGGAAGATGTCGTGAAAAAGCTATAATACCATTTTTGTTTCAGTATAATAAAGCGAGCATCGCTATGGCCAAGATAATAGTAGAAGAATACAAACTACTTCAAAGTAAACTTGCTCAACCTCTGACCCAAAGGCCAGTCATTGCTTACAAAAAGAACAAGAGTTTGAAAGACATACTGGTCAGGGTTAAACTCCCCGGTCTGTCTTCTACCTAGGTTTTTCTGGGAAAGTGGTGGTGGGGGGCGGGGGGGGGGGGGGGGGAGACCAAACTTTTCACTGTCTTTTCCCATGACCCTATAATAATTATATAGTCTGACGATATTCTTACCATAGCTTAAGATGCGTAAGCATTGTCAATGTAATACAAAGTGTTCCAGAAAATTCTACTTACTAAGGCCAAGCTCCTGTCAGTCGTCAACCTAATGAAATATCATAGGTAAATTTTCACAACAATTTATGATGGGGTATAAAGGTCTAAATTATATACCTCTTTTTAACACAATTAGAAACTTGTCCCTGTGGTTATTTTATACAAGAAGATATCCCCTGTGCCCGTGTGTTTTAGTGTTCATAAATATAATAGCAATATTACTTCCTAAGCCGAAAGAAGGGTGGGACATGCCCTGTCCCAAATTTAATTCAAATCAAGTGTCTGAAGCCAGTTGATATACAAGCAATTTGCTGTATCTTCGGCCCAGCGAATTTTGTCTGAGAGTACCTTTTATGGTATGACCTTAACTCTCTTCATCTTGGAAGCAGAAGAGTTATATAGGTTCAGGTTCACTGGCCGGTAATTTACTAGATGGCTGAATTACAAAGTAGATGAGCGAGTTGGGACAAGTTTTCCTAACCACTCTCATCATATTGCAAATCTGATGTAACGAAATGGTTGGCTCAGTAGTTGTCTTGTTATTGATACCAATATTCAAGATACCTTTCTGAGGTTTGGTACCTTGATACTTTTTTAATTCGAGTCCGAATTAGCTAAGTTATTCCGAGGGTTGCGCTGACCTCTCGGAGGGGATATCATTGCATCTGAATATCTCATAGGGGAATAGGCTGACAAAACTGGAGAGAGGGAAGAGGAGGAGGGGGGGGGGGGGGAGAGGTACTAGGCCTAGGAGAGGGGACCCTAGTAGAAACTGGGGAGGGTGGTGGAAGAAAAGGGACAGAGGTCTAGGTGAGCGGTCCTGAGGGGGTAGAAAAGAAGGGACAGAGGTATTAGGTCTAGGGGAGGGAGGCGCAGTAGGAAACGGCGAAGTGGAAACAGAAGATCGAGTTATAAGCCTAGGAATCCGTGACTGCAGGGGTGGGGACGAGATCCCAGATGTCGACGGACTGACAGACTGATGGGATTGGGTAGAGGGTGGTGAACTAACATGAGTATAGTGGCAGCAGAAGTGGCAGAATCATGTATGATCTTAAGGGCCCAATTTTTGTGAAAAAATTTAGCTCTTTAACTTTATTATTTATGGAATTTTGGAGGGTTTGGACACGTAAATGTCCCTCAAGGATGCCAATGTGGTGAAGACATTGTAAAATTTTGAAAAGGGTTTCCACCAGAGCCGAGAATTTGGAATATAGGGGTCTAGATTTAGAATTTGCATGCCTATCAATTACAGAGGATTGCTTGCTTCTGTTACCACGGCCTTGATTTACCATTCTAACTAAATGTTAATATACCTAATTGGGCTAACTAGACCAAAAGGGAAAAAGGAGTTGGGAAATTAAGGAACAGATAAAATAAGAAAATATAATAGTCAAGGGGAGAGGACTACTGGACCACTTAGACCCTGAAGACTTCCACGGCCCGTGTAACGTTCGTTAATTCAAAAAGAATGAAATTTGGGAATGACCATTTTTAAGTTCAATTTTTCATTTTCATTTTCTACTTTTTGAAAAGAAGAAGTGAAAATTGAAATTTGACGTATAATTAGATTCAAAGTGTAAACTTTGAATCTATTGTTTTCGTTGTGTTTATTATTATTAGATTCAAAGTGTAAACTTTGAATCTATTGTTTTCGTTGTGTTTATTATTATTATTATTTTTTTTTTTCTTGCGTCGATGTTGAGACCTTATTCCTCGAAAACCAGAAATCGCAACTTTATCAAACTACAGATTCGTCGACAAAACTTCCATGGATTAGGCATGCGCATATTTCTATTGTTTCTCTAGGGCTACGTTCGCGGCCATCTTGGCACCGCACTAAACCTTCAAAGGTCTTCTTCTCCAAAACCACTCAATGGATTGACTTTAAATTTAATACATAGGTCGGAATTACTTCAGCGCATCTCGGTTGCAACTTTCAAGTACTTCAGTTGAAAACTCTAGAAGCTCGCTATTGGTCGAAATTTTGACGTCATCACTTCAATAATCAAAAGTCAATAACTAAAAAACTATTGAAGGTAACGTAACAAAACTTTCTACATCTATAGATTGTATCCATCTGATTAATATCCTAAATTTGTCAAATCCAAATCAAGGTCACGTGACCATGACATCATTTTAAATTTTTAAAATCTATAAAAATGCTAATTTCGCCAATAATATAGATAGAGAGAAACGGTTTTCAAATTTAAAGAGACAAGGAAATTTGTTAATCACAAAATGGCAACGGTTTTTTGATTGGACAAATAGTTTGGCCGCCATATTGGATCGTGTTTCAAAGACGTAAAGCTTTACTTCTCCCTAAAAAAAGAAGTATTTGCTCTTATTTGGTAACATCAGACAGTTCAATGCATAATCTATTATGAATGCAAATTTGAAGTTTATTGTATAAAAACCATAGGAGATATTTGGTATTTAAAATTGATGACGTCATCAATAATAGTGTGAATTTTTCTAAAACTGATTTTTGTTACTTTTATTATATGTGATCTGAAAGCCCTTGAAAAGACGAAGAAAAACATACCGCCAAATGCTTTCTATCATTTTCATAAGTACTTTTAATCTTTGTTCCAAAATTTAAATTGTTGGACTTGGTCGTTTTCAGGTGTACTATTGGACTTTCTCACATATGCCGAGGAAAAATGACGCATTATAGAGCAAAACCGATAACATATATCAGTGTAAACACATAATATGCATAAATAAAACTAGTTTCAACGATCAACAAACTGAAAACACTGGCTCAATAAGTAATAAACGAAGATTTGGATTTTATGACGTCACACATATTTAAAAGCCTTATAACTTAAAAACCGTTTACCCGAATGAATTCAAACTTAACAGCTAAGATGTACTTGATACAGTTTATCAGTCAACGTCTTCCGTAAATAAAATCTTAAAAATTTAGAGAATGTTTTCTATCAGGTCCGCGCTTTTTCCTTTGATGATTATAGAAAATCCTGTATTCAGAACGCAATAACTTAACAACTGTTTAGCCGATTGAATCAAAATTTCTCAGGTAAGATGTAATAGATACAATTTATCTGTCAACGTTTTCCGTAAATTGAATCTTTAAAATTTAGAAAATGTTTTCTTTCACGTCCGCGCTTTTTCGTTTGGTGATTAACGAAAATCCTGTATTCAAAACGGTATAAATTAAACACTAAATAGCCAATTGAATCGAAATTTCACAGCGATGATGCAGTAGATACAGTTCATCAGCCAACGTCTTCCGTTAATTTAATCTTTAAAATTTAAGGAATTTTTCTTTCACTTCCGCGCTTTTTCTTTTGGCGATTAACGAAAAACATGTACATCTTTCCGGCTCTTTAATTACTTTTCGGAAAAAAAGTCAAGGAGTATGTGAAACTCTTATCTGTTCGGATTCACACTTTGAATCGCAATTGCTTCAGCAATTTCTAGTTATTATTATTATTATTATTTTTTTTTTTTTTTCTTGCGTCGATGTTGAGACCTTATTCCTCGAAAACCAGAAATCGCAACTTTATCAAACTACAGATTCGTCGACAAAACTTCCATGGATTAGGCATGCGCATATTTCTATTGTTTCTCTAGGGCTACGTTCGCGGCCATCTTGGCACCGCACTAAACCTTCAAAGGTCTTCTTCTCCAAAACCACTCAATGGATTGACTTTAAATTTAATACATAGGTCGGAATTACTTCAGCGCATCTCGGTTGCAACTTTCAAGTACTTCAGTTGAAAACTCTAGAAGCTCGCTATTGGTCGAAATTTTGACGTCATCACTTCAATATTCAAAAGTCAATAACTAAAAAACTATTGAAGTTAACGTAACAAAACTTTCTACATCTATAGATTGTATCCATCTGATTAATATCCTAAATTTGTCAAATCCAAATCAAGGTCACGTGACCATGACATCATTTTAAATTTTTAAAATCTATAAAAATGCTAATTTCGCCAATAATATAGATAGAGAGAAACGGTTTTCAAATTTAAAGAGACAAGGAAATTTGTTAATCACAAAATGGCAACGGTTTTTTGATTGGACAAATAGTTTGGCCGCCATATTGGATCGTGTTTCAAAGACGTAAAGCTTTATTTCTCCCTAAAAAAAGAAGTATTTGCTCTTATTTGGTAACATCAGACAGTTCAATGCATAATCTATTATGAATGCAAATTTGAAGTTTATTGTATAAAAACCATAGGAGATATTTGGTATTTAAAATTGATGACGTCATCAATAATAGTGTGAATTTTTCTAAAACTGATTTTTGTTACTTTTATTATATGTGATCTGAAAGCACTTGAAAAGACGAAGAAAAACATACCGCCAAATGCTTTCTATCATTTACATAAGTACTTTTAATCTTTGTTCCAAAATTTAAATTGTTGGACTTGGTCGTTTTCAGGTGTACTATTGGACTTTCTCACATATGCCGAGGAAAAATGACGCATTCTAGAGCAAAACCGATAACATATATCAGTGTAAACACATAATATGCATAAATAAAACTAGTTTCAACGATCAACAAACTGAAAACACTGGCTCAATAAGTAATAAACGAAGATTTGGATTTTATGACGTCACACATATTTAAAAGCCTTATAACTTAAAAACCGTTTACCCGAATGAATTCAAACTTAACAGCTAAGATGTACTTGATACAGTTTATCAGTCAACGTCTTCCGTAAATAAAATCTTAAAAATTTAGAGAATGTTTTCTATCAGGTCCGCGCTTTTTCCTTTGATGATTATAGAAAATCCTGTATTCAGAACGCAATAACTTAACAACTGTTTAGCCGATTGAATCAAAATTTCTCAGGTAAGATGTAATAGATACAATTTATCTGTCAACGTTTTCCGTAAATTGAATCTTTAAAATTTAGAAAATGTTTTCTTTCACGTCCGCGCTTTTTCGTTTGGTGATTAACGAAAATCCTGTATTCAAAACGGCATAAATTAAACACTAAATAGCCAATTGAATCGAAATTTCACAGCGATGATGCAGTAGATACAGTTCATCAGCCAACGTCTTCCGTTAATTTAATCTTTAAAATTTAAGGAATTTTTCTTTCACTTCCGCGCTTTTTCTTTTGGCGATTAACGAAAAACATGTACATCTTTCCGGCGCTTTAATTACTTTTCGGAAAAAAAGTCAAGGAGTATGTGAAACTCTTATCTGTTCGGATTCACACTTTGAATCGCAATTGCTTCAGCAATTTCTAGTTTTCAATTTTTGTTTTCTCTCTTTTCAACACACAAATTGAAAATAGAAAAATGACGGTCATTTTTCAATTTTCGATTTGCCTTTTCACTCTTTATGAAACGAATATTGAAAGTTGTAACCTTCTTCAATGGAACACATTGCGCAAGTCACAAACCACCAAAGCAAACAGCAATTGCCGGCACTTACAGACACGTAACTTTCTCTAAAACAAAGACTCCTAAAACAAAGGACTGCTTTACTAAAATCACAGGAGTAAGATTTCCAAGACCTAAAACATCCGAGTTAATCAGGTACGCCACAGATTAGCATTAAAATTGGCCCTAAAACCACGCTATTGGTGATGTGCCCCACAAGGGATGTTGGTGTTTTTAGGCTAATCAAAAGTCAAATTCACGATTTCTTCATCAGAATGTGTTTATTAGACTCCAGAGACAGAAACAAAGGTTTTGTTAAAATCGCTTAATGTGCCTTGCTATTGGCCTCTTCATACCCAGAAAGTGCATTTTTTTCTAAATTCAGCTTGTTCATTGTTAGAGCCATGCAACACGTTGCTTAACACTGCAACACGGACTATGGCGCAATAATAATTAAAAAGAAACATACCTTCATCACCATGGTTACCGTCAAACTAAAGACGACATGAAACTGCATGGCAGACCTTGCATTTAATAGATTGCATATATAATGGTACATTTTGATTCTGTGTTAATTCCTTTCTCCGCTCTCCGTTTCTTTTATTCTCTTATTTTATTTTATTTTGCTCAAGAAAAAAAGGAGGGGGGGGGGGGGGGGTCACGATTCCTTTATCAGAATGGGGTCATTAAAATCGCCCAAAGTGCCTCGCTGTTGGCGATGTGTTCCACAAGGGGTGTTAGGGTTTTAATGCTAATTAAACGTCAAATCTACGATTTCTAAATCAGAATCTGTTCAATAGGCTCTATGGATACAGAAACAATCAGAAGTTTTATTAAAATCACCCATTGTGCATCGCTAATGGGTGCTCCACAAGGGATGTTGTTGTTGATTAAAGGCTAATTAAAGGTCAAATTCACAATTACTGCATCAGAATGTGTTTCTGTCAAATTTCACAAGAAATCGTGAGTTTGACCTTTGATTAGCCTTAAAACACCAACATCCCTTGTGGAGCACATCGCCAATAGTGAGGCACATACGGCGATTTTAATAAAACTTTTAATTGTTTCTAACTCCTCTTGGTCTAATGGACACATTCCGATTAGCCTAAGAAATTGTGAATTTGACGTTTAATTAGCGTTTAAACACCAACATCCCTTGTGGAGCACATCGCTAATATAGCGAGGCACGTTAGGCGATTTTAATGAAACTTTTGATTGTTTCTGTCTCCCTAGAGCCTAATGAACACACTCTGATGAAGAAATCGTTAATTTGACTTTTAATTGGTCTAAATTAGCCTTAAAACACCAACATCCTTTGAGGGGCACATCGCCAATAGCTTGGTTTCAGGACCAATTTTAGTGCTAATCTGTGGCGTACCTGCCTTACTTGGATGGTTTATGTCCTGGAAATCTTACTCCTATGATTTTTATAAAGCAGTCTTTGTTTTAGGAGTCTTTGGTGTTATTTGGTGCTCCACAAGGGCCGTAAGTTGCTCTAGCCGGCTTGCTACAACAGGGTTGTTCGCTTTGGTGGTTTGTGACTTGCGCAGTTGTGTTTGGGGACTGACTTCTACCAATTGAAAATTGAAACATTGACGAAGGTTACAATTTTCAATCAGTTTCGTGTAGAGCGAAAAGGCAAAATGAAAATTTTAGATTTTTGTGTTGAGAACGTAAAATTTCAACTTTCATTTCTTCTTTTCAAAATGCAGAAAATAAAAAAAAATTTAACTTAAAAATTGTCATTTCCAATTTTCATTTTGCAATGTCAAAAAATGAAAATTGAATTAACGAACGTTACACGGACCCTTCCACACCCTAGATGACGTTTTGAAGGTTTTTCCTGGGAATAGAAATCAACAATTCTAATATTAGTTTTAGGGGACAGTTTTTCAAATTTCAGACATTGTTGTCACCGTAATTTTTCTGCAGGTTGAGAATAATGACTGCAAAATGTAAGATTTTCTTCAACCGACAGATCCCGGTATGGCTATAATTCAAGGATAAGCTTTTTTACTAGAAAAACAATTTTCTTTACTTGACTTGAGTTAATAGGTCACCATTGGCCTATAAACCTTTGAAGTTGTTCAACTTAACGTGAATGTTTGGTGGAAAGGGAAGAAATAGTACCTAGTAAAAGTTCTATGATATAGTCATGATCCGTTCCTTCTGTCAAAATCATACTGCATATTAGTTTTAAATTTTTTTTCCAGATTATGGAAAGAAAGTGAAGATGATAACATATGTAATTAGATTACACGACAATCAACACCTCTAAATGTAGGAAAGTATCCCACGACCAACAGGAATATTCACATACATTTTTTCGTCAACAATAAATTGATATTAATCATGCCTCTTTGATGTATCACGAAATTCTGAACAAACGTCGTCGAAACGGATATACCAGTGGTGTCGTGACTGAATTTTGTTTCGATCTCCCAAACATTCGCTTCCTCTGATCATGGTGAAATTGTCAATTGCTTCATTATACCAATTTGTTTAATCGAATATTGATTCTACCTTACAAACGATTCATCAGACATTGGTTGCATTGGTCAGCGGTTCATTGGATACATGGCATAGTCAACTGGAAAATTGCGCCATCAAACATTTACGTCACGTGTCATTGGTTCAACTAGACAATTATTCCATCAAACATTTACGTCACGTGTTATTGGTTCAACTAGACAATTGTTCCATTAGACATTTACGTCACGTGTCATTGGTTGAACTAGACAATTGTTCCATCAAACATTTACGTCGCGTGTCATTGGTTCAACTAGACAATTGTTCCATTAGACATTTACGTCACGTGTCATTGGTTCAACTAGATAATTTTTCCATTAGACATTTACGTCACGTGTCATTGGCTCAAATAGACAATTGTTCCATTAGACATTTACGTCACGCCACGTGTCATTGATTCAACTTGTCAATTGTTCCATTAGACATTTACATTACGTGTCATTGGTTCAACTGGACAATTGTTCCATTAGACATTTACGTCACGTGTCATTGATTGAACTAGACAATTGTTCCATCAAACATTTACGTCATGTGTCATTGATTCAACTAAACAATTGTTTCATTAGACATTTGTTTCGCATGACATTGATTCAACTACATGTAGACAATTGTTCCATTATAGACACTTGCTTCAAGTGACATTAGTCCAAGTAGACTATTGTTCCATCAGCCATTTGTTTCATGCGTGACATTGATTCAACTAGACAATATTGTTCCATTATAGACATTTGCTTCATGTGGCATTGGTGCAATTAGACTATTGTTCCATTAGACATTTACTTTGCGTGTCATAGGTTCAACTAGGCAATTGTTCCATTATAGACATTAGCTTCACGTGACATCGGTCCAAGTAGACTATTGTTCCATTAGACGTTTGCTTCACGTGACATTGGTCCAACTAGACTATTGTTCCATTAGACAATTGTTTCGCGTACCGTTTGTTCAATTAGACAATTTTTCCATTAGACATTTGCTTCATATATATGTGACATTGGTTCAACTGGGCAATTGTTCCAATATAGACATTTGCTTCAAGTGACGTTTGTTCCATTAGACAATTGTTCCATTTAGACGTTTGCTTCGCGTGACATTTGGTCAACAAGGAAATTGCTCCGGATGGTCATGTCAAGTCAACCGAATAGCTTATTATTTGCTTCGCCGTAGAGCCTATTGTTTAGGGGCCGCTTTCATGCAGCATCATGGAATATTTGTTTGACATTACATTATTCCGGCATCAGAAATTAACTCCTAAATTTAGACACTGTGGCACACGACTATTGGAACTCATATTGACCAGGAACAGACATTGTCAAATGTTTCTATTTCCCCCTGCTGCAACTCGATCGGTGTCTTGTCAAATTTCATCACGTGACAATAATATTATTATCGGTACCATACGACATGGCTGTCTGGTTTGTTTGGATGGCCAACAGCAGGCATGTACATATAACGACTGAGTCTGATACATCCCGCCTGACTGCGGTCCCAGGTAGATCTCCTCCAGTCAGTCACCAGGTGAAGTGATGTCGGGTCATCCGCAAACAGAGGCCGAACGTTCTTCCTCGGAAAGCATGAGGAAACGGAATGGTAAGCATTTTAAAATAACATTTACAACAACAACAACATATGGTTGTCAAATCTTTAACATCAATGTATCGACATTTAGATTGCTGTCATCTAATCGGATTACCAGTGTGACTTTGTACCTTAACTCATGGGTTAGGAGCTGATACAACGTATGCAGGACTGCGTTGGGGATCCCTATAAGAACAGCTTAAAGTGAATGAGCCTGTCCGTGTCACGGTATCGATTTTTGGGCCTCCTGTAAACCACCAAAGCTTTGACTGTACAACTCTGTAGGCTAGTATGTGCATCTTAAGACATAAGCATAATATGTAAGATGAAGAGCACAAGTTGTATCGGAATACCAATCTTATGATGGCCATGTCATGTCAACTGAAGGGCTTATCTGTTATGGTAACTAACAACCTTAGCTTCTTATATCCATGTTATTTCAATATTAAATGTCTACAGCTACCCGGTATCGTACCTACATGTAGTTATTTATAAATTATGTTTGGATATTTGTTGGTCGGTAGGCCTACCTGGTAGTCATTTTATCAGCCTTACCCTTGTTTATAAATGCAGAGCAAAATTAATCTCTATAAATGCCAACCTTTTTATCTTAATTGATGTTTGTTTTGTATCCCAGTTGCTTCAAAACAGTCTTGTGAATGTGAATGTAATTATAACTACAGGTATTAATTTATCCCCTGTAAGAAAATATTTGCCTTTTTTAACAAATTCTGTTTGATTTCACTGTTTCCTAACTGCTGTGATCTTTACGAAACAGACTTTACTCATAGAAGAGTGTGCAATAGGGGGATAATTTAGAATAAAGGAGTTTTATTTCTAGTAAATAATCGGACTCTTTGTAAGCGTTGAGATACACGTATCCAAAAATACTATGGCGGTTATTTTATTCGACAAATATATATATGCATATTATACTGAAAAATATAGCATTTTTCAACACTTGACAGTGACATAGGAAACGACTACCATGTGTAATGTAAACCGGGACGTAAGCCTACATGTATGGTACAGGTTGTCTAACACATCAAGTCTGTTGTCAAAAGTTAAATTCTTGTGTTTATTAACTGTGAGGAACATGCATGAGGTAGGATAAAAGCCTTGTACTTGTATCTCATCGCGCATTCACTGGGAATGACATTCCCAGACACCCATTCCAACAATTTCAAAACACGAGCCCTCGCATGAATAACATTTCTTGGCATCCAATTGGAATGATTTAAATTACATTCAAATGTGTTAGCAGGGCATAATGTAGGGCAAAAGTTTTGACACCCAGAGTACGGCTTGACAAAACCATCCCACTGTTCATGAAGGCTGTGAGGAGAGAACTTCTACTTTTAACCACCATTGCTATCTTTAGAATGTGTCCCTTACATTTTTGTTTTAAATACTTTGCAGAGCAGGTTTTACTACAATTATTCAATATTCAAAGGCAACAATCACGAAAAAATGTTTTTCTGATACCCTGGTTTGGGCGCCCAAACTGCAAAAGCCCAAACCTCATATATGGGCTTTAAAATCAGCCTAGATTAGGCCCTGGCTAGTTATAGCATCATGCTTGGCCAATTCATGTTTCAAATTTAAGTGTATTACGTGTTTTTCAGATCATTTATGGCATACCAAGTCATTTTGGGACACTCTAATTTGTTTGTTAGGGGATATCAGTCCGCGCAAGCCGTGCGGTTTGATTGGCAATCCTCTTTTCACACCTTACTTTCTTTTACGATAGTCCCCGGGAGTCCTGCTCACAGGAGGCAACATGGCGATGAGTAAAGGTCGACGACCAATAAATGTAAAAAATTAGTAAATTACAAAGGAAGACCTTTATTTGAGTGAAGTAATGTATGAAAATATGTTATTACAGTACGAGAGAGAGGGTCTACATGTAGTTGAACATAGGCCTAGGGGCTCATGGAACCACCCCTCTTATTAAAAATCTGAGGCCCTAGATATTTCTCTGAGATGGTACATGTATTTATGGCAAAATGTGTCAATGCAGTATCTTCGTTTAAAAGTCCAGTGGCATGATTTAATTTTTTATACGCCCGGCTTGAAAAGCGGGCTGTATTATGGTATCATCTCCGTCCGTCCGGCAGTCCGGCTGTCCGGCTGTCAGGCGTCCGCTTTCCCTTCCGCTCCATAACTTTCAAAGTTTTGATTCCATCTGCACAATTTTTTCTGAGTATATACCTTATGGGTAGAAGGTGTGTCGCAAACTATTTTTAACATCACTGGTTACATAATATGGGAGTTATATTGGATTATGTAATATTCCCTTCCGCTCCATAACTTTCAAAGATTTGATTCCTTCTGGACCATTTTTTCTGAGGATATACCTAATGGGTAGAAGGTGTGTCGCGAACTATGTTTAACATCACTGGTTACATAATATGGGAGTTATATTGGATTATGTAATATTCCCTTCTGCTCCATAACTTCTAAAGTTTTGATTCCATCTGCACAATTTTTTCTGAGTATATATACCTTATGGGTAGAAGGTGTGTCGCGAACTATTTTTAACATCACTGGTTACATAATATGGGAGTTATATTGGATTATGTAATATTCCCTTCCGCTCCATAACTTTCAAAGTTTTGATTCCATCTGGCCAATTTTTTCTGAGGATATACCTTATGGGAAGAAGGTGTGTTGCAAACTATTTTTAACATCACTGGTTACATAATATGGGAGTTATATTGGATTATGTAATATTCCCTTCTTCTCCATAACTTCTAAAGTTTTGATTCCATCTGCACAATTTTTACTGAGTATATACCTTATGGGTAGAAGGTTTGTCGCGAACTATTTTTAACATCACTGGTTACATAATATGGGAGTTATATTGGATTATGTAATATTCCCTTCTGCTCCATAACTTTCAAAGTTTTGATTCCATCTGCACAATTTTTTCTAAGTATATACCTTATGGGTAGAAGGTGTGTCGCAAACTATTTTTAATATCACTGGTTACATAATATGGGAGTTATATTGGATTATGTAATATTCCCTTCTGCTCCATAACTTGTAAAGTTTTGATTCCATCTGCACAATTTTTTCTGAGTATATACCTTATGGGTAGGAGGTGTGTCGCGAACTATTTTTAACATCACTGGTTACATAATATGGGAGTTATATTGGATTATGTAATATTCCCTTCTGCTCCATAACTTTCAAAGTTTTGATTCCATCTGGACAATTTTTTCTGAGGATATAGCTTATGGGTAGAAGGTGTGTCCTTGGATAATTTAGTGATAGCTACATGTATGGTGGCCAAAACCTAAAAAGTTTAGAATTATAATTATTTCTCTGTTTTAAAGGCTCTTCAATTCAGTTTTATTACCCATATGGTAAAGCAAATATAGCTACTTTGACAATATTCATAAACCTGGTTGTAAGTGTAAACAGATAAGACTTGTATATTTACACACCATTGACCATCTCAGAGATTAGGCTCTGTTCAAATATACCTATATAAAATGTAGCAAACATCCTGACCAGTGATGTCTTGAGCAAGTGATTGAACCCACTGACCAGTCAGAATTAGCTGGACTCCAAGCTGAAGACCTGGACTTTTAACACCAGATGAGATTTAATATTTGAAGGACCCGTTGCATATATTCAAAAATATATATATCGAAGGATTTGTTTTGGTATGGCTGCAGTGACTGTGCCTTTCCGGGCGTATTTTGGGTTTCCCGAAACTCTTGTTTTTACATGTTTTTACTTTTGCCCATTAAAAAGTAATATTTGAAAGAGAGATTAATTCTGTATCCAGTCACATCCATTTCCAGAAATTGCTTAAAAGTAATGTTATAATATAACAAAGTGCATTGAATTTATCAAATTGATTGACTTGGTACAACTTTTGTAAATTCTTTGTTATTGCCCTTAGAAGGATATGGGGCTCATTGATCCATTTATTTAGGAAAACATTGAACGATCGTTCCTATGGGGCATGACACTCTTATCAGCTGTTTGATTTTTTGAAATTGTAATATTTGACATTTATTTGTGTTATTTTACAGATTTTTACCCCTCGGTCAACTTTTGGCCGAAGGGTATTTTCGTGGTCATGTACGTCCATCCGTACATTTATTATCGAATTATCTCAAAAACTAATTGAGCTACCTGAATGAAACATGCTTAGGTGTTATAACTCTGTACAGGGACTGATCCAGGGAAAATTTGGGCATACCATTTCGGTTCAAAACGTTCCAACAATAAGACAAAAACAACATCTCTGGCTCAAAATTCAACATTAAATGCTATTTTGACATTAAAATCTGTTGGTTTTAAGAATTTGGGCGGATTTTTTGCTTGTGAGTTTGGGCGCCCATACCTGTATACAGGTATCAAAATGTCTCTGGATCAGTCTATGCTGTATGAGTAGGGAGCCTATCGAAAACGAATGCCGCTGGATAATTTTTCATAGAGTTATGCCCCTTTGCAACTATTGTATGACTTATTCCCTATATATTATGTATTATTTGCCTTTACAAGACATTTTAATTTCATTTTTTTTTTATTTTAGTTCAACTACAAATACTAGATATGCATGCTCAACTAATGAAGCATGCAGTCTTTGTCATTAATGTCTGTCCGTCCGTAAGTGCGTTCCTTCCTACATCCAATGCTGAATTATCTTATTACCATATAATCTGAATTATATGGATTATATTCAAATTGAATGCTGCCGGGTCTAAACTCTTGTGACTCTACTAGGGCCGAGGGGTTTTTGTTAGCGCAGCTTCATGTTTTGATTTACAGAGACGTTAATTTGTCCACATATCTTTATCCTAGAAGCCTTTTGTTTTTTTAAAAAGATGTCTTTTGGCCAATTTAATGTATGTTGATTTGCATTGAATACCATTTACATTTTAAATAAAGTAGTATCGCTTGAGTCAGAAGCAATTCAGTAAGTAAAAAAACTGGTGTCAGCATGTGACATACATGCTAGAAGATACTCAAGTGAAATGTAGACATGCATTCTCTAAGTACTTCATCAAATTTACCCTTATTCAAGGATTATGTATGCAGATATCAAAGACATTTTGCTACAGTCAGTTACTAGATTGCTATCTAGCAGATCCTTAAGTTTGTGAACTTGATGGTTCAATAATAAGTAGACCCAAGAGCTATGTCTGAATGTTATTTTGCTTATATCTGTGCCAAGGATCTACCTCATGGAACTAAAAAGAAAGGTGTTATATTGATTGCAGGTGTCTTAATGTATTTGGATTTTCAGTTGCATGTACAGTTTCTGCAGAAGATTTAGCAGTTTTCTATACTTGCTAACGGAAACTTTGAATCAGTCCACACTTTGGCCTTGATATCTTGTTTGCAGTAGTGGTCTTTTAAAGTGTTGAATTTTGGGAAGTGATAACCTGGTCCTGGCAAGAGTCCTGTGTGTATATTACCTGAAACCAACCCAGTACATTTTCTCTATGGAATGAGATTTATGCTCCATAGTTTATTACAAGAGACCAGTTGATATCAGTCGCTCACACACTTGTGGGCCAACGAGATAAACTTTCACACAGTATATCAACTGTTATTTCAAACCCTGAAAACTAAATTGTTGAACTTGAATTTAATTTGATAGGCCAAACCCTGATCATTGAAAAATATTAACGAGGACATCAAAGTGTGTGAACTAACACTGAAAGTCTATCAGTTGCGCTGTGATTGAACCAACAGGCATTTTGTGACATTTATAATTTGTTACACTTTCCTTGCAAGTAAATAAAGAAAATTAAAGATTTATTGCAGGTGTTTAAATTCTAGTTATATTAAATACAATAAGGAAACATTTTAAAAGCCTTTGTCACAAGGTGTACATGCCTTGTGGCTCTATCAACTAAATTTCTGACCAGGTAACTGTATCTCCTAAAACCAACAGATTTCTTTCTTTCCAATATTCTGAAATAGTCCGTGTTCAAGAAACAGTAATTAACGAAATTTAATACTTAGTACACATGATTTTTTCAGAGTGGAAAATTGATGACAAAATTGAGTGTCAATTAAAGAGGGAGATTTACTGCACTGTGTCGGAAACTGGCTTGGTTTTTTATGATCACTGATATTAATTGTATTGAAATGTTTGCGTGACAAATTGTAAACCTATGCTTTACTCCGTATCCATGTCCCAGTTTTGACAGCATTCTGTATATTGACAAATTACGCTGTGCTGGTGTAAATGGAATTTGGGAATTACTGTAGACTGCCTATATTGTGTTTGTATTGCTAGCTGGAATACAAGTAGTGGATTCAGATAGTATCACCAAAATCCAGGCACTGTGAATTTGTCTTTCCATGGCTTACCATCTACAGTCATGACTGCTCTGTATTTAGGATCACATTTCTGAACTATCTCCTTCTCCCTGATCTACCTCAAGTCATCTTGATGTGTATATTATGATTTAGCCCTTCAGTGAAAATAACTTGTGATATCTCCAATGGAAAAGCACTAAAATTTCTGTATGGGTCTATAAAGGATAAAGTGACGTATTTCTGGATGGGAATTTTCCAAATAGGTAATATTGTTTCATAATGTGAATTATGTTTATTTCTCCCACAAAATACACTGTGGGGACATACTGGTTATGTGCTGTCCCCTGTGAGACATCAGTCAGCAAGGGGCATCATTTAGCTTGTACGCATATCACCCTTATTCATAGCCGCACTCATGTGTCTCTTTCCTGTGTTACTTTACTTGCCGGCCAGGAAGAGCCACACATTAAACCACCATTAAAAGGGTGGGATAAATATTCTCTGTCAACAGACTTTTCAAAACCCCTCAATCATGTGATGTGAGAGTTATGTTGTCATCAAATCGTCCAGCTATTGGGGAAATTCTCGGACATACTGCAGACCATGTGACAGGTTGTCATTGTACTAGGAGAGTTTGAAATCTGTCAGGTCAACTTTAAAGTTTTCTTCTGATGAAGAGGGATTTGGTAGATTTACAATGAAATACGAACAAATTGATGAGTAAATTGAAAAGAGGAATGCTTTAAATGTGTGTTGAAGGTAAAATTTAAAAGGCAGGTAGGATTAATACATATTTGAAACTTGGTTTAAATCTGAAATACGAAGTCCTTCCAAATAATTCATTTAAAAGCCGTAACTACCTTATTCACAGATTTTTAAAAAAATGTACTTACTGTGTATATACAGTTTATTGAGGTACATGTATGTTTGGAATTGATCAATGGTATGGTATTCCTTTGGCTTTAATACAGATATTGATGGGCGTCCTGTAAATTGTTGATCACATTGGTATGATAGTATATATTGATTAAAACTATTCTTAAATCAATATATAACGTTTTAATCAAATGAAAAATACATATAAGAAGTTTTATCTACAGACCAAGAGACTAGTATACCAGCTTTGGTCTCTCTTTATGATTTATGGCCCTGTGTACCACATGGCCTCCAATGTAGGCTTTGTAACATGCCCAACTGTTATATATATTTTTTTGTAGCCAAATAATGTAGATAAAAAATATTATGAGAAAAATTGTCAAATCTACTTGAATTGGTGTGAGCTGCGAAATTGCCAATTAATTACATTTGTTTAAGTGTGATTAGTAAATTATAAACTGCTTTTCTAAAAAATTGAAACATTTTAGTGCAACCTATATTGAAAACAAACAATGTTTAACATTGCGATTTAACAGCAGCGAGAATTTATGACTTGTACATGTACCGTGTACAAATCTTGTTAATAATTGTTAATCCAAATAGCCCATTTTAAATTTGATACAGATGGATTTTAAAGGTTTTAGTGGTAAGATTTCATTTTGTTGACATAACATCACCTTTTACCAAGCTTCAACCTCTTCCCTCTGAATTTTGAAAATTAAATTCAAATAAATATGGAAGGATTTGTTTTGGTATGGCTGCAGTTACTGTGCCTTTCCGGGCGTATTTTGGGTTTCCCGAAACTCTTGTTTTAAAAAGATGTCTTTTGGCCAATTTAATGTATGTTGATTTGCGTTGAATACCATTTACATTTTAAATAAAGTAGCATCGCTTGAGTCAGAAGCAATTTAGTAAGTAGTTTTGCATCTTTTCATGTCGGTTGTGCAACTAATTTTTTTGTAACATGGCAGCGGTTTTGTTAGCCCATGTACATGTAACAATACAGTATAAAGGTCTAAATGATATACCTCTTTTTAACACAATTAGAAACTTGTCTCCGTGGTTATTTTAGACAAGAAGATTTTCCCTGTGCCCCTGTGTTTTAGTGTCCATAAATACATGTAACAATACCATAGTTTTCTACTCTTTTTTCCCATATATATTTGCACTTCATGTGTATTTCTGTGAATATTTTTTTTATATTATGAAAAAATTACCTTTGTGAACCTTTGTTAGTACATGTCACAAATCTCCTGGAAGGGCTGCCTAAAACTGATAAAAAAAGCTATAAAAAAGCCTACCCGTATTTAAAAAAAAAAAGAAGATAAGTAACTGTTCAGCCAAGAGTGTGTCTTTTGCTATTGGGAAGCTTTAAACCTTTTTAAAATAACGGTACCCTCAAAACACCAACGTGTTATAGTGACATGAGCTGCCAAAACCCGTTTTCTTTTGGGTTTTTTTTTTTTAAATTCTGATTGTCAAGAGAAGTTGAGCATTTGTAATACATAGAAAAACTAAAGGATTGAGTTCTTGTTTGAGTGGCATTTAGAAGTTGAAGGTACATCAAGCCAAGTCAATTCAAGTCATTGGCTTGATAACAATCCTAGAAGCTGGGTCGAAATGTTGCCCCATAATACATCAAGAAGTTGCTAGCCATATTACTTGTTTTCCTTCTTTAAAGGATTGAGGTTAAAAAAGAAAGTATCGAGAAAGACATTAACTTGTACAAACCGAAAATAAGTCTAAATATCGGACACAATTTTAATAAAAGTTTGTTTTGGGTGGGATTTTTTTTTCTTTAAAAACTACTTTAACAAACATCTGCAAGTTTGGTACCAATGAAAAGCTTTCAATTTGTAATTTCTGACAAAACTTTTCCCTATATTTGGCAGCTCATTCAACTTTAAGATTTTAGTTGTTATTTTAATCCTAGTGTCTTAATTAAAGATATTAAGATTTTAAAGATAAAACAATTTCAACAACATGCTATTGTATGGAAACCATTTGAATAATTTTATTCAGTTCTCTGCGTTAACAATAACAGGGCTGGATTCAAGGTGACAAGGCCTGGCTGTAAGTCAGCACAAAATGGAGAGAAACAGTAATACTAATTTCTCCTGGGATTTAGGACAGCCGTCAAGCCAAATTCTCATTTCTTAGACATCTGTAAATGTTGGCCTTCGTTGGAAAGCAGACCAGCATGAATTGCTGTAGGCGATCAACATGTGGCAATTACAAGCTTAATGGAGCCTAGTGGATTTTACCTTGGTCAATTTAGCACAGTATTGCTGAAAGCTTCTACCATACAACACTTGAATCCCTAAAAGCTTCTAAAAAACTGGTTTCAGCATGTGACATACATGCTAGAGGATACTCTGGTGAAATGAAGACATGCATTCTCTAAGTACTTCATCAAATTTACCCTTATTCAAGAATTATATATGCAGATATCAAAGACATTTTGCTACAGTCAGTTACAAGATTGCTATCTAGCAGATCCTTAAGTTTGTGAACTTGATAGTTTAATATTAAGAAAACCCAAGAGCTATGTCTAAATGTTATTTTGCTTATATCTAAGTGTGCCTAGGATCTACCTTGTGGAGCTAACTAAACAAAAAAGGTGTTATAGTGACTGCAGGTGTCTTAATGTATTTGGATTTTCAGTTGCGTATGCACTCTCTGTAGAAGATTTAATAGTTTTCTATATTTGCTAACGGAAACTTTGAATCAGTCCATACTCTGGCTTTGATATCGTGTTAGCAATAGTGGTCTTTTAAAGTGTTGAATTTAGGGATGTGATAACCTGGTCCTGGCAAGAGTTCTGTGTGTGTATTACCTGAAACCAATCCAGTACATTTTCTCTTTGGAATGAGATTTATGCTCCATAGTTTATTACAAGAGTCCAGTTAATATCAGTCGCTCTCACACTTGTGGGCCAACGAGATAAACATCCACACATTGTATCAACTGTTATTTAAAATTTGAAAACCGGATTATTGAACTTAAATTTAATTTTATAGGCCAAACCCTGATCATTGTAAAATATTAACGAGGACATCAAAGTGTATCAACTAACACTGAAAGTCTGTCAGTTCTGAATCTCAGCTCTTCCCACTTACCCTGTGATTGGACCAACAGGCATTTTGTGACACCTATAATTTGTTACACCTTCCCTGCAAGCAAATAAAGAAAATTAAACATTTATTGCAGTTGTTTAAATTCTAGTTATATTAAATACAAAAAGGGAGCATTTTAAAAGCCTTTGTCACAAGGTGTACATGCCTTGTGACTCTATCAACTAAATCTCTGACCAGGTAACGGTATCAGTTTGTCAAAGTATCTACATTGGAAAACTGCTCCTAAAACCTACAGATTTCTTTCTTTCCAATATTCTGAAATAGTCAGTATTCAAGAAACAGCATTTAACAAAATTTAATACTTAGTACATAGGATTTTTTCAGAGTGGAAAATTGATGACAAAATTGAGTGTCAATTAAATAGGGAGATTTACTGCACTGTGTCGGAAACTGGCTTGGTTTTTTATGATCACTGATATTAATTGTATTGAAATCTTTGCATGACAAATTGTAAACCTATGCTTTACTCCGTATCCATGTCCCAGTTTTGACAGCATTCTATATATTGACAAATGACGCTGTGCTGGTGTAAATGGAATTTGGGAATTACTGTAGACTGCCTATATTGTGTTTGTATTGCTAGCTGTGCCTATATTGTGTTTGTATTGCTAGCTGGAATACAAGTAGTGGATTCAGATAGTATCACCAAAATCCAGGCACTGTGAATTTGTCTCTCCATGGCTTACCATCTACAGTCAAGACTGCTCTGTATTTAGGATCACATTTCTGAACTGTCTTCTTCTCCCTGATCTACCTCAAGTCATCTTGATGTGTATATTATGATTTAGCCCTTCAGTGAAAATAACTTGTGATGTCTCCAATGGAAAAGCACTAAAATTCCTGTATGGATCTATAAAGGATAAAGTGACGTATTTCTGGATGGGAATTTTGCAAATAGGTAATATTGTTTCATAATGTGAATTATCTTTATTTCTCTCACAAAATACACTGTGGGGACATACTGGTTTTGTGCTGTCCCCTGTGAGACATCAGTCAGCAAGGGGCATCATTTAGCTTGTATGCATATCACCCTTATTCATAGCCGCACTCATGTGTCTCTTTCCTGTGTTACTTTACTTGCCGGTCAGGAAGAGTCACACATTAAACCACCATTAAAAGGGTGGGATAAATATTCTCTGTCAACAGACTTTTCAAAACCCCTCAATCATGTGATGTGAGAGTTATGTTGTCATCAAATTGTCCAGCTATTGGGGAAATTCTCGGACACACTGCAGACCATGTGACAGGTTGTCATTGTACGAGGAGAGTTTGTAATCTGTCTGGCCAATTTTAAAATTTTCTTCTGATGAAGAGGGATTTGGTAGATTTACAATGAAATTCGAACAAATTAATGAGTAAAATGAAAAGAGGAATGCTTTAAATGTGTGTTGAAGGTAAAATTTAAAAGGCAGGTAGGATTAATAGATATTTGAAACTTGGTTTAAATCTGAAAGCCGAAGTCCTTCCAAATAATTCATTTAAAAGCCGTAACTACCTTATTCACAGATTTTTTTAAAAAATTGTACTTACAGTGTATATACAGTTTATTGAGGTACATGTATGTTTGGAATTGATCAACATTTAATGACGGTATGGTATTCCTTTGGCTTTAATACAGATATTGATGGGGGTCCTGTATTGTTGATCACATTGGTATGATAGTATCTATATGTCCACCTTATCTCTAGTTTCTCGCTAATGCGGCTATTTTTATTGAAATCTGTTTGTCTTCAGGAAGACTTTCATGAATTGTTTTAAAATTGTTGGTGGGTTCCTTTGTAGTTCATCAAGTTTTACATTCCAAATGGCCAAAGAAAAGTGCATTGTTTTACTTGATTGTCCTATCAGGTTTTGTGGGAGGTGTGTCAGTGCATTGTATTTTCAAAACTTATAGTCACATTGGGGGATTCGCCTGCTGAAGGGGAATTTTTTGTTGGCGCTTTTGTTTTTGCTCGTCTGTCTTTTATGTGCATGTATTGAATCTATGCTGGCATAGTGTCCCCCATTGTATTGTTATAGTGTAAACACATTGACATAATGTACCCCATAATATTGTTATACTGTAAACATATTGGCATAATGCACCCCATATAGTATTGTGACCGATCAGGGTCGGGTTGTCCACCAATTGTTATCAGCCAGGTGGCACTAATTGTTACCACGTAGGTTATACAAATTGCGATCCCGATGGTTATCTGTTGATCGTGACGATCAAGCCTCATCGACTAATAGTCACACATACGGGTTGCCAATTGTCACCAAGGGTCCTATCGCATGAGCCGGGGAAGCTAACTATAATCTTGACCACTTGGGACCTCAGAATGAATGACGCAAGCCCATATGTAACAACAATAGTTTATATACAAATGCACTCAGGATTATTTACATAGGCACATAGGTAATTACATACAACAACTGACACTGGGTAGGGCTTAATAGTTAGCTACTATTGGCATAATAGAACTCTTAACGTCCAGCTCCTACCCTTTACAAATCTGTCTCTGAATGATCTTATTCTGCTGACTCTCTTCCTCTCATTACTTATCTATGATATAAATTCTCTTTTATATACTTGACATAGCTTGGTCAGGTTTGATTACTTGGACATGTTCTAATACTGAACCAAACATGTTCCTCTTAATACAATAGTGATCTACTCTAGAATTAATAAACAATAAGGAAAGATTAATTGTGGACAGAGTGACCACTTGTGTTATAGCATCCTATCTATTAGGGACCACTGCTGGGATGACATTGTCACCTACTGTGATTACATGCTGACATAGTTTATCCCATAGTGTTGTTATTGTGTGTACATGCTGACATAGTGTACCCCATAGTGTTGTTATTGTGTGTACATTACTGACATGGTGTACCCCATAGTGTTGTTATTGTGTGTACATGCTGACATAGTGTACCCCATAGTGTTGTTATTGTGTGTACAGGCTGACATGGTGTACCCCATAGTATTGTTATTGTGTGTTCATGCTGACATGGTGTACCCCATAATGTTGTTATTGTACATGCTGACATGGTGTACCCCATGGTATTGTTATTGTGTGTACATGCTGACATGGTGTACCCCATAGTATTGTTATTGCGTGTACATGCTGACATAGTGTACCCCATAGTATTGTTTTTTGTGTGTACAGGCTGACATGGTGTACCCCATAGTGCTGTTATTGTGTGTACATGCTGACATGGTGTACCCCATAGTGTTGTTATTGTGTGTACATGCTGACATAGTGTACCCCATGGTTGTTATTGTACATGCTGACATTGTGTACCCCATGGTGTTGTTATTGTGTGTACATGCTGAAATAGTGTACCCAATAGTGTTGTTATTGTGTGTACATGCTGACATAGTGTACCCCATAGTGTTGTGATTGTGTGTACATGCTGACATAGTGTACCCCATAGTGTTGTTATTGTGTGTACATGCTGACATGGTGTACCCCATAGTGTTGTTATTGTGTGTACATGCTGACATGGAGTACCCCTTGGTATTGTTATTGTACATGCTGACATGGTGTACCCCATAGTGCTGTTATTGTGTGTACATGCTGACATGGTGTACCCCATAGTGTTGTTATTGTGTGTACATGCTGACATAGTGTACCCCATGGTATTGTTATTGTACATGCTGACATGGTGTACCCCATGGTGTTGTTATTGTGTGTACATGCTGACATAGTGTACCCCATAGTGTTGTTATTGTGTGTACATGCTGACATAGTGTACCCCATAGTGTTGTGATTGTGTGTACATGCTGACATAGTGTACCCCATAGTGTTGTTATTGTGTGTACATGCTGACATAGTGTACCCCATAGTGTTGTTATTGTGTGTACATGCTGACATAGTGTACCCCATAGTGTTGTTATTGTGTGTACATGCTGACATAGTGTACCCCATAGTGTTGCTATTGTGTGTACATGCTGACATGGTGTACCCCATAGTGTTGTTATTGTGTGTACATGCTGACATAGTGTACCCCATATTGTTGTTATTGTTTGTACATGCTGACATAGTGTACCCCATAGTGTTGTTATTGTGTGTACATGCTGAAATAGTGTACCCCATAGTGTTGTTATTGTGTGTACATGCTGACATAGTGTACCCCATAGTGTTGTTATTGTGTGTACATGCTGACATAGTGTACCCCATAGTGTTGTTATTGTGTGTACATGCTGACATAGTGTACCCCATAGTGTTGTGATTGTGTGTACATGCTGACATAGTGTACCCCATAGTGTTGTGATTGTGTGTACATGCTGACATAGTGTACCCCATAGTGTTGTTATTGTGTGTACATGCTGACATAGTGTACCCCATAGTGTTGTTATTGTGTGTACATGTTGACATAGTGTACCCCATAGTGTTGTTATTGCGTGTACATGCTGACATGGTGTACCCCATAGTGTTGTTATTGTGTGTACATGCTGACATAGTGTACCCCATAGTGTTGTTATTGTGTGTACATGCTGACATGGTGTACCCCATAGTGTTGTTATTGTGTGTATATGCTGACATAGAGTACCATAGTGGACCATTGTTACTTCTATGTGGCTGGCAACTTCTATTAATGACCATTGATTACTTCTATGTGGCTGGCAACTTCTATTAATGACCATTGTTTACTTCTATGTGACTGGCAACTTCTATTAATGACCATTGTTTACTTATATGTGGCTGGCAACTTCTATTAATGACCATTGTTTACTTTTATGTGACTAGCAACTTTTATTAATGACCATTGTTTACTTCTATGTGACTAGCAACTTCTATTAATGACCATTGTTTACTTCTATGTGACTGGCAACTTCTATTAATGACTATTGTTTACTTCTATGTGACTAGCAACTTCTATTAATGACCATTGTTTACTTTTGTGTGACTGGCAACTTCTATTAATGACTATTGTTTACTTCTATGTGACTAGCAACTTTTATTAATGACCATTGTTTACTTCTATTTGACTGGCAACTTCTATTAATGACCATTGTTTACTTCTATTTGACTGGCAACTTCTATTAATGACCATTGTTTACTTCTATTTGACCGACAACTTCTATTAATAACTTTTGTTTACTTCTATGTGGCTGGCAACTTCTATTAATGGCCAGTGTTTACTTCTATTTGACCGACAACTTCTATTAATAACCATTGTTTACTTCTATGTGGCTGGCAACTTCTATTAATGGCCAGTGTTTACTTCTATTTGACCGACAACTTCTATTAATGACCATTGTTTACTTCTATGTGACTGGCAACTTCTATTAATGACATTTGTTTACTTTTATGTGACTGGCAAGTTGGCAACTTCTATTTATTACCCGGTACCAGTGTTTGTAACTTCTATGTGACTGGCAACTTCTTTCAATGATTATTGTTTACTTCTATGTGACTGGCAACTTCTATGAATGATCAGTGGTTACTTCTATTTAGCTGGCAACTTCTATTAATGACCAATGTTTACTTCTATGTGGCTGGCAACATCTATTAATGACCATTGTTTACTTTTATGTGACTAGCAACTTTTATTAATGACCATTGTTTACTTCTATGTGACTGGCAACTTCTATTAATGACCATTGTTTACTTATATGTGGCTGGCAACTTCTATTAATGACCATTGTTTACTTTTATGTGACTAGCAACTTTTATTAATGACCATTGTTTACTTCTATGTGACTGGCAACTTTTATTAATGACCATTGTTTACTTCTATTTGACTGGCAACTTTTATTAATGACCATTGTTTACTTCTATTTGACTGGCAACTTCTATTAATGACCATTGTTTACTTCTATGTGACTAGCAACTTCTATTAATGACCTTTCTAACGTTTACTTCTATGTGACTGGCAACTTCTATTAATGACTATTGTTTACTTCTATGTTACTGGCAACTTATATTAATGACCATTGTTTACTTCTATTTGACTGGCAACTTCTATTAATGACCTTTCTAACGTTTACTTTTATGTGACTGGCAACTTCTATTAATGACCATTGTTTACTTCTATGTGACTAGCAACTTCTATTAATGACCATTATTTACTTTTGTGTGACTGGCAACTTCTATTAATGACTATTGTTTACTTCTATGTGACTAGCAACTTCTATTAATGACCTTTCTAACGTTTACTTCTATGTGACTGGCAACTTCTATTAATGACCATTGTTTACTTCTATGTGACTAGCAACTTCTATTAATGACCATTGTTTACTTTTGTGTGACTGGCAACTTCTATTAATGACCATTGTTTACTTTTGTGTGACTGGCAACTTCTATTAATGACCATTGTTTACTTTTGTGTGACTGGCAACTTCTATTAATGACCATTGTTTACTTCTATGTGACTGGCAACTTCTATTAATGACCAATGTTTACTTCTATGTGACTAGCAACTTCTATTAATGACCATTGTTTACTTTTGTGTGACTGGCAACTTCTATTAATGACCATTGTTTACTTTTGTGTGACTGGCAACTTCTATTAATGACCATTGTTTACTTCTATGTGACTGGCAACTTCTATTAATGACTATTGTTTACTTCTATGTGACTAGCAACTTTTATTAATGACCATTGTTTACTTCTATGTGACTGGCAACTTCTATTAATGACTATTGTTTACTTCTATGTGACTAGCAACTTTTATTAATGACCATTGTTTACTTCTATGTGACTAGCAACTTCTATTAATGACCATTGTTTACTTTTGTGTGACTGGCAACTTCTATTAATGACCATTGTTTACTTCTATGTGACTAGCAACTTCTATTAATGACCATTGTTTACTTTTGTGTGACTGGCAACTTCTATTAATGACTATTGTTTACTTCTATGTGACTAGCAACTTTTATTAATGACCATTGTTTACTTCTATTTGACTGGCAACTTCTATTAATGACCATTGTTTACTTCTATGTGACTAGCAACTTCTATTAATGACCTTTCTAACGTTTACTTTTATGTGACTGGCAACTTCTATTAATGACTATTGTTTACTTCTATGTTACTGGCAACTTATATTAATGACCATTGTTTACTTCTATGTGACTGGCAACGTATATTAACGAACATTGTAAGGTTTACTTCTATGTGACTGGCAAATTATATTAACGACCATTGTAAGGTTTACTTCTATGTGACTGGCAACTTCTATAAATGACCTTCGTAACGTTTACTTCTATGTGACTGGTAACTGTTCGATCTCTTCATGAATTTCATTTTTCCTCAGCCTCTCAGTTCCTGGGGAAGAAGTTTACAGATGCAAGTCGTGTGGTCATTGCCAGTAATGCCTGGGCCAAAGCTATCCCAACACGAAACTGTGATATTCTTATGACCTTCCCACCAAAAACTGGTGATGAGACGTTGATGTGGGTCCTCTCTCGTCTTTGCACTCGTGCTCCCAATATCTCCGTTCATGTCCGTCACCATGGAAACACTGGTGTTTATGGATTCTACATGACAGCTTCTTATGACCAGTAAGTACATGTATCACATAATTATGATGTTATTCACATACATTAAGACCTGTCGAAAATATGGTTAACCATATATATTTTTGAACTACGCTAAAACACAAGAGCACAGGGAAAATGTTCTGGTGTAAAAAAAACATGGAGACAAGTTAGATATACTTGAATCAGTGAAAATACCTCTATTGGTGCGGATTTGAATCATACTCAGAAAAATTTCTGAGTGGATTTTTCACCCGTTTGGCGTATGTCTCCACCCCCCCCCCCACACACTTTGGGTGCGCTGTAAAACATTAATGAATGAAAATATTTGCACATGCTCCAGTGAAAGTTTTTCTTTTAAGTCTTCATTATATGCCTGTGGCAGGACTAGGTTACAAATCTATAGAATTCATTATGTAATAATTTACTACTAAATGTGCATGTATTTAATTATCTTGGTCATTTAAAAAATTTCCTTTCCATATTTTTTATTAATAGTTTGAACAGCTTGATTTCAATGGTTTGCCATATTGTTTAGCATTATAGTTAGTATATTAGTATGCACTCCAAGTCTTTCTTCAATCAAACAAATATGGTCTGTAATCTAATATGACCTTTAACTTGTTTCTCATTTGCGCATTTTTTTTGTCAGAAATCGCCAGACTTTTAGCAACCTATGTTTACATTGTGCTGAGGCTTAAGCTATCATAATTCACTGCTACAAATATCGACACACTGATGCGATGTATCGCTACTGTATAACAAACATGATTTCCACTTGAAAACGAGCGAGGAGAGACAGTTCATTCTCCGTAGTATGCTCTTTACGTTTGCTCTTGAAATTTGTTTATATTATGTATATCCACAATACGTCGGTTGGGATTGTGTTTCGAAAAAATCCGCTCATAGGTGGCGCCACTGCAGGCCTAGACTATGTTAACACTGTTATAATTTTGCAACTGGTATATTCTTTGAATGTAGTGATTACGGTAATGTCTGAGTTAATTCAAGTGCTGGAAAAAAGTAGATGAGTGCAAATTCTCATCTTAATTCAAGAGAGAGCTTGTAAAACATTCAATGATTAACTGCTGGTCAATCATCTCCCTGGACTGAGATGTGTTGAAAGTTTAAATCTCATTCAGAACCTTTTTGTTATTGAGGATTTAGCAACATGCATAGTCCTCTAATTAACTCAGGTATTACCGTATTCAAAATCTATTTTACTACTTCCTGATCAACTTGTACCTGTTAGGCGGGGGCATGTATCACCTTCAGTGATAATTAATGCACATCCGTCCAAACAACACCCTTCTTCAAAGGAGGCATACTCAATGATACTATTACTTCTAGGGTGTTTTTTTTTAAATATGAAAAAACATGATCATGCATAAATGTATGTAATCGCGAAGTGAAAATAAATAAATAAAAAAAAAATATGGAAAAATAGAAAAGCCTGGGTTTAGTATGTTTTCTCATATGGGGAGTGTCTGATATCTAAAAGTGCATTCAGTCATTATTGATTGATTAACAACATGTAAAATATGTTGATACACGTGTAGTATATCACATTTACAATTTGCATATCTGTCTAGTTTAGTTTTTTTGGCTCCAAACTCCCGACTAAACTGTCGCCATCAAATAAACAAAACATCAATGAATCCACAATATTCACCCAGCCATGGGGTCTCTGTGGCTCAGGTGGTTATAGTGATAGTCCATCAGTCCGACACAGGCCTTCCATCAATGTGGCTCAGGTGGTTATAGTGATAGTCCATCAATCCGACACAGGCCTTCCATCTATGTGGCTCAGGTGGTTATAGTGATAGTCCATCAGTCCGACACAGGCCTTCCATCAATGTGGCTCAGGTGGTTATAGTGATAGTCCATCAGTCCGACACAGGCCTTCCATCAATGTGGCTCAGGTGGTTATAGTGATAGTCCATCAGTCCGACACAGGCCTTCCATCTATGTGGCTCAGGTGGTTATAGTGATAGTCCATCAGTCCGACACAGGCCTTCCATCAATGTGGCTCAGGTGGTTATAGTGATAGTCCATCAGTCCGACACAGGCCTTCCATCAATGTGGCTCAGGTGGTTACAGTGATAGTCCATCAGTCCGACACAGGCCTTCCATCAATGTGGCTCAGGTGGTTATAGTGATAGTCCATCAGTCCGACACAGGCCTTCCATCAATGTGGCTCAGGTGGTTATAGTGATAGTCCATCAGTCCGACACAGGCCTTCCATCAATGTGGCTCAGGTGGTTATAGTGATAGTCCATCAGTCCGACACAGGCCTTCCATCAATGTGGCTCAGGCGGGTATAGTGATAGTCCATCAGTCCGACACAGGCCTTCCATCTATGTGGCTCAGGTGGTTATAGTGATAGTTCCTCAGTCCAACACAGGCCTTCCATCTATGTGGCTCAGGTGGTTATAGTGATAGTCCCTCAGTCCGCTACAGGCCTTCCATCAATGTGGCTCAGGTGGTTATAGTGATAGTTCCTCAGTCCGACACAGGCCTTCCATCAATGTGGCTCAGGTGGTTATAGTGATAGTCCATCAGTCCGACACAGGCCTTCCATCTATGTGGTTTAGGATAAAAAATTACGTGGATATTTCTAGATAGCTGTATGTGGAAGAGTTGTCAGCTACTCGCTGAAGCTCAGGGGTTTCCTTCTGGTGTAGAGCCCAGTTTCCTCACGCACTAAACCTGGCAAAGCTTCAATATAAGTGAAATAATCTTGAGTGTGGCGTAAAACATCAATCAACCCACCCAGCCATCGCCAGTATAACTGTTAGTAACACTAGACCTTATGGTTCGTCATTACCAGACTTGTGTAAGTTCAAGTCAGAAAAGGTTTTGATGCAAACTTGTTTCGCTGTATACATTTGACCAATGTATTGTTCCCACCATCGGTTCTCTATGACGACTGTCATCCAAGACTCATACACTGTGAATACATCCAGGAGCCCAATTGTTTATGTAAACCAATGCTCAAATGACCTTACTCCATGCTCCTTTCAGTGAGAACGAATTCCATAGTATTAATGGCATCACTCATTTCATACAAATAAAATCAAACTCAAATCTGCAGGCAACAGGACAACCAGATACATGTAGAAAAAAAACATAACCTTTTTCATCATGAATTGACTTTGATTATTGAAGGATATAGGACATACATACATGAAAAATTGTCTCCCTTGCTGTTTGTTACAGTAACTATTTATAAATAATATTGCAGCCCTCAGTTTCCTTTCCACTCAATAACTTTTAAAGTTTTTATCCAATTTTTTCAGGGTATATACGTTATAGGTAGAGGGTACGTCATGTGCTATCCTTGAACTCATATGTTATATAATATTGTAGCCATATTATGTTATGTACATGTAATTTTCCTTTCCGCTTGATAACTTTTTAGGTATTGTTCTGATCTTAACAAGCTAGATTTATGGAGTATCTGTTTGGAACTTAAAAGGACAAATGGAAGGATTTAGTTTTAATAGGTGCCGTTTTACAAGACATTTTTTGGCTTTCCTGAAACTCTTGTTTGTAACGGTAGGATTCTAGAGGCAGGAAAATTCCCTTGTTTGGCCTTGTTTGCATGGCCTCAGTCGTGATTTTTTCCCTTACCTAGAGGCCTTAAATATTTTCGCAATTTTTTGGTGACTGGAGGATTGGAAACCTCAACTCTTATTAAAGATTGAACAACTCTCAGTGAAAAAATTCTATTTATTTCAGCAATATGCTGGTCTCATTGTTGGTTCAGTCGGTGCACCTCAATGCATCACATTTGAAATGTTTAACTTCTTTCATCCATTCCTTTAAGCTCTGAAATAGTCAGTCGTTTCATTTTCAGTATTTGGAGGAGGAGTGAGAGGGTTGGTGGGGGTTGATGGTCCACCTTGGTAAATCTGCCGTGTTAACATTATAGAGAATTAGGTCATTACAGAAGATTGATAGAAAATGTCATTTAGAAACAACCTCTTATTTAGTTCTGTATGTCAGTTGAATATACTGTATACCCACATACACTATCCAGCACAGCCCATGTAAATAAAGCCACCAGCTGTCTCTATAACATATCAAACAATATAATTATTATCACCATGTCAATACAGGGTATGAATTATTAACATTTGTCTCCATTCTAATTCAACCAACCTGGACATATATTTACTGTCGCCTCTCACAGCTGTACTACTGGTATCATATGTATCATATTATGATGTTGACCATTTGTCCATTGTAATCTTCTGCATAACTGAATAATATGCAGTTACCTGTAGAATGTTTTTTTCATTATAGATGTTGTGAGCAGGGTTTTTCCTACAAAGCTTCATGACCAGCAGGACTTATACCCAGGTCATTGGTCTCGTAGTTCAATTTACCGAACTTATGGTGATCTTACATATACCAACGTTCAGTCTACGAATTTTGAAATGCTGGTCGGTAAAGTCCGACAAACTTTTGTCGGAAATTACAAGCCATGAAAATATTATTGTAACTGCTCTGTATGGACAATTCCTACCCCAGATTTCTTTAGAACCCATAAAAGATTATTCTTGTCGTCTTTTAATATGTGTATCTATTCCAAAGGGTGTATATCTGGTCTTATACCTTTTTGACATGCACTGTTTTACCCAGTTCGAACGTCACGCAAAATCGTCCATACCAAGGAGTTACAATAATATTTTCATGGCTTGTAATTTAAGCATAATTTCCACCTTGTATTTCAAATTTGTATTCCGAAGGTTGGTATATGTAATATCACCATACGTTCGATAACTTGAACTAATTGGTCTTGGTGCCCACTCATTCTGATCTTACTTCGCATTATTTAATATTAGCAAAGCCTTATTCTACTAAAATGGCACAATGAAATTAACGTCCTGTACAAATTCAATTTTTTATTGCTTTTGAAAAAGTATAATATTTTTTATTTTCCCTTCGTAATTGCATCATACATTGAACATAATTGCTTTTAAAGTGTTCCGGGACTTGATTTTTATGTTAGTCTCCTATTTTGATAGTACATGTACCTTCAACAATGGTAGTCTTTGCAAATTTCGCCTTCCAACATTAGTCCATCAACTTTTTCCATACTTTCATATTTTAAAAACCAGACAGATGCAAACCCTCCCAATGTACCAGTGCAATATGCAATGCTACAGCGATTAACACTGTGAAATCCAACTTGCTTATCCAAAAGATTGCTGCAGACAATCCAGATCCCCAAGTTAAAACATGAGGTGTGATGGTTGCAGATATAACATTCTTTGTCCATATGTCTAGTTTGAAAATAATGATCTGAAACTCACATGGATTAGTGGTGATTCTAATCTTACTCTGTTACTTACCCTATCTAAATTCGTTCATATCAGTGAAATACTGGCATAAAACATCAATCCATCAATCAAAAGGAATGGTCCAACACTTCCATTGATTGGCCACTCTAATACTACTCAGTCACCTACTAAACCTGGCAACTCGCCCGTGTGTTATAGTGTTCAAAAATATATAAATTACTACTTATTATGGGGTATAACGGTCTAAATGATATACCTCTTTTTAAGACAATGAGAAACATGGTAATTTTAGACCAGAAGATTTTCCCTGTGCCCGTGTTTTCATAAATATATAAATTAATTACATGTACTTGCATTTAACACACTTTTTTGACAACTCTTGCCACTTTGAATATTTATTTGTTAGGAATTAAATTATTATTTTTAATGAAAATACAACTTATGTTTAGGCTTTTAAAGGAAGCCGAGGAATTGACTTTCAAGAAACAACTGAAGGAGGAATATGGTGGAGGAATGCAGGAGTTTACATATGATGAGAAGGGTTATTTCAAATCGGTGGATGATGAAGGGGTGTTTTTCACCAGCGAGGAGAGACAGTTCATTCTCCGTAGTATGCTCTTCAATCTCCGGGCCGAGGATGGAGAACAACTCGGCAAAGTTAAATTCCTCGAAGGGCAATCAATAGGTGAATAACTAAGTAAACAAACTTCAAGTCTATGTACTCTGAGAAATGATGTGAACGTCTGAAAATTTGCAAATGGCTTTTTGAAATTCCTTTCCTTATACATTAAGGGGACTAGTTGTACATGTATACCGCTGGATTGATTGATGTTTAACGTCGTACTCAGGATTATTTCAACAATATGGCAGCAGTGTGTAGGGGTAAACCGGATTTTGTGTCTATGGGAACCCCCCCCCCCCCCCCCCCCTTCCCCCAACCTTTGATTAGTACATGTACCTCTCAGAGCCCTTGGGCATACCATTTGACCCCCTGTGTATACACTGTGAAACAAGCTTTGTGCGAACTATTGGAGTAGCTTAAACACCAAAGTTTATTCCAAATATGATCAGCACTATTCAAAAATCAATTTATTACTAATTAGACTTTAACAATTTAAATCACCTTCATTATTTAACATTACCTTCTTTGTCTGGTTATTTCATGATGGCAATATTCAAGCACACTTTTGTGGAATTAATTCATAATTTTCACAATTATAAAACATCAGGCTGAATTGTGTAGGCCTTGAATCGTGAGTTATGACTTTTCATTGATTTAGTTTGGCTCCCATGTCTTATTGGCTAGTTTGAACAGAGCCCTACTAAATCATTCAAGTAAACATTTATATAACTGACTAAGGCCAAGCTCCTGTCAGTTGTCAACCTAATAAAATATCATAGGTTTAGTTTATTACAACAATTTATGATAAGGTATAAAGGTCTAAATGATATACCTCTTATTAACACAATGAGAAACTTTTTTTTTTCTTTTTCTCTCTTTTGTATGGATGTACTTCTATGAACCTCTTTGGAGAGTCTGAAATAAAAGCTTATTATTATTATTATTTAGACACTTAGATTTTCCCTGTGCCCGTGTGCCCTTAGTGTTCATAAATATATAATTGAAAGTGAATAATGTAATAATTGCTTTATTCAGCCTTATCTAAGTACATGTTTTTTTTGTTACAGTGCCTTTGCTGGAATCAAAAAAAATAATTTCCCAAATTTTCCCGCTCCACAACAACACTGACATAACAGAGCTTCGAAAAACGTGGGTACAAGCATTCTTCCGTTTTCAACCACTAGGTAAATATTACACGTATAATAAGAGTTATTGTACATCAGGTTACACTTGGACAATGTGTTGATCTTGCTTTAATCCATATTTCAGTTAGTATTGGCACTTGATTGTAATAGTGGGCTGACAATTAATGTGGCATGAACTGCCAAAATTCACATATTTCTTTCTGACATTGAATGAATGGTAAATTCATCAGAAAAGCTGTTCAAATACAATGTACATGTACTCAATTAAATTTGAATGTTGGAGGGTAAAAGTGAGAAAAAAATACAACTCGAATGTTAGTGTTGAGTTAATTTATCGCGAGTGATGTTGTACATGTATGCTTGACATTGTGCATTAAATAAACCTTATATTATGCCTGCCCTTTAATTTTTACTCAAGGGAAACCACTCCTTAATTTGTTCTGAACAACTGTTGGCAAGTTCACAACCTCTGAACACTTTTATTTTATATAAAATATGTTCTTATTTTAGTTGCTGTTAGTGTTAAGACAGTGTTGATATTTTATTGTTTGTGTGTGATTAGCAAAGTATTTTCTGTCTGTCACTTACTTTTTTTTCTGTCTTATATTTTTAGAGAGAGTATGTGAATATTTCGGTGTGAAGATTGCTATGTATTTTGCGTATCTCGGTCACTATACAACTGCTCTACTGTTACCAGCTCTAGTAGGTGTGGCTGTTTGGTATGCACAGGGTCGGGACCAGGTAAGTCACATGACTTAATTGTTACAACAGAACTTATTGGATAGTTATTATTTTTTTATTTCAACCTGCTGAAATGGTTAAATAAAGAGTACCTGCTTTGCCAGTGTATATGGATATTATATGTTACAAAAAAGTTGTGTAAAATCTCTTCTACCATTATACAGTAGCTTTCATCGATAAGTGTAGTTTTAATGAGTTATACATCCCACTTTGTTTGACAAACAAGGTATAACTTTCTGATATATTTTTTCAATTAAATCAACATAAGTGGAAAGGTTGCCCGATAAATAATATGTTTGGTTGATTGTTAGCTCAAGATTATTTCACTTTTCTGGCAGCGTTGCGAAAGAACAAGATGTATGTAGCTCATATGAAATTAACCTGTTTTCTTACAAAGTGAGATACAACCATACCATGACTCTCACTCTTCCTAAAGCATTTGTGATGAGTTAATTGAATCCTCAAATGGTTAATATATCTTTAAAAATGTGAGTTTCAAATTTCAGTGGTTGGATGATGTATGTTTTGTTGGATTTGCCTTATTTAATGTGGTGTGGGCAACACTGTACTTGGAGAACTGGAAACGTAAAAGTGCAGAGTTGGCCTTTAAATGGGGCACCCTTGATAAGAAGGATGAACTTTTGGAGGACCCAAGGCCACTTTTTAAGGTACCCATCCAGGCAATTTTATTTGTATTTTTAATTTTTTTTTTTTTCTCCTTTGTGTTTTGGTGATGGGGGGAGATTCAAGGTTTGGGACATCTCGAGAGCCATCCATATGACAACTTCACTTCCCTTTGTCCATTGTTTTTTAGGATCTTTATGCATTTTTTAATTTGTAACTATTTTTGGTAAATGTCTTTCAATCATAACTGAATGGAATTTTCCATGATGTCTCACTTTTCGTTATAGGGTTATTTGATAGAGAGTCCAGTGACTGGACGTCTCGAGCCTTACTACCCTGCCTGGAAGAGAAATCTATTCCGTTACTTGATCAGCATTCCTATCATCATTATCTGCCTTGGAGTTGTCTTCATCACCATGTTAATAATCTTCCAAATCCAAGAATGGATTAACAATCTAATCTCTCAGGAACATCTTCCAAAATTTGCTAAATTCATTCCAAAAGTTCTCCTAGCTGTCTCCATTGGAGTTCTGGATGATATTTATAAAAAGATTGCCAGGTGGCTCAATGATAAAGGTAATTATTTTAGCTTTCCTTTCTTCTTGCAGAACAGAATTTATGGTGTCTTTTGTCTGTAATAATTAATTATGTAACTGTTTATATTTTTCTATTGTTGGATGTTTTGCATTCTACTCTTTCTTTATCACTGTTAAGTATCAGCTGAATTGATTGAGTCTACAACAGCGTCAAGTTTGTGAATACCGTAGCAAGATTACATCATTGTCAAATTGACCATTTTGTATATCCTCTAAAGAGTTAGAATTTAACCTTATTAAAGTTAAGATAAACAGTTTCTGCAAAAAATGAATACAGTGAATTTACCACTTTTTCTTACAGAAAATTATCGAATGGAAGAAACATATGAGAATCATCTTATCATTAAACTTGTTTTGGTAAGTCTTTGAAATTAATATTTTACTGCTGCTTTTTAGTTTTGTACTCCTGTGATACTCTTAGGGGGCTTTTTGTCTCCAGTTTTTAGGCGTTAACTAGGGGATTATTTTATGCTATTATTTTCATAATCTCTGATCCTGAATCCATTAGGGTATAATGCTAAACGTCACATTGAAGATTTCTAACAGAAATTAACTACATGTAGGCTGTATGTTGACGTTTTTAAAGTGAAAGGGCTGTTACTATATTATTAATTATCACGCTAATCAGAATTATTTACCTGTATGCAGGTGTCACCAGAAGTAAATAAAACTATACGCCTTCACTCCCCTCCACACGCAAATACCTTCTATTGGTATGATATCTTACAATCATCCAACTTAAGACAAAAAGATGAAGATAAAACCCAGTCAGATATTATTTATATTTTTGTTGGATTTAATCGGGTTTTAAACATGTGACCTATCGGTGGCAGGCTGTTTGTAATCTGAGGCTAATAACGTCTTACAAACACACAACGACCATGTTAGATTTTGGAAATGAACGTTTATTCTCACCAGTATTTTCGTTATTTTTTTGGGTTACACTTTCTTGAAAAATGGTAGAAATTCTTCTACCCATTTTGGGTGACCCCCGAAATGGGAATCGAACCTAGGCCCCAGAGTATGGCACCTATCGCCAGCACTAAATGCTGAGTGTCTTATCCACAATACTGTTATACTCACTCTCTAAAAGACACTCTTGATTCTCACCATGGCTATGTCTGTATACAGTTTCAGTTTGTGAATTCCTTCCTGTCATTGTTCTACATTGCCTTCTACCTTAAGGACATGAGTCGACTTAGAGAAGTATGTCAAACTTAATCAACTTTATACGATAGTTATTTAAAACTTGCTGATTGTTTGTAAAAAAATCAATCGATCAATCAAGACTCATAGCGTTAAAATGTGTGGAATGTTGATATGTTGTAAACTGTACATGAACTACATGTATTTACTTGAATTGCGCTATATTCTGAAATGATCAAAGAGATGTTACAAACTTGATGGAATTGGCTAGGTAGCTGAAGTCATACTTATCTAAATATATATATGTATAGCTCATTTGAAAATGGATACAATCTGCACTGTGAGTTGCCCAAGATGAGAGAACATTTCTTTTAAAATTCTGACTGGCTAACATTGGAATTTATTGATCTTATTGCAAAATTATTTACTGACTGTTTTGTCTTCTATTTGATCAACAGCTTAACATAATAAAGTACATGTAGTAATAAAATTTGAAATATCGAGATTACACCATGAGTATTTACGGAGTTTAGTTACTAGTTATTTTGTGTTTTGTCTTATTCTGCAAAATGTTTCTTTTTAAAGCAACTGGCAGCTTTACTCATCACCAAACAAGTTATTGGAAATGTGAAAGAAGCCCTCTTGCCTTGGGTTGTGTGGAAAATTAAACTTTTAAAAACTGGTTATAAAATCAACAAAGCTACAGAAAGGAGTAAAAAAGAAGATCTTCCAAACCCTGATGATGAAAATGAGGCTGTTTCAGGAAGGGATGTCCCCATGGAGACAACCTTTGACAATTCCAAACAAATAACCTCTTCAGAGTTCAAGGTCAAATCCAGCACCTCCCCTCTTACTCAGGCTGAAGTAGAAAGTGCAATGAAAGAGGTATAAACGTCATGACGTGTATGTAACAATCCGTCCAGCAACTGCTTTAATATCATGGAGGGAAATCTGTATTTTTTTTTTCAATGTAATCGTTTTGTCTCTTGATCTTCATATCCTCAAATTGTGAATTCTAAATTTATTACTTAAAAAAGTGTTAATTTCGGCAGCTGGTGATGGTTTCCTCCCCTCAATAAACCTTGTAATGTAGTCAAATTTATTAGTGAAATAATCTTCTACATAGTGTACAATAGCCGCACTCGTGTGTCTCTATCCTGGTTTACTTACTTTGCCGGTCAGGTAGAGCCACGCATTAAACCGCCATTATAAGGGTGAGATAACTCGTGTAAAATCATTAGGCCAATTTTTATGCTATGCTTTACAAAGAGCGATTTAACCGTTTAACAACGGATTTCGAAGAAATCAACTGGTCAGTGAAAGGAGGAATGTTTTAAAAATATAATAGGCGGTAATAGCTGAAAGGTAGTTGAGATTAAGGATAGTTACGACTTAGCTTAAATCTGAAATCAGAAGTCCTTACAAATAATTCATTTAAAAGCTGTAACTGAATGTACAACATCAGACAATGGTTCAATTTCTACTGAATTTGAATATTTTAAAGTGTTTAATTTCTATATTGAGTGTGAATATCAGAATTTGTGTACTAAATATCACATTATTTGAACTAAGGTTGTTTTTTTCCACAGTATGAGGACACATTTGAGGACTATTTAGAAATGGTGATACAATTTGGTTATGTTACACTTTTCTCTCCGGCATTCCCCTTAGCTGCCTTTTGTGCTTTACTTAACAATGTGATGGAAATTCGCAGTGATGCTTTCAAACTCTGTGTTACATTCCAAAGGCCTTTTGGTCAGAGAGTAGAGAGTATTGGGACATGGCAGGTAAGAGTTATTGCCCTTTGTATCCTACCAATCATAGATATCTTATAATAAGTAGATTGGCTAACGACAAGCGACTTCCGGCAACTAAGTCGCCATCTTGCTAAGTGATTTTTGACTTGCGTTACCAAGTTGTTTTCTAGTCTAATGTGAACTTTTCTGCCATTTTTTCGAGAATGGAATACGTTTCAAGCGGTAGGTGCTGCATAAAATTCCTCGCCCATCATGACAAACGTGTTAAAGTGGTTTTAGTAGGGCCTATGTCTTGACTATCGTGCAACAACAACGACAAGAAATGTTTTTCAAGCAGTAACCTCGTTCTGGATTGTAACGTTAACGTTAAAGTCCGCCATTTTGCTAAGTGACGGACTATTGTGCCGTTCTCTACTGCACAGCGCATAGAGCTTAGCCAATCTAGTTATTATAAGATATCTATGCTACCAATTGACAATTGAAATGATCTCATTTTATAAGAATAGATCCGACTAACTATAGCAAGGAAGAGAAACAATGTTTGTCTTCAGTTGTAATCTTGAGTGCAGTGTAAATTTTGAATCAATCAAATCTACCAATCATACAGTTGTCCATTTGTGCATTGTTTTAGCACCAACTACAAAAGTGTTCATCCATGAAGTGATGTTAACCTTGAGACCACAGAACACTGTCTGTCAAGAGAAATCTGTTTGCATCTGTTGTTATGTTTTTATATTACTTACTTGATTATAGTTTGATGACTAATTTGTTGCAGGATGCATTAGAGTTGTTAGGAGTAATAGCTGTGATAGTAAACTGTTGTTTGATTGGTGTGTTTGGCCAGACACAGCGTCTCGCTCCAACATTTGATGACTCCAGTGTCTTTATTCTATTGGTCATTCTTGAGGTAAGTCAAATAGATTAGTTTACCACACATTGCCTTTAAATAACATGTTAAATAGAAGCTATATTTGTTATTGAGAACGGCCTTCCACTTTCCTCCCTAACTATATTTGTTATTGAGAATGGCCTTCCACTTTCCTCCCTAACTATTTTTGTTATTGAGAATGGCCTTCCACTTTCCTCCCTAACCATGTTTGTTATTGAGAATGGCCTTCCACTTTCCTCCATAACCATGTTTGTTATTGAGAATGGCCTTCCACTTTCCTCCCTAACTATTTTTGTTATTGAGAATGGCCTTCCACTTTCCTCCCTAACCATGTTTGTTATTGAGAATGGCCTTCCACTTTCCTCCCTAAACGTGTTTGTTATTGAGAATGACCTTCCAATTTCATCCCTATCCATGTTTGTTATTGAGAATAGCCTGCCACTTTCCTCCCTAACCATGTTTGCTATTGAAAATAGCCTTCCACTTTCCTCCCTAACCATGTTTGTTATTGAGAATAGCCTGCCACTTTCCTCCCTAACCATGTTTGTTATTGAGAATGGCCTTCCACTTTCCTCGCTAACCATGTTTGTTATTGAGAATGGCCTTCCACTTTCCTCCCTAACCATGTTTGTTATTGAGAATAGCTTTCCACTTTCCTCCCTAACCATGTTTGTTATTGAGAATGGTCTTCCACTTTCTTCCCTAACCATGTTTGTTATTGAGAATGGTCTTCCACTTTCTTCCCTAACCATGTTTGTTATTGAGAATGGCCTTCCACTTTCCTCCCTAACCATGTTTGTTATTGAGAATGGCCTTCGACTTTCATCTCTAACCATGTTTGTTATTGAGAATGGCCTTCCACTTTCCTCCCTAACCATGTTTGTTATTGAGAATGGCCTTCCACTTTCATCCCTAACCATGTTTGTTATTGAAAATAGCCTTCCACTTTCCTCCCTAACCATGTTTGTTATTGAAAATAGCCTTCCACTTTCCTCCCTAACCATGTTTGTTATTGAGAATGGCCTTCGACTTTCATCTCTAACCATGTTTGTTATTGAGAATGGCCTTCCACTTTCCTCCCTAACCATGTTTGTTATTGAGAATGGCCTTCCACTTTCATCCCTAACCATGTTTGTTATTGAGAATGGTCTTCCACTTTCTTCCCTAACCATGTTTGTTATTGAGAATGGCCTTCCACTTTCCTCCCTAACCATGTTTGTTATTGAGAATGGCCTTCGACTTTCATCTCTAACCATGTTTGTTATTGAGAATGGCCTTCCACTTTCCTCCCTAACCATGTTTGTTATTGAGAATGGCCTTCCACTTTCATCCCTAACCATGTTTGTTATTGAAAATAGCCTTCCACTTTCCTCCCTAACCATGTTTGTTATTGAAAATAGCCTTCCACTTTCCTCCCTAACCATGTTTGTTATTGAGAATGGCCTTCCACTTTCCTCCCTAACTGTGTTATTGAGAATAGCTTTCCACTTTCCTCCCTAACTATATTTGTTATTGAGAATAGCCTTCCACTTTCCTCCCTAACTATATTTGTTATTGAGAATAGCCTTCCACTTTCCTCCCTAACCATGTTTGTTATTGAGAATGGCCTTCCACTTTCCTCCCTAACCATGTTTATTATTGAGAATGGCCTTCCACTTTCCTCCCTAACCATGGTTGTTATTGAGAATGGCCTTCCACTTTCCTCCCTAACCATGTTTGTTATTGAGAATGGCCTTCCACTTTCCTCCCTAACTGTATTTGTTATTGAGAATGGCCTTCCACTTTCATCCCTAACTATATTTGTTATTGCGACGGCCTTCCACTTTCCTCCCTAACCATGTTTGTTATTGAGAATGGCCTTCCACTTTCCTCCCTAACTGTATTTGTTATTGAGAATGGCCTTCCACTTTCATCCCTAACTTTATTTGTTATTGAGACGGCCTTCCACTTTCCTCCCTAACCATGTTTGTTATTCAGAATGGCCTTCCACTTTCCTCCCTAACTATATTTGTTATTGATAATGGCCTTCCACTTTCCTCCCTAACCGAGGTTTGTTATTGAGAATGGCCTTCCACTTTCCTCCCTAACCGAGGTTTGTTATTGAGAATGGCCTTCCACTTTCCTCCCTAACCATGTTTGTTATTGAGAATGGCCTTCCACTTTCCTCCCTAACCATGTTTGTTATTGAGAATGGCCTTCCACTTTCCTCCCTAACTAATCTTGATGACGACAAATATTGTAATAAAGATGAATAATCAAGTGATATTATGGTACAAAGGTTCTTATTTGAGAGGATTGTCAGATGATCCCGAGCAAAGTACACAATCTGAAAACTCATCAATTCTCGAATAGTCTATGGCCTTTATCTAACCTTTGTATTTCCTAAATTGACAAAAACGTTTTTGGGGGAATCCACTGTATATTATATTCATTTCATTCTACTATGTCTTTTATTGCATGATCATTTGTTGTTGTTAAAATGTTATTGTAACTGTCATGTTGTACCCGTCCCTTTGTGGGCTTTGTATTTGTACAATAAACTTTGAATTGAATTGGGAAATATTACATGTATTTGTCTTCATTGTTTAGCATGTGATATTATTCCTGAAGTTTGGCGTGGCCTACGCTATCCCGGACATACCAGAGGCAGTTGCTCAACAAATGGCTAAGTTGGAATTTCTCAGAAGAGAGGCATTTAAGGTACTTGAATAATTCCAAATATAAAATCGAATGCTCTCAACGCTGTAAAGGACTATTCCTCCATATAAGATATACTTATTTGATATATCTTCTTAATCATCTCTCTTTGGGAACTATATGTTGTTAGTATACTATGATAGGACTTTGGGTCCTTTGGTTGTCATAGCAACGAATCCTGACTTTTAGGGTTTTATTATAAATTCAATTGTGCCAAAAATTTACTCCGAACTAAAGAAATAATAATGATTTAACGCTTCTGGTAATAGGAAACAATTTATAGTATTTTGGTTCCCAGTTGTTTGTTTTTTTTATTAAAGTGACATGAGCTGCCAAATTGTTGATATTTTGACGTTAAAACAGAATGTTGAAATTATTGGCTATTTTCATCAAGACGTTTAATTCAGAAGCTTTTTAGTGCTTATAGTCTCGAGTATGTACGATAAAGTATTGTTTTGAACTAACTTTGGCTTAGAATGAATGAATGGTCGTCCCGGTTATTCAAATTTTGTTTACTTTTCGAACACGTTTTCCCTTCGTACAGGTCACATACTGTATGGATTTTCCTCATTCCAACGCCAATCATTTAGTTTTTCAATGGCTTTTAAAGCCTCTTACTGTCGTGGCGATCAGAAATTATGAAAAAAGTGTGAATTTCGACAGCTCATGCCACTTTAAAAAGAATGAATTAACAGTTTTTGATCAATTTCTTTTGATTCCTTGAAATGCTTTATGATTGATTATCCACAGAGGTCAAATGGAGATGTCACAGAAATATGTGCACACCTTTCAGACTATGATTGGTTTCAGAGGGAGGGATATTTTGTTTCCAAATACCACATAAAATGTAGATACTTAAAGATTGCCAAAATGTTTTTTAAATTTTGTTTTAATGAGATTAAGCCTTGAGCATGAGCTGCCGAAATTCCCACTTTTTTCATAATTTCTGATCGTCACGACAGTAAGAGGCTTTGAAGGCCATCGAAAAACTAAATGATTGGCGTTGGAATGAGGAAAATCCATACTGTAGGTGCCCTGTACGAACCGAAAACGTGTTCGAAAAGTAGCAAAATTTAAATAACCGGGACGACCATTCATTCATTCTAAGCCAAAGTTAGTTTAAAACAATACTTTATCGTACATTTTCGAGACTAGAAGCACTTAAAAGCTTCTGAATTATACGTTTTGAGAAAAATAGCCGATAATTTCAACATTCTGTGTTTACGTCAAAATATCAACATTTTGGCAGCTCATGCCCCTTTAAACAATTGGATAATTGTTATATCAGGTTATAAGTATTTTACTATCGTCTTTACAGAAGTTGGAGACTGTTGCTCAGTCTGTGTCTTCAAATAATCGAGACAAACCTACAGAAACTTCATCAAAATCTGAAGGTTATATTACTAGGAGTGGAAATTCACCCGTCAAAACCAGCTCAGTTGAATCTGGATCTCATAGGGGTTATTCAGACTCAAGCGTTGTTGATTCTGTGGGTGCCAAACCTCAAGTTGTGAAAAACCTCTCGGTTACAAGTCATTCTCAATCCATACAGAAAAGCAGACATTCTCCAAGGAAGGTGACTGCTGGCCCAAGGGAGACAACTGTCCCACAAAAGGGACATAACTCTCCTCCATCCAATGCTGATGTTACCTCTGCTATTCACTATCTGAAATCCAGCTCTCTCAGCTCAAGCTGTGTTCCCAACCCAACTTACCGACCATGCAGGACAACGGATTTCAATAAAACACCAGAGAATCCTCAGGGAATTCGTCCTAAAGAATCAAGTATCCAGGAAATTTCAAAACCTTTTTATCCCACTTCTTAACTCATAAAGTTTTGGTTGGGTTGAATTTAAATGTTCTGTGTTCCATTACAAAACACAAGGATCTTTTTGGAATTTCTCTTCTTTGGTGGTTGTAACATTTTTATTTTATGCTTTGCCTTTAATAAATCTTTTTATGTTTTTGCTTTTATAGTTTTACTTTAAATTGTTACACATGTAAGCATAATTAATTTCATACAAGGCTGTTAGAGCCTATTTACTATTGATCTCCAGGGTGCAATAAGGTTTAAGAAAATTGTCATTTTCACTTTTATGAAATTTAGAATCTATTAAAATATTTTATCTTTTTATATACATTTTTATTTTCTCCCGGTGCTTGGAATTCTCTTTTCCATATTTATTATACCACTCTTCCTTTATTTATCTACTTGTTTCCATTATATATGTCAGGGGGGCTGAGTTGATATGGACTCCATTAATAAAACCCTCCCCCGTAGGGGGCACATCCCACTATACCCCACACTGAGTTTGCTTTAGAGTGGAATGTTTTTCGTGTATCAACAGAGGGTATAGTCATGTAAACCCACCACTCCAGTAAATAATCTTAAATACACAGTTAACACAATATGATTGATGAATCCTGTGTAATATATCCAAATGATTCTATAGGAAGTTAACGGAGTCTCCTGTATTTCCCTCGCCCTATGTGTTTTAATCCAGGCAGATATTCAATATGATAACTATAATCTACACAGTCTAATTTCCAAAACTCAACTAGTTTTACCATGAGTTGTTATTCTGCTTAAAGTTTTCCATACAACGTTTTTTTTAGTGTTGGATGTTTTTTGCTGGGTTCGTCTTTAGTATTGGAATTACTCCATTTGCCGGAGAAAAACAATTTTTATTATAATATTATCTGTTATCAATCTGAGCTATTCTTCTGAATTTTTTCACAATATCTTGTTAAAAATTGTAATCATATTGACCCTAAATTTCAAGTTTGAATTTTAAGATTATAAAAATATTTTCCTACTAAAATGAAAGAAAAGGGTTTTGGTTTTATATATTTTCTTCTTAATATGGTAATGTTATAATTGTTATATACTTATCCATGACTGATAAAATTTGCTCAAATTTATTTTACATTATACATGTATGTTAAATGTCAAATTTATGGAATGATCTACATGTTTATTTGTAATGTCAATAATTGTTACATATTATATATTTATCGTAGAACACTGATTTTAAAAGAATGATGTTGTTTGTACATGACTTGTACCCTGCTTGGATGTTGGAAATGTTATTTTGGTCAAAACATTTTTTGCTTCAACCCTTTTATTTTGGTCCATCCTGTAGGAGGGGTTCCTATATAGCAGCTGAGATTTTCTTCTCTGGGTGACACTGTAAATGAAATAATACAAACCGTGGTGTGAACATTTCACGGGTTGGTAAAAACCATGGAAACTTTCTAAATAGGAAGTTAATTTTGTCTTTCAGATTTTTTGTTGTGCTATTTTACTTAGTTGAGTGCTTGCAAGGCATAATTGCTATTACATATCCTTTGTTTTTCTTTAAGTATATCTTGTTATTTTAAGAGGTGTTTATCCATTTATTTTAAGTTTATTTCTTATTTGTACACAGTTGGTGCAATACAATGAATCCCATCACATTTTGAGACTATCATTTCATCTATTATTGCCATTGATATCTTGGTGGGTCAATCATATTTTAAGACTCGACAATCAATCTATCATTGCCTCGGCAGGAATCGTGAGGGTGACATGTTCTCTCAGATAAGCGGTTATATAGGGTAGATGGTCAGGTAGGTTTTCTCTGGGAAATCCACTCTGGTGAAATCACCCCATCATATTAGTTACAGGGTTTGTTCGAGGGGGGGGGGATACGGAAGTATATATATGGGGTCAGTAAACGAAAATTGGGCAAGGCGTTAGCCGAGTCAATATATAAACCTAACTTGTACGCTCTTCTACCCTTCTTTCTCAAACTTGACTTTCATAAAAGGCAAAAAATGAACTCTGAAAGCTATATTCTCATATGTATGGCACGAGCAGTGTAGACTTGACGTCACAAGCTATACATGGTAGTCGCCCTGTATGGATCAGCACGGCGACGTAATATGGAAATATACAGGGTCTCCACATGACAGGTTTTAACCAATCAACAGGAAGTATTCAGTGTGAGGTGGGATAATGAGTGATGCGATCTTTAGTGGATAACACCAACCAATCCTACATGTATTACCAACTCCTGCCTGTCGTCAACCTAATGAAATATCATGGGTTGTGGTTCATTATAATACCTTATGATTGGGTATAAACGTCTAAATGACATGCCCATTTTTAAAACAATATGAAACTTGTCTCCGTGGTTATTTTAGACAAGATTTTCTCTGTGCCCGTGTGTTATGGTGTTAATAATATTATTATCTGAGATAGTGGGGAAAGTAATAAAGCATCGATCACAGAGTCCTGGTCTGGTCACCCTCTTTCTCTCCAGTTAACTGATAGGGAATCAAATTAAAACAGTAGTTGATGGAATATAACATTTAATGGTAGTTACATATACAGAAACAAAAAAATCTTTTCACATATGTGCACTATAACAGAACTCACATGAAAACCTTAACATGCTGAGTCCTCTGTAGTGAGTATGAGACAATTTCTCCTTTGTGTTTGCAGAAAAAATATAATGCTGACCTCACAACAGAACAGTTGTCCTCAATTTGAGGTCAATTATTTCATAACAATTTCTTTCCAGGACATAAAGAGAGATTGTCTGAAGATATACATGTATGAATAAATTTGACCACATGAAGTACATGTATCTAAACAAAAGAAGAAATGTTTCAGAGTTGTCCACAACAAAATCCTTTATAAATATGTAAAATGTTTGATTTCTCCTATTGAATTTTACACATGGATCCTTAAAACAAAATGGGTTACTAAAGAAAGTGACATATCTCAAAGATAACCAAGAGTTCTACATGTTGGTTATATGAAACATAAAGTGTCCACACAAATCAGTGATGTAATGCTGAGTGAATGGGGTACACCCATACAATTTTACTGTATCAGTAATTACATGGAAACGGGTTGAACAGAGGGTTACATCTATGTAGATTACATCTATGGGTTAAATCTATGTCTGTACTGTTGAAATAAGGAACGTTTCATACAAGAACTCAAAATAAAAAATGCTCTCCAGTTTTAATGATACAATTTTATCAAGAGAGACAGAAGTGGTATTGAAACCCTTACAGGACTTAAAAGGTTGGTTGACAGCACACACTTTACCCAGTTATACAAGACGATCAAAATTCACCCTTAACTCTTACTGATAAACCTAATCAAAATCATCTCAAATGAAATTTGATTTCTTTTTCCAAAGCAGAACGCCATATAGATATTGATACTGTACTCCCAAAAATACACATACATGAAAATGTACAATTTGATATAAAGTGTTCGCATAGTTGTACTAGAATCACCCCAACATAAATGAGCTGAAATCACTGGGATGAGTTACTAAATATTATTTACAACACAAAATGATGCCTGTTTACATAGATATATCCGATGATATATTTACACTTAATAGACACTTTGTACACAAATAACATAAACTTAGCCTGTTCAATTTGGAAATACTTTTTTCTCAGTCCAATATATTAGTAGAAATGTTTAAAAAATAATGTTCAAATGCCACTTTCAAACAAACAAAATAAAATCTTGTTTTAACATTTTAGGACGTCCTCACGCTAACTTCTTCGTCTTCATATGCGCTATCGTCTTCATCAAAGGAAGCGCCCTCTGGTGAGCGAAGGTACTCAGCAGCCTTCACTCCCTTTATAACATCTTCTGTTAAAATCACATGACTAATATCAGATTCCGGGACATCAAACATAGGATCCAGCAAAACTTTTTCCTGAAAAAAAAATATATCGACTGGATTAGTCACTTGATAATTCAATATCTATACTTGTTTGAAATCGACAATGCCAAAGTTTCTACCAAAGAGTAGGGAGTTATTTCTGTAATATATTTAAGGGTAGGACTCTTATGTGCGGTCAGAGGAATCTGGATAAATGCCAAGTTATTTCTGAACAGATTGACTAAACAACATAATGTGGAAACAAAACAAGCTTCCTGGGTGTCAAAAAAAGGGATTGAAAATATGCATATCATTAGGCATCAATCAAAATATTTTTCCATTTGACATCATGCTTGACTTTTGAACGGTTACATCATAATTTCGTCCCATCTTGAAGACAAGCTGACTCAACACTGATAATATGTTGCAAAGAGAAAAAGAATGCCTTGAATTGTGTAGGTTTTTTATCACAAATTTCATTATTTTGTATACAGTAAATGTTCTTAGACTTGGATGGTCATTTACACTGTGTAGTATTTATGAAGAGTATACCTACATGTATACATATCCATTACAGTACATGAACCAACATGCTCCATTTAACTACTCAAACTATCAAGAATTGGCAATTTCAATTCACATATTTGAAGAAGTATCACTTTAAACAGTGACAAATTACTAAAAACAGATGTCACTATAATTACCAAAATAGCTCTCAATCCTCTGGCACCAGTTTTCCTGTCCAAAGCTAACTGAGCTATCGCCTTCAATGCTTCTTCACGTACATCTAACTCCGTCTACAAAAGTACATACATGTGTAAGCAATTATTTACGTCAAACAGGTATCCTAAAATAAAGCAATGATACACAACCTTATGAAAGAAAATTTAACAGAAAATGCATTTTATGACCAGTCTGCAGCTATGGTCATATTAATTGATAACAAATACCCCCTCCCACTCCTCCGTATTTATAAATATGTCCAGAGTATTGGGAAGTAATTAAGTAAGCAACTTTCAATCTGACAGCTTTCATTGATGGACTTCTTCGCCTCTCAAAAAGTTTTATTGTGGGAGGAAACCGGGCTCTATGCCCGGAGGAAACCCAAGACCTTCCGTTGGTAACTGGCAACCATCCCAAATAGGTCGTTCGAGTGAAAACTCAATCAGAGAATTTTACAATTTTTTGGACTGAGTGGGATTCAAAACACATAAAGATCTAAGCCTCAATCCAAAACTAATATCAGTGACTCACATTATCCATAGCGAAGAGTGCCTGGTATTGAGGAATAAGAGCATTCTTGGGTACAGTAAGAATCTGTACCAACATATCTTCTGTCAGACAGTGGAAGGGAACCACTACAGGGAAGCGACCAACAAACTCAGGGATCATGCCAAATTCAATAAGGTCACGAGCTTCAGATAGCCGCAGTAATGCATCCCTTTCCTCATTATCAGCTTCAGTGTCATTTCCCTCCACTTGACTTTTCAAATCAGCGGCAGTTGCTGCCCTTCTACCTTGTGTATCTTGAGGGTGAGCTCCAAATCCTAAATACTAAACAAGGAAATAAAAAGAACATGCACAAGGATTAGAAAACAAATTAAATCTATTACGGAGCATGAACAAAAAGGTTCCCAAACACTGAAACACATGAAATGGCAAAAACAACTGATAATCTCATTTTTAACTGTGATATATTTGAATTGTTCATTTACGCTATGATGTGGAAACAGGCTCTGGCCTTCAAATTTTACGAAATGGGCTGAAGACAGTAGAACCTTGTGTAAAGTGCTGTGATAGTTGATAGTAAATGTATACACTGTGGGCCTTTCACACTCTCAATACATCTCTCCATATAAGGATATCTCCCATAACTTAATTTTTTGTTTCAACTCTCCCCGAGTTTAATTTTCTGGCTCAACTCTCCCTTAGCTTAATTTTCTGGTTCAACTCTCCCTTAGCTTAATTTTCTGGTTCAACTCTCCCTTAGTTTAATTTTCAGGCTCAATTCTCCCTTAGCTTAATTTTCCGGCTGAGCTCTCCCTTAGTTTAATTTTCAGGCTCAATTCTCCCATAGCTTAATTTTGCGGCTCAGCTCTCCCTTAGCTTAATTTTCCGGCTCAGTTCTCCTTTAGTTTAATTTTCTGACTCAACTCTCCCTTAGTTTAGTTTTCTGGCTCAACCCTCCCTTAGTTTAATTTTCTGACTCAACTCTCCCTTAGTTTAGTTTTCTGGCTCAACCCTCCCTTAGTTTAATTTTCTGACTCAACTCTCCCTTAGCTAAATTTTCTGACTCAACTCCCCCTTAGTTTAGTTTTCTGGCTCAACCCTCCCTTAGTTTAATTTTCTGACTCAACTCTCCCTTAGTTTAGTTTTCTGGCTCAACCCTCCCTTAGTTTAATTTTCTGACTCAACTCTCCCTTAGTTTAGTTTTCTGACTCAACTCTCCCTTAGTTTAGTTTTCTGGCTCAACCCTCCCTTAGTTTAATTTTCTGGCTCAACTCTCCCATAGTTTAATTTGTACCATGGCCTTCAATGGACCCGTTCATGCATTATTTACCTTTTCATGTTTTCTTCTGGCGATTATTCTGTCCAAACCATTAAATGCTCCAGAGGCCACAAATAAAATGTTGGTGGTGTCAACTTGAATACTTTCTCCACGCAGTTTACGTGAATTTTTTTCAGGCACATTCACAACGGTACCTTCCAGCATTTTTAACATGCCCTATAGTATGAAAGAAGAATTAATGCCAAAATTTGAACAATGAACAATTAGAATTATTTGCAAGTTAATAATATCCAACCAATAGAGGACGATTTATATGACCTGCCAAAATGTTACCTTTGTAACAAATAAGTGAACATATGCTTGTCATATTAGTGGATAATACACCATCTTCTATCTGGGATAACAAACTGCCTGTCATATCAGTGGATAATACACCAACTTCTATCTGAGGTAACAAACTGTCTGTCATATCAGTGGATAATACACCAACTTCTATCGTAGGTAACAAACTGCCTGTCGCATTAGTGGATAATACACCATCTTCTATCTGAGATAACAAACTGCCTATCATATCAGTGGATAATACACCAACTTCTATCTGAAGTAACAAACTGCCTGTCATATCAGTGGATAATACACCAACTTCTATCTGGGGTAACAAACTGTCTGTCATATCAGTGGATAATACACCAACTTCTATCTGGGGTAACAAACTGTCTGTCATATCAGTGGATAATACACCAACTTCTATCTGGGGTAACAAACTGTCTGTCGCATCAGTGGATAATACACAAACTTCTATCTGGGGTAACAAACTGACTGTCATATCAGTGGATAATACACAAACTTCTATCTGGGGTAACAAACTGTCTGTCATATCAGTGGATAATACACCAACTTCTATCTCAGGTAACAAACTGTCTGTCATATCAGTGGATAATACACCAACTTCTATCTGGGGTAACAAACTGTCTGTCGCATCAGTGGATAATACACCAACTTCTATCTGGGGTAACAAACTGTCTGTCATATCAATGGATAATACACCAACTTCTATCTGGGGTAACAAACTGTCTGTCATATCAGTGGATAATACACCAACTTCTATCTGGGGTAACAAACTGTCTGTCATATCAGTGGATAATACACCAACTTCTATCTGGGGTAACAAACTGTCTGTCGCATCAGTGGATAATACACAAACTTCTATCTGGGGTAACAAACTGCTTGTCATATCAGTGGATAATACACCAACTTCTATCTGGGGCAACAAACTGTCTGTTATATCAGTGGATAATACACCAACTTCTATCTGGGGTAACAAACTGTCTGTCATATCAGTGGATAATACACCAACTTCTATCTGGGGTAACAAACTGTCTGTCATATCAGTGGATAATACACCAACTTCTATCTGAGGTAACAAACTGCCTGTCATATCAGTGGATAATACACCAACTTCTATCTGGGGTAACAAACTGTCTGTCATATCAGTGGATAATAAACCAACTTCTATCTGGGGTAACAAACTGCCTGACACATCAATGGATAATACACCAACTTCTATCTGGGGTAACAAACTGTCTGTCATATCAGTGGATAATACACCATCTTCTATCTGGGGTAACAAACTGTCTGTCACATCAGTAGATAATATACCAACTTATATTTGGGGTAACAAACTGCCTGTCGCATCAGTGGATAATACACCAACTTCTATCTGGGGTAACAAACTGCCTGTCGCATCAGTGGATAATACACCATCTTCTATCTGAGGTAACAAACTGTCTGTCATATCAGTGGATAATACACCAACTTCTACCTGGGGTAACAAACTGCCTGTCGCATCAGTGGATAATACACCAACTTCTATCTGGGGTAACAAACTGTCTGTCATATCAGTGGATAATACACCAACTTCTATCTCAGGTAACAAACTGTCTGTCATATCAGTGGATAATACACCAACTTCTATCTGGGGTAACAAACTGCCTGTCGCATCAGTGAATAATACACCAACTTCCATCTGGGGTAACAAACTGTCTGTCATATCAGTGGATAATACACCAACTTCTATCTGGGGTAACAAACTGCCTGTCGCATCAGTGAATAATACACCCACTTCCATCTGGGGTAACAAACTGTGTCATATCAGTGGATAATACACCAACTTCTATCTGGGGTAACAAACTGCCTGTCATATCAGTGGATAATACACCAACTTCTATCTGGGGTAACAAACTGCCTGTCGCATCAGTGAATAATACACCAACTTCCATCTGGGGTAACAAACTGTCTGTCATATCAGTGGATAATACACCAACTTCAATCTGGAGTAACAAACTGCCTGTCATATGAGTTGATAATACACCAACTTCTATCTGGGGTAACAAACTGCCTGTCATATCAGTGGATAATACACCAACTTCTATCTGGGGTAACAAACTGTCTGTCGCATCAGTGGATAATACACCAACTTCTATCTCAGGTAACAAACTGCCTGTCATATCAGTGGATAATACACCAACTTCTATCTGGGGTAACAAACTGTCTGTCGCATCAGTGGATAATACACCAACTTCAATCTGGGGTAACAAACTGCCTGTCATATCAGTGGATAACACACCAACTTCTATCTGGGGTAACAAACTGTCTGTCATATCAGTGGATAATACACCAACTTCTATCTGGGGTAACAAACTGCCTGTCATATCAGTGGATAATACACCAACTTCTATCTGGGGTAACAAACTGTCTGTCGCTTCTATCTGGGGTAACAAACTGTCTGTCATATCAGTGGATAATACACCAACTTCTATCTGGGGTAACAAACTGCCTGTCATATCAGTGGATAATTCACCAACTTCTATCTGGGGTAACAAACTGTCTGTCGCTTCTATCTGGGGTAACAAACTGTCTGTCATATCAGTGGATAATACACCAACTTCTATCCCAGGTAACAAACTGCCTGTCATATTAGTGGATAATACACCAACTTCTATCTGGGGTAACAAACTGCCTGTCATATCAGTGGATAATACACCAACTTCTATCTCAGGTAACAAACTGCCTGTCATATTAGTGGATAATACACCAACTTCTATCTGGGGTAACAAACTGCCTGTCATATCAGTGGATAATACACCAACTTCTATCTGGGGTAACAAACTATCTGTCGCTTCTATCTGGGGTAACAAACTGTCTGTCATATCAGTGGATAATACACCAACTTCTATCTCAGGTAACAAACTGCCTGTCATATTAGTGGATAATACACCAACTTCTATCTGGGGTAACAAACTGCCTGTCATATCAGTGGATAATACACCAACTTCTATCTGGGGTAACAAACTGTCTGTCGCTTCTATCTGGGGTAACAAACTGTCTGTCATATCAGTGGATAATACACCAACTTCTATCTCAGGTAACAAACTGCCTGTCATATTAGTGGATAATACACCAACTTCTACCTGGGGTAACAAACTGCCTGTCATATCAGTGGATAATACATCACCTTCTATCTGGGGTAACAAACTGTGTGTCATATCAGTGGATAATACACCAACTTCTATCTGGGGTAACAAACTGTCTGTCATATCAGTGGATAATACACCAACTTCTATCTGAGATAACAAACTGCCTATCATATCAGTGGATAATACACCAACTTCTATCTGAGATAACAAACTGCCTATCATATCAGTGGATAATACACCAACTTCAATCTGGGGTAACAAACTGTCTGTCATATCAGTGGATAATACACCAACTTCTATCTGGGGTAACAAACTGCCTGTCATATCAGTGGATAATACACCAACTTCTATCTGGGGTAACAAACTGTCTGTCGCTTCTATCTGGGGTAACAAACTGTCTGTCATATCAGTGGATAATACACCAACTTCTATCTGGGGTAACAAACTGCCTGTCATATCAGTGGATAATACACCAACTTCTATCTGGGGTAACAAACTGTCTGTCGCTTCTATCTGGGGTAACAAACTGTCTGTCATATCAGTGGATAATACACCAACTTCTATCTCAGGTAACAAACTGCCTGTCATATTAGTGGATAATACACCAACTTCTATCTGGGGTAACAAACTGCCTGTCATATCAGTGGATAATACACCAACTTCTATCTCAGGTAACAAACTGCCTGTCATATTAGTGGATAATACACCAACTTCTATCTGGGGTAACAAACTGCCTGTCATATCAGTGGATAATACACCAACTTCTATCTGGGGTAACAAACTATCTGTCGCTTCTATCTGGGGTAACAAACTGTCTGTCATATCAGTGGATAATACACCAACTTCTATCTCAGGTAACAAACTGCCTGTCATATTAGTGGATAATACACCAACTTCTATCTGGGGTAACAAACTGCCTGTCATATCAGTGGATAATACACCAACTTCTATCTGGGGTAACAAACTGTCTGTCGCTTCTATCTGGGGTAACAAACTGTCTGTCATATCAGTGGATAATACACCAACTTCTATCTCAGGTAACAAACTGCCTGTCATATTAGTGGATAATACACCAACTTCTACCTGGGGTAACAAACTGCCTGTCATATCAGTGGATAATACATCACCTTCTATCTGGGGTAACAAACTGTGTGTCATATCAGTGGATAATACACCAACTTCTATCTGGGGTAACAAACTGTCTGTCATATCAGTGGATAATACACCAACTTCTATCTGAGATAACAAACTGCCTATCATATCAGTGGATAATACACCAACTTCTATCTGAGATAACAAACTGCCTATCATATCAGTGGATAATACACCAACTTCTATCTGAGATAACAAACTGCCTATCATATCAGTGGATAATACACCAACTTCTATCTGGGGTAACAAACTGCCTATCATATCAGTGGATAATACACCAACTTCTATCTGGGGTAACAAACTGCCTGTCATATCAGTGGATAATACACCAACTTCTATCTGAGGTAACAAACTGTCTGTCATATCAGTGGATAATACACCAACTTCTATCTGGGGTAACAAACTGCCTGTCATATTAGTGGATAATACACCAACTTCTACCTGGGGTAACAAACTGCCTGTCATATCAGTGGATAATACAACACCTTCTATCTGGGGTAACAAACTGTCTGTCATATCAGTGGATAATACACCAACTTCTACCTGGGGTAACAAACTGCCTGTCATATCAGTGGATAATACACCACCTTCTATCTGGGGTAACAAACTGTCTGTCATATCAGTGGATAATACACCAACTTCTATCTGGGGTAACAAACTTTTTGTCATATCAGTGGATAATACACCATCTTCTATCTGGGGTAACAAACTGCCTGTCATAGCAGTGGATAATACACCAATTTCTATCTGAGATAACAAACTGCCTATCATATCAGTGGATAATACACCAACTTCTATCTGAGATAACAAACTGCCTATCATATCAGTGGATAATACACCAACTTCTATCTGAGATAACAAACTGCCTATCATATCAGTGGATAATACACCAACTTCTATCTGGGGTAACAAACTGTCTGTCATATCAGTGGATAATAAACCAACTTCTATCTGAGGTAACAAACTGTCTGTCATATCAGTGGATAATACACCAACTTCTATCTGGGGTAACAAACTGCCTGTCATATCACTGGATAATACACCAACTTCTATCTGAGATAACAAACTGCCTATCATATCAGTGGATAATACACCAACTTCTATCTGAGATAACAAACTGCCTATCATATCAGTGGATAATACACCAACTTCTATCTGAGATAACAAACTGCCTATCATATCAGTGGATAATACACCAACTTCTATCTGGGGTAACAAACTGCCTGTCATATCAGTGGATAATACACCAACTTCTATCTGGGGTAACAAACTGCCTGTCATATCAGTGGATAATACACCAACTTCTATCTCAGGTAACAAACTGCCTGTCATATTAGTGGATAATACACCAACTTCTATCTCAGGTAACAAACTGCCTGTCATATTAGTGGATAATACACCAACTTCTACCTGGGGTAACACACTGCCTGTCATATCAGTGGATAATACACCAACTTCTATCTGGGGTAACAAACTGCCTGTCATATCAGTGGATAATACACCAACTTCTATCTGGGGTAACAAACTGCCTGTCATATCAGTGGATAATACACCAACTTCTATCTGGGGTAACAAACTGCCTGTCATATCAGTGGATAATACACCAACTTCTATCTGGGGTAACAAACTGCCTGTCATATCAGTGGATAATACACCAACTTCTATCTGGGGTAACAAACTGCCTGTCGCATCAGTGAATAATACACCAACTTCTATCTCAGGTAACAAACTGTCTGTCATATCAGTGGATAATACACCAACTTCTATCTGGGGTAACAAACTGCCTGTCGCATCAGTGGATAATACACCAACTTCTATCTGGGGTAACAAACTGCCTGTCGCATCAGTGGATAATACGCCAACTTCTATCTGGGGTAACAAACTGCCTGTCATATCAGTGGATAATACACCAACTTCTATCTGGGGTAACAAACTGTCTGTCATATCAGTGGATAATACACCAACTTATATTTGGTGTACGAAACTGCCTGTCGCATCAGTGGATAATACACCAACTTCTATCTGGGGTAACAAACTGCCTGTCGCATCAGTGGATAATACGCCAACTTCTATCTGGGGTAACAAACTGCCTGTCATATCAGTGGATAATACACCAACTTCTATCTGGGGTAACAAACTGTCTGTCATATCAGTGGATAATACACCAACTTCTATCTGGGGTAACAAACTGCCTGTCGCATCAGTGAATAATACACCAACTTCTATCTCAGGTAACAAACTGTCTGTCATATCAGTGGATAATACACCAACTTCTATCTGGGGTAACAAACTGCCTGTCATATCAGTGGATAATACACCAACTTCTATCTGGGGTAACAAACTGTCACCCATCACCAGCACTAAATGTCGGTTGTCTTATCCATTCAGCCAACCGGCCTCCTCTACAAAAGGAGGTAGTTGACTGGTAAATACTACAGCGGACATTTAGTATCCCTCTGGTAACGTAATTGACACAGCTCCCATTGCTGAATGCATGAGTTTAATTAGTTAGTGTCTTTTAGAAAGTGAGTATAACAGTATTCTCGTTATTATGGGATTACACTTTCTTCTGCCGATTTTTGGGTGCCGCACGAAACGGGAATGTCCCAAAGTATGGCCCCTATCGCCAGCACTAATGTTGAAGGATTTCTGCCATATTTTCAAGAAAGTGTATTCCCAAAATAACGAGAATACTGGAATACCCACTTTCTAAAAGACAAAAAATGATAATACACCCTCTTCTATTTACCTGCTGTACACCTTCCCCACCAACATCTCTTAATTGATGAATTCCAGGTACACTACCAATTTTATCCACTTCATCCAAAAACACTATACCTGAAACAAGAGAAAATTTATCATAAATAATATTCAAAACTTTGGAATATTTCTGACGAATGTGTACATGGGTGTTTATTATGAGTTTTCAAAAAAAGGAACTTCAACCATGAGACCAAAATAAACACCTTCTATTTCACAGATCTGTAGGTGACGGGGTACAGCAAAGGTTATATCAAAACGGTTCAATTGAGACTAAATAACAGCTAAATTGTACTTATTTGATGAAATACGCTTTTGAAACAGCCTTTGATATCTATTTTTCAAGACAGCTAAATATGATTTTGTCTTGCATTCCTTTCTGTTCTGAACCTACCCTGCTGTGCTTTATCCACGTTATAGTTGGCATCTTGTAGGAGTTTAGAGATGACTGATTCTATATCCTCACCCACATACCCAGCCTGGGTCAATGTCGTACAATCACAGATAGCAAAGGGCACATCTAAACATCGTGCCAGTGTTTGAGCCAGTAATGTCTTCCCTATAATCAAAATAAGACAAGAACTCGCTGAATAATTCTCTATCCACAACAGTTGATGGATGTTTCATACTGTACTCAAGTTTATTGAATGCATCTCTTTTAACAATTATGCATTGTCAGTATTTAGGGCAGCCATCTACTGTTAAGTCTAGCTCAGGTCGACTTAAGGTCTGATATGACTCTCAGCTATTTGATCTTTACATCGTTCATGTCTACTTTCAAGTTTCACGGCTAACTGAGGAGTCTTTAACCAGGCTCAGCGTGACACAAACAGTTGATCACATGAGTAAATTATAGGTTGCTGAACGGCTATGATCGTAACACTAGTCTGAAAACATAGAACATGCTCTATCATAATGATCATAAGACTGATCAGCCTGCAACTTGTCAACAAGGATTATCAGAATGACTCCCTGGAGTTTCTGATATTCGATCGCAACTTACATGTAAGTTGACCTGAGCTAGGTTAAGACAATGGTCAATGTCCAATGGACCTAGTGTTCTTTGAGCCAATGTTAATAAAAGAGACTTAATATGGCAGCTGCTATCAGGCAGAGTAAGGTTATCTTTATAACATACCAGAGCCAGTGGGTCCTAACATGAGAATATTACTCTTTTCCAGCTTAAGGTCATGAGAAGAATCATCCAAAACATCACTGGCTGGTCGTTTAGACGGGTCTTCTTGTTGCTGCTGTTGTTGTTGTTGTAGATTGGGACCCAGAGCACTGCCATGGCCACTCACAGCTATCTGTAATAACTCTGTCAAATAGAGAGCAAGAGGTCTCAGCTATCAGCAAAGTAATAAGCATCTGCCTCAAAGATAATGAAATAGCTCACAAACTTATTTCTTCTGAAATCACTAGCATGATTGATGTTTAACGACACATTCATGCTTATTTCAGTAATATGGACATGTTGCAAGGCCTATAGTTGAATAGAAGCAGGCTGAGGCTAGAAGGCCTAACAGATGGACTACTCATTGGTAGCTGGTAACCATTCAACAAAAAACTACTATATAAAAACCCAGTCAGAAATTTTTCTATATAGCTTTTTGGATGAAGTGTGTTTTTAACCTGCAGCCCGTAGGGAGCGAGAGTATCGTAAGAATTCCAAAAATGTCTTATCCCGGCGCTGTAATTTCGAAGGTGACGCTCATAGAACAAAAAACGTCCATCGAACTGACGTCATGAAAAAACGTTATCTGTCACCAGATATCGTGGAATCTCTAGCGAAATTCTTTTTGCTGGAAGGTTTTATGATTCTCCCATGTGAGCTGTATCCTCTGAGCACTAAAGGCCCTGGTCACCTGACTGCTTACCTCTGGGTGTAAAAGCATTGTGTAGATGGCGACTCTCCTGAACTGCGACCTCTGAATTCTTGTTTTGGTTGGTTGAGGGGATATTGTTGAAGATTCTCTTATAATGGTTATAAACGGCTACGGCTAACACTTTCTTGGCCATGTCTTGTCCAATAACAAATCGATGCAGATAATCATAGATCTGAAAGAAGTAAAGAAATGACAACCTCAACATAAGATCTTATAACATTTATACAAATTACCTCAAGTTAAAATCCAACACTGGGCTCAGAAAAGATAATAAAAGTGTGTAAAAATAATAAAATCTAAATCACCCACATTAATCTCATTTAAGACCAAGCTAGCCTGGGAAGCTGTGAGCCAAGTCTTACCTATCAGTACATCTGGGGGAAATTCTGACTCAATTCCCATCACCCCTAACAAAAATCCACATTGTAAACACAGCTGGAAATTAGTCAGTTAACTGCTTGGATATCTGATGAAAAACTTCTTTATAAAGCGTGGGCCTTGGTGGTCCAGTGGGTAAGAGTGATCGTCCCTCAGTCCCACACAGACCAGTGAGATAATCTTGAGTGCAGCGTAAAACACCAATCAATCTTTCTAAAAGATTTTTGTAAAAGTATAACAACTCTTATCGGAGGTATATTCACCTTTTTGGGAGGTGGGGGAGGCTGTTGTGTCTGAGTTGGTTTCTCTTCCTGATTCTCCAGGCTCTTTTTAGAATCCGTTTCAGATAAAACAACAAAGAAGTGATGGCATTTTTCACATTTCACAAACCTTGTTGATGCTGAAAACACAATATTAAAACACTGATGATATTCTGCAATGAGCGAGTTTTTTATCTAAATTTTTCTTATATGTTTTCATTGTAAAATAATTATACCAGTATACTGAAATCCCCAACCAGTTTTAATTTTTAGTTTTTCCCAAACTCTTTAAGTGTAAAATAAGCAATAAAAGAACATGACTAAAAAACATTCTTTTTTCCCGGAATTTGAAATTGTGATGCCCCTGGTGAAGTTTAACTTACAGACAAATGTTTCTACGTGTGTACATGGATCACCACATTTTGGACAGCAGAGTTGACCCGATCCACCCTTCTTATCTCCGCCCTTGTCCCCTCCCCCTTTAGAGGAGGCTGTGGGTTCTTTTTTATCTCCATCTCCTCCCCCAGGTGTTGAGGTACTCTTTGATGAACTAGCTAGGTAACGCCTTGGCAAACTTGTCACTGAAAGGCTTCGAAGTGTGAGTTTTTCTGAGAGCTGACCTCCTTTTACAGTCCATAACTGCAGACCTATAATCAAAACCAGATACATTTATAACCTTCCATAACGTAGTGTAGATTTCCATCATTGATTGAGGAATGGTCTACTTCCAATATCAGACCAAAATGGTCGAGAGAAGACAGTGCCCAGGGCTTCAAGGCATGGCTTAACGATACAATCTTTACTGGGTTTCAACTTTCTAAAGACTAGAAAGTGAATAATGAATGACAGACTGAGTGACAGACCAAGTTTCCACTTAAGCTGTTTGCATTTATTGGTTTTCGAATTGATCTGTGATTTAGGGGGGAACAAGGGCATATATATCTTTATATATATACATTAGAAATGATTTTCCTGTTGAAGCTTATCATATAATAATTATTATTTTAAATGCAACCAACTTTGACTAGTTTTCTCATTCAGTTTGTCATCTTGATTACCACTCAGAATATGAATGGTATATGGTACATGCCACAACTACATAGTATATATGTAATAACATTCTTTTCTTTTATAATCGTCTTATGTTTGACATTTATTACTTTGGGGGGAGGAAATGAAAACTGCTATATCATGCTTTACAAACAGTATGCATTTCAAGGAAACTTTCTTACATTATACCATATTGAGGGGGAGTCAGAATAAACATAACTTGTTTATGTGTGAACTGAAAACTTTCCTGATTGAACAATAGGTCAACATTCAACAAAACAAAATTACAAGCTAAAAGAAACTCAAAGAGACACTGAAATTGTGAATCTAGGTTTTGTTTGTAATGACTTGAGTAAAGTCATGTCTGACCTCAAAAGGATGGGTACATGTCAGCCGGTTTAACCATGATTTGACAAATTGTAAAAGAAAGTCCTGCAGGTTCATTTATGAATTTAGTCATGTTCACTGTGATAATACATGTTTAATCTATTATGACATTACATTGTCATTAACAACCACAGGAGCGGAGAGTTATAATTGGATCACTTCACAAATCAAGTTATCAGGTGTTTTTAAATTGATGTTCAAACAAATAAGATCTAGGAAGCGTTTTATCTGGACAGCCTCTCCCAATGATCCACTGATTGCAGAAGTAAAATCCAACTTCTACAACATTAACTGATTATACAAAGACTAAGTTAAATTCCCAGGAATCCATTCTGATGGAGAAAACTACCTAATCCTAAATCTACACAAACTGTATGATGCAGTCATTGCAAAGTTATGATACAACATTGTACATTGGTTGTGGCCAAATGTTAGTTGATTGGTTGATTGATATATGTTCTACGCCATACTCAAGATTATTTCATGTATAATAGCGGCGATGCCAGGTTTAGTGGGGGGGGGGGGGACCAGGTTTATCGCCCGGAGGAAATTCCCAACCTTTAGCGACTACCTGGCAACTCTTCCGCATACGGCGACCAAGTGAAAAATCCATTCAGAAATTTTTCAATTTTTATTTTGGTCTGACATACTCAATAATATGGAGGGAACAATAATTCTAGCAAAATAATGTACTAAAAAAAAAGCTAAAACTAGAACTGTGTCTTGCAAAATTTCAGTTACAATCTTCAAGATGTGACTAAGTTGAATTATCCAACAAATGTAATACCTTGGGTAACTTCACCTTTTTATTTTTTAATTTCTTTTTATAACTCATTTTAATCTTGCAAGAAAATATCATAACCCAGAGCTTAAAATCAGTATCCATGTCACAGTGCCATGGTCAAAATACATGTAGTGTCGGAGCTGCATGGCTAGATTGTTGTCATGAACAAAACTGGCCTGGATAATGAGAGAGTTGTACGTGACCTATATCCCAGAGAAAAGTTCAGTTGGATTTCACACAGCTGTCTAAAGCTGAAAGATACTCACACAGATGGATTAGGTCTTATATAATCCAGATTATTGTCATAATTACATTTCTGGCATTTCATCACAACAAGATATATTATCAAACCCTACTAACTTTAACATGTAGCATCATTCACCAAACAGATATTTGTAAAAACCACAATATCAGTTTTTGTTAAAGCCGGCTTTCAAATATTTTTCTTGCTCGTACATGTATACTATGGTATAAGGCTAAATCATTCAAACAGATGAATCTGCCCACACATTTCTCCACTAAAAAATATAAAATAAAAATGCAAAATGTATTTTTTTTCCAGTCAAAATTTGAAATGTGCCTAATAAATATGTTATGAAAGATATCTCTAGACACCCTCACCAACGTTCTAAAATATCTTTCATATTTTAAGGAAGGTACGAACGTGTGGCTGTAGTACTATGATGGTTCTTTGCCGGAAACAGTACAGAGCCACACACATAACCCATTCATTTGGTTCGGATTCAACTTCAGAGTCAACTCGTTTGGAAGCAAAATATTAATAGCTAAATGCTGCTATTCCGTTTACCTGCGTCTTTTCCCATGTTAAAATGCCCACATATAGACTTGCTCACTACTTCCCAAATTACAAAACGGCTCTCACAAAATTCAATTCTGTCGGTTGAGATGACTCTGAGTGCAGAGACTGAGACATAATCTAAACGTAGTAACAGTTTTAAGTCAACAATGATTTCTACAAAAGATTGATGGATTGTTTGGTGCCGCGCTCAAGATTATTTCACTTACATGGCGGCGTTGCCAGTTTTATTGTGGGAGGAAACCGGACTATGCCCGGAGGAATCCCACGACCTTCCGTTGGTAACTGGCAACCATCCCACATAGGTCGTTTGAGTGAAAACCCAGTCAGAAAATTTTCCAATTTTTTTTTGGACTGAGTGGGATTCGAACCCGGCACCTATTGGTGGAAGGCTGTTCGGATTGAGCGTCCAACGCTCTACCTACTGAGCCACGGAGGCCCCTGCCACAAAAGAACAACTAACAAAGGCTAAAATAGGATACAAGAAATATAAAATGTTGTCTAGATTTACAAATTACCAATGCAAAAAGTCAGAGGGATTTGATAGACATTGATGGGGGTGAGACCTGCAGCCATTCCGATTGAATGCAGAGGATTACTTTAACTAAGTGTCAGAAAGCCATTCAATAACTCTAATAAGTTCCTTAAACTAAAGATAAAGTTATGTATATCATATATTACTCAACAAAGTATCTTCAACTTTAGTTGTAACAGAAACTAAAGAAGGTTGTATAACAAGTAAACAACTGTGGTTACAATCTGCAGTACAAATACCAATGTTAAATAAAGCTGTATTGGACAATGGTTTACCTTTTGTTCCACCTCTAAAATATCCAAATATAAGTCCACGGACTTGACCATATCCACAACGAGAAGCAGCTGCCATTTATATGTTGCAGCTTTTCGTCAACTTTACCTTGCTCTTTTTACACTACAGATACAGACTGACGAAGTGCCACAAGTTTCTCCTCTGCGCATGAACTGTCTTATTTCGTATCTGTGACCTAGTTACAGAGATGTCAGTCTAAACAAGAGGGGTCAATGACACAAATAATACCCTGCACTTCAGGAAGACAATTTTGACGCACAGATATAACTGTTGAACAAGTCGGGTTTTCTTGCACCATCCAACCCCCCAAACTTGCGTTCCAAGGCAGCCGAGTACAACTTTTGCCGAAATATCTTCTTTCCTTATACAACGTTCGTTGCAAGGTCAGCCATTTTGGATGTTTTGATGTTGATTCCGGAAGCACGTGATAAAAACATGATTTGGTTTCGTATTTACGCTGTTATAATTTTTTCAAAAGCTTGGAATTGGAATAACACAATTAAAGAAAAACTCAAAGCGAAAATTCAAATCTAAACAGTCACAAAAAACTATCTTAAATACAGTCAAAACTTTCATGATAGATCTAAGAATTTATCTTTGCCAACAAATACTAACTTCTCCCAGGAACATCTAAATTGTGGAATGACGCCATTTTATTGAGAAAAGATTACATAATAATAGATTAAAACGTTTGGTGTATATTTAGCAGGAAAATATTTTATCTAAATTTATGACGCTTGCAGATTTTGATTTAGTACTTTTTGTGACCTGTACCATATTCCGGACTCAGCACCTCTTTCCACTTACATAGGTCAAACTTTTACACTGACCCACATGTGAAACGTCAATAATTGACTTGTAAACTTTCTGTTGATAAGCTTCTGTTAATTATGTAATTGTTTATCGAATGATCCATACGAGATAGACGGATGGCTGGAAGAGGAAGGGGCAGAGGGAAATCATTGTCATTTAATGTAGAGGCTTTGGGATTTGGAAGAGGGGAGGCGCTACCAGGGCCCATCCAACAACCTCCCCCTCTTTATCCAGTAAACAGACATTTATAAATATAATATAATTATATATAGTCTATAGATACTGACAGTAACTTAGAAAGTTAGAAAGTGATATGGTGAAAGAACATTGTATAACCCATGGACACAAACGCTTAAGTCCTGCTCCTTGAATGCCAAAAAAAAGATCCAGGATCTAGTGAAACTTGTTGTATTGAATTTGTACAGAGCTCTACTCATTAAAAGAAATCATTAACAAATAACATGTAACAACTAGCATAGCCTAGCAAACTGGGCTCTGCTGTTTTTTTTATTATAGATTGCTGGCATAATGAAAAAACAATATGCTGGAATCAATCCCACCTTTACAAAAAAGCGCGAAACAAATTTCTAAGCAAAGAAGAGATTATTTACCTCTACAGTCTGGTGATAGTATGGGTTAAAAGAAAATGTTTGCCAACCGTGACAGATTATTTGTCTCACTGTGTGCAGTTGAAACCCAATTTATTATTTGTGTGTAAGCATAAAGAGACCTGCATCCAGCTATTCTGGTGCGAATTTAGAACTGGTTCATCACTTAAAACTTCAAAACAAATGCAGTTGCTTTTCAAAACTGCTGTGGCATTCCTTAATTACTAATATAGTGGTTCGATTAATTTTTCTTCATGCTACAAGTATGTTAATCTAAAAAAAGTTAAAATCAGCCAATAAATCGACAAGCGTCTTAAGAGAAATGCTAGCATTAAAAGTGATCGACTAACTATATATTCTGATCCCTATTATTTACCCCAAATTTCCTCATATTTGTGATTGGGGGGGGGGGGGGGACGCGTGGAGATTGAGGAAGATAATTGTCTGACTAACTCTATGCTCAATGAAAAGGTGGGAGATTTTGCAATTCTAAAGATAAAAACCAAGGGACACCAGTTTATTCTATCCAGAACCTGTGAGCCCTTACTGACCAGACTGACACAAGTGGAAGTTCTTTCATTGTATTTCTGCCATCTTGTTATCTGGTACCATTTAAGAAGTTTATACAAACACACTGTATCCAGAATAATAAGCATTGGATTTCTTTATTTTCCAGCCATTAGAATTGAAGCCTGTGTCATTGATTGAGGATGAGAGTCATGCCTACCTGTTGGCACTCAAACAGGAGTTTAGATCAACTGTTAAAGATTTACCATATTTTATTCAAACCGTAGAGAAGAAAAAGGACATCCAGAGGTATTCAGATAAATACCAAAGTAATCAACAGGATAGTATTGGAGATTGGAAACCAGGTGAGCTTTTAATGTTTTTATTGATTTGTAATTGAAATCTGAAAAATAACACAGGCATGTGAATACATAGAATCTTTTTAAAGTGGAATAAGGTGGCAAAGTCTCAGTTTGTAAATAGTGAACAAAATGAAAAAAGATGGGGTATATGAGTATAATTTATATTTTTGTTCCTTATATACTTGTAAATTACCATAATGTACATGTACAACTCACTGCTTAATATGCGTAGAAAGTTCTTCTTTTGTACTTCTTGATAAAAATGACGAACAATTAGCTACTAACTTCTTTTTCTATAAAATTGTCCCTACATTTGGCAGTTCAGTGCATCTTCTTTTAAAATGACATTTTGATCCAATGACCACAAGTCAGAAATGGACAGTAAAGTTGGGAACTTATAGGGGTTGATTTCCCCCTTATTACATAAAATGATGGCCACCAGGGACGGTTTAGTCTTCTAACTTTCACATTAAACATTGTCAAACATTTCCAATTCAATTAAACTGAATTTCCAATCCAATTAAACTGAATGCAAATGACATCATGTTTGTATTTCTCTGTACTCTCACCAGATTGGAGACGCTTCCCAGCAGAACTAAAGCCTCGTAGAAAAGTGAAGCGCTTAGCTGGTGGTGTCACCCCAAATTTGTCAAAAGCAAGGAAATCCACCAATGTGGACATCTCCAAAACTCTTGAGGTAAGTTTAGATAGTTTGTTATCAATGTAACAGAAAGGTGTCTATGGTTGTAGGGAGGGAGCCAGCCGTAATGACTCAGTCTGGAGATCAATAGTTTCTCAATTCGACTCACACCTTTCGTTGATGTGTCGCAAACTCCAAATAAGATGAGAAAAACTTTGAAGAGTTGTCAGATACTCACCCAAGGCTGGTGGTTTCCCCCAGGCAAGGAGCCCAGTTTCCTCCCCCACTAAACCTGGCAATGCCACCATTTGAGTGAAACACTCTCAAGTGTGGCGTAATACATCAATCTGGGTATAGCTGATACATTGGGCCCCTCATTGATGATTTTTTAATTTCTTGGAACAAATCATTATATTTTGTGTGCCTGTTGGGGTAGGCAGATTTATGTTGAACATTTTTTTCCTTGTCTGGTTTGAATATGTCCATTCCTAAATCCTGAACATGTGACATAATAGAGGGTTAAACCTCTGAATGACTACTTGTACTTGGAGGGGTAATACAAAAAGTAAATGATTGACATTGAAATAATTAAAATTCTTTTTTAATAGTTTTCAAAAGTTTATATAATATTTATACTTAAGTTGCTTCAAAAGACTGCTTTAACCTACGTTCTGGAGACTTGTAGCACTATAAAGCTTCTGAATTGAAAAAAATAGCTGATAATTTTTAAGTTTGTATGAACCGGAAAAAGCATCATCATTGGCTGCTCAGGTCACTTTAAATGATCTGGGCTGGGCTACTTAAACAAGGTTATTCCATGGAGTTACAAAGTGAAATGGCCTTTAGGTAGTACATGTAGTTCCTACATTGTATGCTGATACAGTCTGTCTTATTGGATAGGAATTAGAGAAGAAAGAGGTATCAGAGGGAGTGAAAGTTGAGGGTCCTGAGGAAGGGGATGAAGAAGAGAAAGATGAGGAGGCTCTAGCGGAGGAGGACCTATATGAAGAAGATGACATGGAAGAGGTGCGTTCTGGTTTATATTGATTGATGTTTTACACTGTTCTCAAGATTATTTAGCTTACACAGCGGCAATGTCCGCATTATTGCCAGTGGAAGGTCTGTGCCAGGAGCAATCCATAAACATGGAAGAGGTGCGTTCTGGTTTATATTGATTGATGTTTTACACTGTTCTCAAGATTATTTAGCTTACACAGCGGCAATGTCCGCATTATTGCCAGTGGAAGGTCTGTGCCAGGAGCAATCCATAAACATGGAAGAGGTGCGTTCTGGTTTATATTGATTGATGTTTTACACTGTTCTCAAGATTATTTAGCTTACACAGCGGCAATGTCCGCATTATTGCCAGTGGAAGGTCTGTGCCAGGAGCAATCCATAAACATGGAAGAGGTGCGTTCTGGTTAATATTGATTGATGTTTTACACTGTTCTCAAGATTATTTAGCTTACACAGCGGGATTGTCCACATTATTGCCAGTGGAAGGTCTGTGCCAGGAGCAATCCATAAACATGGAAGAGGTGCGTTCTGGTTAATATTGATTGATGTTTTACACTGTTCTCAAGATTATTTAGCTTACACAGCGGCAATGTCCGCATTATTGCCAGTGGAAGGTCTGTGCCAGGAGTAATCCATAAACATGGAAGAGGTTCGTTCTGGTTAATATTGATTGATGTTTTACTCTGTTCTCAAGATTATTTAGCTTACACAGCGGGATTGTCCACATTATTGCCAGTGGAAGGTCTGTGCCAGGAGCAATCCATAAACATGGAAGAGGTGCGTTCTGGTTAATATTGATTGATGTTTTACACTGTTCTCAAGATTATTTAGCTTACACAGCGACATTGCCCGCATTATTGCCAGTGGAAGGTCTGTGCCAGGAGCAATCCATAAACATGGAAGAGGTGCGTTCTGGTTAATATTGATTGATGTTTTACACTGTTCTCAAGATTATTTAGCTTACACAGCGACATTGCCCGCATTATTGCCAGTGGAAGGTCTGTGCCAGGAGCAATCCATAAACATGGAAGAGGTGCGTTCTGGTTAATATTGATTGATGTTTTACACTGTTCTCAAGATTATTTAGCTTACACAGCGACATTGCCCGCATTATTGCCAGTGGAAGGTCTGTGCCAGGAGCAATCCATAAACATGGAAGAGGTGCGTTCTGGTTAATATTGATTGATGTTTTACACTGTTCTCAAGATTATTTAGCTTACACAGCGACATTGCCCGCATTATTGCCAGTGGAAGGTCTGTGCCAGGAGCAATCCATAAACATGGAAGAGGTGCGTTCTGGTTAATATTGATTGATGTTTTACACTGTTCTCAAGATTATTTAGCTTACACAGCGACATTGCCCGCATTATTGCCAGTGGAAGGTCTGTGCCAGGAGCAATCCATAAACATGGAAGAGGTGCGTTCTGGTTAATATTGATTGATGTTTTACACTGTTCTCAAGATTATTTAGCTTACACAGCGACATTGCCCGCATTATTGCCAGTGGAAGGTCTGTGCCAGGAGCAATCCATAAACATGGAAGAGGTGCGTTCTGGTTAATATTGATTGATGTTTTACACTGTTCTCAAGATTATTTAGCTTACACAGCGACATTGCCCGCATTATTGCCAGTGGAAGGTCTGTGCCAGGAGCAATCCATAAACATGGAAGAGGTGCGTTCTGGTTAATATTGATTGATGTTTTACACTGTTCTCAAGATTATTTAGCTTACACAGCGACATTGCCCGCATTATTGCCAGTGGAAGGTCTGTGCCAGGAGCAATCCATAAACATGGAAGAGGTGCGTTCTGGTTAATATTGATTGATGTTTTACACTGTTCTCAAGATTATTTAGCTTACACAGCGACATTGCCCGCATTATTGCCAGTGGAAGGTCTGTGCCAGGAGCAATCCATAAACATGGAAGAGGTGCGTTCTGGTTAATATTGATTGATGTTTTACACTGTTCTCAAGATTATTTAGCTTACACAGCGACATTGCCCGCATTATTGCCAGTGGAAGGTCTGTGCCAGGAGCAATCCATAAACATGGAAGAGGTGCGTTCTGGTTAATATTGATTGATGTTTTACACTGTTCTCAAGATTATTTAGCTTACACAGCGACATTGCCCGCATTATTGCCAGTGGAAGGTCTGTGCCAGGAGCAATCCATAAACATGGAAGAGGTGCGTTCTGGTTAATATTGATTGATGTTTTACACTGTTCTCAAGATTATTTAGCTTACACAGCGACATTGCCCGCATTATTGCCAGTGGAAGGTCTGTGCCAGGAGCAATCCATAAACATGGAAGAGGTGCGTTCTGGTTAATATTGATTGATGTTTTACACTGTTCTCAAGATTATTTAGCTTACACAGCGACATTGCCCGCATTATTGCCAGTGGAAGGTCTGTGCCAGGAGCAATCCATAACCTTCTCATGGGACATAACCTAGCAACCATAGAGCGATCAAGTAAAATGTCAATGCTTTTGGGTCCCCGAGTTAATTCAAAGACTCAAGCAGCGTCTTTAAGATTTTTCAATTTAGAACATATTACAAAAGAATCTTTTGAACAATGAACTTCACAAAAGCATGTTCAGAGGGGTGGGTTGGTTGGTTTGAGCTTATTGTCGTTTCCATTCGTATGAATGATGTACGCAATAGTACAGAGGGGTGGGTGTTATAGCTTATTGGCGCGTCCATTCGTGTGAATGATGTACGCCATAGTACAGAGGGGTGGGTGTTATAGCTTATTGGCGCGTCCATTCGTATGAATGATGTATGCCATAGTACAGAGGGGTGGGTGTTATAGCTTATTGGCGCGTCCATTCGTATGAATGATGTACACCATAGTACAGAGGGGTGGGTGTTAAAGCTTATTGGCGCGTCCATTCGTATGAATGATGTACGCCATAGTACAGAGGGGTGGGTGTTATTGCTTATTGGCGCGTCCATTCGTGTGAATGATGTACGCCATAGTACAGAGGGGTGGGTGTTATAGCTTATTGGCGCGTCCATTCGTATGAATGATGTACGCCATAGTACAGAGGGGTAGGTGTTATAGCTTATTGGCGCGTCCATTCGTATGAATGATGTACGCCATAGTACAGAGGGGTGGGTGTTGTAGCTTATTGGCGCGTCCATTCGTATGAATGATGTACGCCATAGTACAGAGGGGTGGGTGTTGTAGCTTATTGGCGCGTCCATTCGTATGAATGATGTACGCCATAGTACAGAGGGGTGGGTGTTATAGCTTATTGGCGCGTCCATTCCTATGAATGATGTACGCCATAGTACAGAGGGGTGGGTGTTATAGCTTATTGGCGCGTCCATTCGTATGAATGATGTACGCCATAGTACAGAAGGGTGGGTGTTATAGCTTATTGGCGCGTCCATTCGTATGAATGATGTACGCCATAGTACAGAGGGGTGGGTGTTTTAGCTTATTGGCGCGTCCATTCGTATGAATGATGTACGCCATAGTACAGAGGGGTGGGTGTTATAGCTTATTGGCGCGTCCATTCGTATGAATGATGTACGCCATAGTACAGAGGGGTGGGTGTTATAGCTTATTGGCGCGTCCATTCGTATGAATGATGTACGCCATAGTACAGAGGGGTGGGTGTTATAGCTTATTGGCGCGTCCATTCGTATGAATGATGTACGCCATAGTGCAGAGGGGTGGGTGTTATAGCTTATTGGCGCGTCCATTCGTATGAATGATGTACGCCATAGTACAGAGGGGTGGGTGTTACATGTATAGCTTATTGGCGCGTCCATTCGTATGAATGATGTACGCCATAGTACAGAGGGGTGGGTGTTACATGTATAGCTTATTGGCGCGTCCATTCGTATGAATGATGTACGCCATAGTACAGAGGGGTGGGTGTTACATGTATAGCTTATTGGCGCGTCCATTCGTATGAATGATGTACGCCATAGTACAGAGGGGTAATATGGCTGACAAAAACTGTGGATAGTTTTATAGTTTATATACCCCGGTAATTGTAAAGCTGCTCTTCAGGATGATTCAAAACAGAATACTATTAATTTTTAAAAAAATAGAGTATTTCTCATTTGTTTTTGTTACTAAATAGCTATTCGATGCCCCTCTTCAGGACCCTGTTTCACAAAGCGGCGTAGCGTAAGTTTTCACGTAACTGCCATGGCAACCTATACTGTAGAGATACGTTTGTATGAAAGTTACGCAAAAAATACATCTATGCCGCTCTGTGAAACAGGCTCCAGGTGTCTGGGACAAGCAATAGCGAGGTGAACACTGGCTGTCACAATCTCTAATCCCTTCAATCCTATATCCCTCATATCAAACCAACAATATAAACTGTATCAATCCTATATCCCTCATATCAAACCAACAATATAAACTGTATGAAGTTTAACATCTCGATATAAATCATATAATAACAAATTATATTTCCTGTGCAGGAGACTGACTACAACATGACATACTTTGACAATGGAGAGCTGTATGGGAATGATGATGAGGATGATGCTCTAGATGATGGACCATTGTATTGATGCTGGAGACTACATAAACTACACCATCATACAATGTACCTCCATACAGATAATGAGATTGTGTGTGGTTATAATACTGGGAAGGGAAGTAACTGTGGATTTGAAGGTTGCAAGTTGTTGGCAGGGGAAGTAACAGTATATTGAAAGATAGCACAATATGATCAAGGGAAGTAACATTGGATTGATATTGGCAGGAGAAGAAACTGGAAGGCTGCAAGATAATGGATAGCAGCTTTGACTTATGCAGTATTGTATTTGTTTGAGGTAAAAGTAGAAGATTGGACATTTAATTGGGCAAGATTCACCAATGCGATGGGTTTGAAATTCCAGTGACTCACAAAAGTCATCGGAATTGATGTTTATATGTGTGAAGGATGGTCCCCTCAAACCATGGTAACATCATCATGCAAGTGGAGTAAACACTCAGTGATACCATAAATGAATAAATCCGAATTTACTAAGATCTGATATATGTTATTTTTTTCTTCATGGTATGAGAGTTCATATTAAGTGGATGTCTCAGTGATGTTAAATCTACACCATACTGAAAAATACAAATTCTCAGGTACATGAATATAATGGGTTATGGATAAACCCATATCACACCAATATATATGTTGTTTCCCTGTACCCGTGTGTTCTAGGGAACCAAAATTTTCACTTTCTTTTCCCATGATCCTATGGGGTTCAATCTCAGTCTACTGATATTTTTGCCATAGCTGAAGATGTGTAAGGTCAATGTATTACAAAGTGTTCCAGAAAATTCTATTGACTAGGGCCAAGCTCATGTCTGTCGTCAACCTTTAGGCCCATTCTCACTGTGCGATTTGTCGTACCGTACAGACCATATTGACCAATTAAAAGCACAGTGAGAACGTGCCTTAATGAAATATCATGGGTTTAGTTTATTACAACAACCTATGATGGGGTATAAAGGTATAAATGATATACCTCTTTTTTTTAACACAATTAGAAACTTGTCCCCATGGTTATTTTAGACAAGAAGATGTTCCCTGTGTTTTAATGTTCATAAATATATAAAATGGATAGAGCTATATGAGTTTATAGTTGTTCTTTAACTGCGTCCTGCATTTCAGTTCAAATATCAATAATGGGAGATTAACACTTATTGAAACCGAAATTTAATAAAAACATAAGAATTTTTGTTTTGTCGGGTGGTGTGTCTCTAAGCTATATTGTGTTTGGTAATCCATACGATCACAAACACTAGATAAATCTATACATGTATCTTGTTCTTTTTTCTCTCTACCAAGTGCAAAAGGCTGTGCTTGTTTTCATCAGCCAATGGATCGGATACAAATCTAAACAGCAGCCATCTAGAGTCATTGGAATGAACTTTCACATTCAAACCATTTTGCTCAGTTTTGGGAACAAAATATCAACAAATTCATGGCAATGGCTTGTGGGGCTTGGAAAATATTCAAATCTCATGCAGTCAGTATTAGTAAGAGAAGAGATTGATTTCAATTTAAGAGTTAGACTTAAATCCAGTCATGTTCTAATTCCCGTCTTCGTACAAGAAAAAAAACTTTTTATACTGAACTCGCGAATCTCTCAAGCCCTCACAATTAAAACCCTTCCATTGATTGGACCTGTGTTTGAATCCCACTTGGACCAATAAAAATGTACACATTTCTGAGTGGGTTTTTCACTTGATCGCCTTATGTAGGAGAATTCTCTCCGAAGGTCAGCGGTTTCTTTCAGACAAAAAGCTGTTTTCTTACCCACTAAACCTGGGGATTTTTGCAAAAGCAAAATAATTTTGAATGCAGCGCAAAACAATCAATCTGATTTTTAAAGACTTTAAGCTCCAATCTTGTAAGATTTTATATAGTCTGGACTAGGGGGCTCAGTCGATTAGAGTGATAGTCCCTCAGTCCAGCACGGTCCTCCCATTGATGAGACGCATTTTCGAATCCCACTCAGACCAAATCACTCCGTGGCTCGTTGGACGCTCAATCCGAACAGCCTTCCACCAAGGGGTCGCGGGCTCGAATCCCACACAGTCCAAAAAATTGGTAAATTTTCTGAGTGGGTTTTCACTCGAACGACCTATGTGGGATGGTTGCCAGTTACCAACGGAAGGTCGTGGGTTTCCTCCGGGCATAGAGCCCGGTTTCCTCCCACAATAAAAATGGCGTAAAACACCAAACAATCAATCAATCAGACCAAATAAAAAATGTCTTGAGTGAATTTTTTACTCTATCGTCATATGTTCGAGAGTTGCCAGTTACTTGCCAAAGGTCGGGGGTTTGAGCTTGGTTTCCTCCCCCACTAAACCTGGCAATGCAGCCATATAAGTTGTTAGGTGTTAGTTATTCATTTACCTACAAATCAGATTTCTTATTGACTTTTGCGTTAAGGCCTGAACTTCTTAACATTTGAGTGCCGTATTAAGCCCTGATCTTCAGTTTGTAGCACAGTGTTACGTGTCTAACTTTTGAGCAAAAAGCACTGCATTAGGCAGAACTCACCATGCTACAAACTGAAAAGTTTTACACTTAACACTGTGCTACAAACTGAAAAGTTTTACACTTAACACCATGTTACAAACTGAAGATTGAGGCTTAATGCAGTACTCAAAAGTTTTACACTCACACCATGCTACAAACTGAAGATAGGGGCTTAATGCAGCACTCAAAAGTTTTACACCTAACACCGTGCTACAAACTGAAGATTGGGGCTTAATGCAGAACTCACCGTGCTACAAACTGAAAAGTTTTACACTTAACACCGTTCTACAAACCGAAAAGTTTTACACTTAACACTGTGCTACAAACTGAGGATTGAGGCTTAATGCAGTACTCAAAAGCTTTACACTTAACACCGTGCTACAAACTGAAGATTGGGGTTTAAGGCAGAACTCACCGTGCTGCAAACTGAAAAGTTTTACACTTAACACTGTGCTACAAACTGATTGATTATTTGGTGTTTTACGCCACGCTCAAGATTATTTCACTTATATGGCGGCGTTGCCAGTTTTATTGTGGGAGGAAACCGGGCTCTTTGCCCGGAGGAAACCCACGACCTTCCGTTGGTAACTGGCAACCATCCCACATAGGTCGTTCGAGTGAAAACCCAGTCAGAAAATTTTCTAATTTTTGGACTGAGTGGGATTCGAACCCGCGACCCATGGGTGGAAGGCTGTTTGGATTGAGCGTCCAACGCTCTACCTACTGAGCCAAGGAGGCCCCCCGTTACAAACTGAAGATTGAGGCTTAATGCAGTACTCAAAAGTTTCACACTTAACACCGTGCTACAAACTGAAGAACAGTGTAAAACTTTTGAGTACAGTTTGTAGCACGATGCTAAGTGTAAAACTTCAGTTTGTAGCACAGTGTTAAGTGTAAAACTTTTCAGTTTGTAGCACAGTGTTAAGTGTAAAACTTTTCAGTTTGTAGCACAGTGAGTTCTGCATTAAGCCCCAATCTTCAGTTTGTAGCACGGTGTTTAAATTTTGAGTGGACACTGTCTTTGCAAATGTGTGTGTGTTTGAACTGAAGCAATCTTTTGGGTGTAAAAGATCTGGGCCTAGTTTCACAAAGCGATCTTAGGCATACGTTGCCATTGGTAATTAAGATCACCTTAAAGGGTTTATGAACAACTTTTGGAAATATTTTCTAATTTGCGTTGAGTGTGTTGTAGAACATGTACTTTATAAGTCTGACCAAAAAGAAAATTAAATTTCGGTCGCAGCACATACAAAATTCAAGCTACGTTTGCCGATCTACTATGCTTACGAAAGTTAATTATCTCAGAGACTTATGACGTCAAACACGACCTCCGCTGTGTACGTACCCTCACAGCGATGACGTAATAAACGATTTCTGCTGTCCCAGAACGTCTTCGTGGCAGTTTGTACACATCGAAGGTCGTGTATGACGTCATTTTTCCGAGTAGTTACGAAAAATACGGAAAATATGCATATTTCCTCCCCGTTCTTTTTTTGACTACCAGGGAACTAACGTGAAGGTTGTTTCGTTTCAACCGATGTTTTTCAAATATACATTTAGTCCATAAACAAATACAAACCAGCTTTAAATCCTGTTCATAAATCCTTTAAGCTAAGATCGCTTTGTGAAACTAGGCCCAGGTGTAAATATGCTGCTATCAACTCACTATAATCCCTCACCACCTGCATATACTCCAACTGGGCTAATATAGAGTCTGTCTTACACAATATTATGTAGTATTTGAGTGATAGCCCCTATAACCAACAGGTAAATAAATCTGGTACTAACATTGTGTTTCTTATTCACTATCCCATGAGCTGCTAAAATGTTTTGGGTTATAACAAGATGTGAAAATTTGTGGGCCATTTTTGTAAAAAAGCACAAATTAAAAGCTTTTTATACGCCCGGCTTGAAAAGCGAGCTGTATTATGGTATCATCTCCGTCCGTCCGGCAGGACGGCAGTCCGGGCGTCCGCTTTCCCTTCCGCTCCATAACTTCTAAAGTTTTGATTCCATCTGCACAATTTTTTCTAAGTATATACCTTATGGGTAGAAGGTGTGTCGCAGACTATTTTTAACATCACTGGTTACATAATATGGGAGTTATATTGGATTATGTAATATTCCCTTCCGCTCCATAACTTCCAATGTTTTGATTCCATCTGCACAATTTTTTCTGAGTATATACCTTATGGGTGGAAGGTGTGTCGCGAACTATTTTTGACATCATACATTGCGTAATATGGCAGCCATATTGGGTTATGTAATATTTACTTTTTCTCTCCATAACTTTAACAAATATGATCCGATGTTTTCAAATCTTTCATGTTACATACCATATTAACAGACAGTGTGTAAAAAAATTGTTTATGATATCAACTATTGCAAATTATTGGATTATGTACATTCCCTTTTATTCTTACTTTCATTTTCATGAAAATAACCTTTAAATTATAAAATGGCTTCTACTTTTCCGATTCTCATCAAAAAAGGATTTTTTCAAATTGCAATAATGTTTCTAAATTGATTAAGACTATTCTTAAATCAATATATAACGTTTTAATCAAATGAAAAATACATATAAGGATTAAAGTTTTATCTACAGACCAAGAGGTAAGTATCCCAGCTTTGGTCTATTTACCTTGTCAACTTAGTTAGCTCTTTAGTTAGATTTATGGCTAAACCAGGCTTTGTGTACCACATGGCCTCATAAAACAGTGGGTGACATTAGCAATGGACCCATAGCCAAATCTATTGTAAACATTTGGTCTATGATAAAATTAGAAGTAATAACCTGTAGGTATATGGGGAGATTTAGAATATTGTCAAGATGTCTATGGCCAAATAATGTAGATAAAAAATATTATGAGAAAAATTGTCAAATCTACTTGAATTGGTGTGAGCTGCCAAATTACCAATTAATTACATTTGTTTAAGTATGATTAGTAAATTATAAACTGCTTTTCTAAAAAATTGAAACATTTTAGTGCAACCTTTATTGACAACAAACAATGTTTAACATCGTGTTTTAACAGCAGCGAGAATTGATGACTTGTACCGTGTACAAATCTTGTTAATAATTGTTGATCCAAATAGCCCATTTTAAATTTGATACAGATGGATTTTAAAGGTTTTAGTGGTAAGATTTCATTTTGTTGACATAACATCACCTTTTACCAAGCTTCACATAATAAAACTGGCAACGCCGCCATATACATGTAAGTGAAATAATCTTGAGCGCAGCGTAAAACACCAAACAATTAATCAATCAATCCATCATTTACCAAGCTTCAACCTCTTCCCTCTGAATTTTGAAAATTAAATTCAAATAAATATGGAAGGATTTGTTTTGGTATGGCTGCAGTTACTGTGCCTTTCCGGGCGTATTTTGGGTTTCCCGAAACTCTTGTTATTAATATGTCCACTTTAACGTAGAGCCTCAACCAATCAAAATCTATTACCTATAACCATAGAATTATTCCATCCCCAAAAATAATGTTGTGCTAGAATTCTTGAAGCACTTTCAAAAAAACTTAGAAAAGGTCAAAATCAATTAATTTAATTATGATTATTTCATTTTTTGATAGCCTGATTGTAATAATACATTAAATGATTTTTCAGGATACACAAAAACACAGTGTGAATAAGATTACACATACCGGGTAGTTAAGAACATGAAAACACACAATCTGATTCTTTTTTAATGAATGCAATAAATGTCTGCCTTCACTGAAGGTTTTTAAAATGAGTTTCAGAAAAATTCCACATAATGTTTGCTTGAAAAACCGGTTTTCATATGCATGATAATTGGTTACAACTACACCACCCCCATTTATAACAACTGAGTATACTTCATTTCAAATTACAATCCATTTTGAAATTACAACATGTGATAGGAGTATTTACACAGTATATAATACAATTGATTCAAAATATGGTATGCTATCCCCATGTGGATAATGGGATTTTAAAAATTTTTTTCATAATAATTAACTGAATTTGGTACGTCACACACAATCAAAATAATAAGTAGACACAGGAGATAGGATTGTATTAATAATTCTCCAGTTAATTATTAAAGTGTCATGAATTGTCAAATATAGGGAAACTTCTGTTGAAACAGAATTACGTAATTGTTGCTAATTGCAATATAACAGCTTTCTGCAGGTACCAAGCTTGGAAATGTACGATGTGGTAGTTTTATCAACAGTTAAACCCCCAAATGAACTCCTACATCCCAGTTATTTAAATTTTGGCCATTTTAGCACACATCTTCAGTGCCCAAGGGCTACTGACTTTGAATACCATTTTTTTGTAATAAAACCCCCAATCCTTCAGTTTTTAATGCACTTTAAACGCTGAACTTCTCTTGACTATCAGAATTTATCAAAAAAATCTTAATTTTGCAGAACAACATAAAAAACTACAAACATAATTCTTTGTTGAGATTTAGACACAATGTTCTCAATTCTGCTATGTTGTTTGGATTTTGTTTTTTGATTTTTGTCTCAATTGCAACATTTTATCCATTTGGTCCTTGCTTACATGTGTACATCCCCTCATATTCTACTAAAATACCGTTCATGAAGCCAACATTCAAAAGAACCTTGTTGCCATAGATATAAACTTCTGAAGGTGAAAAAGCGAGCTCCTTGGATGGGGATAAGCATGAAATTCCAATAAGGGTGTCTGAAATACTATTTTAAATCAGTTTAAATGTCTAATTGTCCTACAACATGATAGAGATAGGAAAAGCAGAGACCCATTATCTGAGACAATAAAGCACCTATTGCAGGTTTAAATCACTTTGTGCTATAAATTAGGGGGGAGTTTGTGTAGAATAATAAGTGACAGCTGTGTTCTAACACGTCAGAAGATTCCACATTGAAGACGTCATTTGGTTACTTGGCTGATTGAGATGCCACTTGAGAGAGAGCAGTGTTCGATCATGTCACAACATTCCGGAATTTGACGTCATCGCGTTTGAGCTGACAACACTGATTTCACCCACTATACGTTCTACATTTGGTTTTCTTATAAAAAGCCTCACATTTTGTACACTGAAATTGAATTAATTTACATATGATATGCACTAGAATATAAAACCACTATTATTTGAAGACTCTAGGCTTTGCCTCTCACCGTCAAATAGTGGTATCTCCAGCCACTGGCCCTTTGTCCACCAGCACACCATTTATTTCTTAAGTATTAAATGAATCTCCTTTACATTATAGAAAGAAGCCTAAGATTTCAAAATCAAAAACTCTACTTTGTTCCAATATTTTTTCTGGATAAAAACTATCAAAAATCATTAGATCAATTTTAAAAAAATATTGCAGGATTGAACCATAAAGTGGGTTGACTAATATAACTTTGTTGGATTGAGCCTTGATTGAAGTCTGGTCAGTTTTTTAGGGGATAGCATATTTCATAACTATGTTAAAACTCATGATTTTAAAAGACAGCTATGTTGATAACAGTAGCCAGCTAAAGTCAACAATGGAACGACTAGTGTTATCACAATTGCCACGACAACAATCTGTCGCCAACTCAGTCCAAAAGCTATCCAATGGGATTCCTTCTTGAGGGGCTGTATTCTTTTGTCTGTAAGAGTATATGTTACATCACGCAGGGAAGGCTTGTAACTGTTCGTGGATTTACGAATATTTTGCAAATCTTTGTCCATACTATTTAAGAACTCTTCCGCCTCCTTTGATTGACTCCTTATATTATCACGTATACTCAAAGTTCGAATCAATAAATTCTGTCTCTCAGGATCACTTAGATAATTGTCACTCTCATCATCAAGAGAGTTGGCCATATATTCTGGCGTGTCAAGAGCACAGGAAGCACCACCATTTGCAGTATTCCTGCTACCCTTTGGCACCGAACTGGCACCACTAGCACAAACACCATCCCCTAACTCTTGCTTTTCAAGCATCTCTGATAAAACTCCATATCTTTTGATTGGAACCTTGATTGATGTGAGAGCAAAGAAATCCTGGTCCTGTATTAGCTTGTTCAATCTCTTCAACTCAGAAATCTAGAACGAGAATAAAGAAAAACAGTTAATACATGTATATACACAATCATAATAATCTAGTCTCTAATGGTTAAGTATCATAATGTTGACAAACATTTGAAATTGCCATCATACAAAAGTGGGCCATAACAGAGCCCCACTTCCAATTCCAGTTCAGGAGGGTCTTTTTGGGATAGATCTTTTTTTTTTCTCTAGTACAATGACATACAACATGTACAATGTTTAGATTTCATATAGAGTTTCACAAAACTAAGTACATCGAAGTAATATGGTTGACAAAACTATGGACATTTACAAGTACATGTAGTATCAATCGAGACATGTAAAGGTGCTCTTTGAGTCCTTGAATTAACTCAGGGATTACCGACCTATATTGTTTGAACAAATCCCAATATAATCCAATGCTCCCAGATGAAAATCTTGATGAAAGTTAATACGGTGAACATATCCCGGCATTTCAATTATTGCATAGTAATTACTGTTTCATATGCATCAGACAATAGGACTTCCTTGGCATGCAGTTATGTCATTATCTTGTTGCTGACTTTACACCACCCCTACAGAGGGTGAGGGGGAAGACACTGATACACCTGGTTAATTCTGGTTACCCTATTCATTGTAGATCTCACAATATCAGCTTTGAATATATAAGTAATAAGTCATCTTCACTACATACTTTAAATTGCAACGCTTTTTCTAAATAAAATATTCTTTACAAAAAACAAGGCATTTTTATTCCCTAACATTTGATAACAAGAATGTGCTCCCTTCCCCCTCCTCTTTCTATCATAAAAAGAGCATTCCTAAATAATGTCTTTAATAGATTACATTAGTATGCAATATGTCGAGCCTCTGCCTCTGCTGCACCCACATGGGCTTCTTCAATATGAATGGTATTGAAGAAACCCACATTGGCCTATCAGAATAACTTCAATTTCAATCCCCTCAACATATTGTGGACATTTCATATAATACATGTATATATTTTTAATAACCAGTCCCACTGGCCCAACATGTTATTGTACACAGTAGACATAAAGGTCTAACAGTCGTTGACATTTTTGGCTCTGACAATATATTCTTAAATAACTTAGGACCAGTCTATATTAGGCCGACCACCAGGAGGACATAACATTATCAGGTGTAAATGATGTCCAGTACAAGTGATCTATTAGGGCAAGCACTCATGGTACATGTACAGCTAGTCCAGGTTTCTGACTCCAAAATAACTATTTTTTATAATGACAGCAATATTTTGAAGTCAGGGAGTCATTGCAATCAAAGTCGACTCCTCGCTTCTAGACGGTTTGTGGTCAGACTTTGACAGTAAGTAACAATATGATTTACTCAAATAGTGTCAAAATGACATTCATGAATAATTTAGCTTTCTGTAAAGTAAATTTAATGTTCAAAACTGAAAAAAAAACAGCCAGTGTTACATTATCAATGGTGGGAAGTTTGAAACTCTAGGAGGCAAGTCATGCTTGTCCATAGTTCAATTTACCGAACTTATGGTGATATTACATATACCAACGTTCGGTATACGAATTAGAAATACAAGGTGGAAATGATGCTTAAATTGCAAGCCATGAAAATATTATTGTAACTCCTCGGTATGGACGATTCCTACCTCAGACTTCTTTAAAACTCATAAAAGATTATTCTTGTCCGCTTTTATTACATGTAGCTATTCCAAAGGGCGTACACCTGGTCTTAAACAACAACCAACTGTCATTTCTTGGAGACTTTGCCGCCATTTTGCGCGACGTTCGAACTGGGTCAAACGGTGCATGTCAAATAAATAAAACAAATAAAAATAAATAAAAGAGGAAAGAATAATCTTTTATGAGTTCTAAAGAAGTCTGGGGTAGGAATTGTCCATACAGAGCAGTTACAATATTATTTTCATGGCTTGTAATTTCCGACAAAAGTTTGTCGGAGTTTTCCGAGCAGCATTTCAGAATTCACAGACTGAACGTTGGTATATGTAATATCACCATAAGTTCTGTAAATTGAACTAGCTTGTCCATATCCGAAATATCTGCGATGATGATGTAAAACATTATCTGTCTTACATCATCATCGCAGATATTTCGGACTAGTCCATATCATATCAGACATTGGTAGGTAGCTAAATTATTCATGAACGTGATTATGGCCGTGTTGAAACGATTAGAGTTGGTTATATTGTTATTTCATTGACTAAATCGAACCACATACTGCCAGCTTCTGAGCGGGCAGTCTTCTCCGGATTTTTTTTGGCAACAAGCACTGACTCTAAAATACTGCCGTCAGTATAAAATATAGGCTATAGCCTTTAAGACTAGTCATTTTGGATTCAGAAAACCGGACTACTGTACGGCATCTTTATTACAGCATTTGAAATTATCATCGTGCTTACCAACACTGACATCAAAATCTAAACATAACATTTGAGAAGCACATACCGGACAAGCATATTGGAGTGATATACTGGCCAATGTGTCATCTTCATTTATCTTGCGATCAAAGAATATGTTATCAGGTTCAGATTGAAAAGTACTCGATCTAGTACCATTGGAACGATTGGATTTTCTCGATCTAATTTCTGACATCTCAATTTCTGTCTCTTCATTGTCATATATATCATTCTGTCCAAACACATAAACTCGGGCAGCTTGAGAATTCTGAACTTGTGCCGGGGTGAAGCCACGTAGGGATTTTCTGTCCAAACTGTCATTTTCTTCATCGGAAACAGCTTCATACTTTTCCTTCGCTCGGATATATCCACGACTCATTCCAAAAGATTAAACTGTCAATTGCTTTAGTTGGTCGTCACCAAAAAACATCTACTTTTCATGAGCCTCATACTTCACATTAACAACTTTGTAAAAATCCTTACGTGACGTTGGTTTCGACCTCTTTTCTACCGGAAGCCCAAGACCAAAACTTTTTCATCGCACTCATCGCACGTTTGATGAGCAGGGAGGTGTCATTGTTTTGTTTTATAATTTTCTACGAAAGTATTAAAAAACACAAGTAAAATTCATATTCTTCAAAATATGTCATCTGTCTGTCTTATTTTGAAACCTTAGTCAATTAATGGCATTGGTTGTTTTTTTTTAAAATCACAATCATGTACGATAAATAAAAGCTGATCGATTGTATCAGCCTAGGAAAGAATTTTGCGGCTCAGAATCAGAAGCCGATTTTTCATCTGTCAATTTGTTACTTCCGGTGTTTACAAACCAGGATAGACGCAGCTGTGAAAGATTTTAAAATGGTCTGCATTCCTTGTATCGTCGTCCCCTTCTTATTATGGTTCTTCCACAAATATATAAGACCAATTGTTGCAAAGTTTTGGAACCCATGGGGCAAACAGGAAAAGATCAACGACAATCCAACTGATAATACAAGCTGTCCATTTTCAAAAGTAAGTGACGTTTCTGTAAAACGCAATCATTGAGGGTCCAACTTTCGCCAGGTCAAGTCAGAGAAACAATACAGCCCGTATATGTGCCATTATTTTTGTTTGGAGCGAATTTCACCTTTGGTGACGCTTCTTGGAACTTTTGGAAATAATCTTGAAGCCATCTTCCGTGTGTTTTCTGTGATTGTGAAGAACGATGACCATCGCTATTTCCAAACAAATCATCAATTGTTCAATATACCTGTCCTCTATGCTAAGCTGCACAGTTTATCCATTCTACATAACAGTTAAAAATTATCCAAGCTTGCATTAGTCTGTTTGTTAACAAATATCGAAAATTTACTCCATTCTAAAAATTAATTAGCAGGTTAAGGTAGGCACTCCAACACCGAAATGCACAATGTACTTTATCAGTAATTTCAAGCAACATATACGTAAATCATGTGCCCTTTATTTCATTAAAAAATTTGGAAATAAAAAAAACAAAGCCAAATAGCTATAACGGCTAAACAAATAAATGTGGGTCACTCACTTGCTCGCAGATAAAAAATGGATGTCAGAGCTCTCTAGTACAGCAATTCGGAAACGCCATCTGGTGGCTAACTTTTAAGAAAAGTTTAAAGGGAGTTAACAATTACTTAGGGGCCATTACAACTATCCAATAAGCCTCTTTCGAGTTTGGCTAAAACCCCGCGAGATCACGCGAGAAATGAGTTTAGGGGTATAACTCTCACTGACCAGCCGTTCATTTAACATTAGCGTCTATGGTGATCGACGGTTATCGTGTGGTTTTGTCTTTGATTCTTTATTTCTGAATCATTTCTTTAATCCAATTCTTTTTGTGAAACACACCAAAAGCTATCAGTTGCGTTTTTGTCAGTTGACTGTCAGTAAAAATATTTATATCGCGTGGATACGCTTCGAAGTTGTTAAAAACCAACGGTGAAAACACAACTACGACGTGTTATTTTTGTGTTAGAAATAATATTATTTTTTTGTCCGTCAAAAAGAAGTATCTAATGACTTTGTATATATCTTGATATGTCTCACAAAAAGACTTTTGTAAAAAGTATAGATTGTAAGCTGAGAATCACAGAAATAACAACAGGGTTACAACCGATCTCCATAAGCACTAATGTTAATCGGACAGCCGATCGGTGAAAGTTATACCCCTAAACACGGGTCTCGCGTGATCTCGTGGGACTTCCGCCAAACCCGAAAAGGGCTTATTGGTTCTGATTCAGATTTCTGAACATGTTTGCCACAATATAATTAGAGACGTTGAGACGGCCCCTAATATACAACTACTTGAGCATTAGATAAAATGGAAATGACGGAGACAGAAGGAGAAAGTTAGCAGGGAAGTTTAAATATGATATTTCGTTGTTTTTACACTAATGCTATCGTCTGTGTAAGCGGCCAAATGCGGCATGAAGAAATATATTCTTGTCCTCAGATAACGTGGACTGCATTGGAATAGGTATTTAGAAATTGATGAATGTTTTGGTTAATGAAAATCATTTTAGTCCGAAGAACTGATGTTGTTGTTGTAGTGTGTTCACATTGCCCTGTAAACGTATGCTATTTTTAGTTTCGAAAATTAATTTTTATTCAAGGATAAGCAGAATCCAGCTAATTCAAAACCGGAAGTGCCACCTGTTATTTCATATGCGCACGAAGGATGCGCATTTAGAGGTTGGAATGCCTACCGGTAGTTAGGGAAAGTAGCCATAAGCTGTAAACAGGTATAATAGCTAAAAAGAACTACCAGCGGGTATCTGAATTCCGCTATACAAGCATAGCAGTACTAGAAAAAGCTTGATTAATTCAACCACAGTTCTTTGGAAGGTTTTTTTTTTTTTGCTTTACAGTATATTTAAATGTATTCAACATTGATTAAAGTGGCATGAGCTGCCAAAATGTTGATATTTTAACGTTAAAACAGAATGTTGAAATTATTGGCTATATTTCTCATTCAGAAGCTTTTTAGTGCTTCTAGTCTCGAAAATGTATGATAAAGTATTGTTTTGAACTAACTTTGGCTTAGAATGAATGAATGGTCGTCCCGGTTATTTAAATTTTGTTTACTTTTCGAAAACGTTTTCGGTTCGTGCAGGCCACATACTGTATGGATTTTACTCATTCGAACGCCAATCATTTAGTTTTTCGATGACCTTAAAAGTCTCTTACTGTCGTGACGATCAAAGATTATGAAAAAAGTGAATTTTGACAGCTCATGCCACTTTAATTGTCCTGCCAAAAAATATTTAACTAAAGACTAATGGTACTATCATCTGAAAACACCACTACCAACTGTATACAAATATAACTCCATATTCAATACAAGGGGGCCTCGGTGATCCAGTGGGTTAGAGTGATCGTCTCTCAGTCCCACACAGACCCGGTTTCCTCCCCCACTAAACCTGGCAATGCCGCCACATAAGTGAAACAATCTTGAGTGCGATGTAAAACACCAATCAATCAATCAACCATATTCAATACAGTTTATTGATCAAAATAGACCTACTGTCTAAATTTACTCATGCATGCTTTTGTCAACGGCTGCTTTCTCTGTGAGGATCACCACTTTCATTAGGTTGCCTTTTTTTGTCTCATAAATATAACCAGCTTACAAACAATATAATGAAGTTAGAAAAACTGTTAATATTTCTATATTAATTTAAATACTTTTTATACAGGTATTTTGTACAGCATATATACAGGTTACTTTCATGAAGATCTGTCTCTCATCTGCATATTTTTGCTTTTCTTTAAGGAAAAGAGTGAACATGAAACCAACACTCATGTCAACGGAGTTGCTAATGGATCTTTGAAAGAAAAAACACCGGTCGCAGCAGATGGGGACAAAAAGAATGACTAGGATCACCAAAGGGCAGATCCAAATAACACACAGTTGTCCTGGTGTTCAGTGGTTGTACGACAAGTGTACATTCAACAATCTGTACAGGTCGATAACCATTTTATTGGACTTATTTAACTGGATTTATCATTTTGTAAAATCATCAATATTATATAAATCCGAGAATCATATGTATAGAAACGATTATCATTTCTTCTTTGATAGTATGAATGTTTCACCAGTGTGTAAAATATGTGTACATGTACCCCTATATATGCAAGTTGTGTAAGTGATATGGCCGTCAAGAAACTTAGGGCTGAAATTTTAAACAAATATTTTAATTTATCATTACTTTTTTTTTAGCCCAGTGATACATAATTCTAATAAAAATTCCATACCCTTTATTGACATTTTGATAATGTAATTATGTAAATAGTTAATATTGATCACTACTGTGTATTTACTAAGTTTTGTTATCTTGAATGTAAATGCAGATTTACCGTAACAAAAAAAGTCCAGAATAAGTATGTTAATTTTTCATTCCCAATGGCATCAAACACATAATCTGATGGTTTGTTTACACACTAGGGTAAAATTGACGATGACTTTACAATCTTTTCACGTAAGGAGCACTTTGTCGTCAGTAATTAAGACATTAAGATCAAGGGTCCAGCAGCAACCATATATTGAAGGGTTTGGGAAGAAAAATAAATTGCCTCTATTATTACTGGATTTGAACACTTATGTTATCTAATTCAATATATCCGCTTGGTTGGCTGATGTAAATGCTACTTTTTAAATCCAGCATCTGTTTAAGAAATGGATAGAATTCAAACTCTGTGGGGAGATACATGTACTAAAAGGCATTCATATTTGTGTCCTGCCTCGCTGTTTCAACTGGTATCAATTGTAAAAGCGTCCCCAAACATATAGTACTTGAATTATTTAGAAGTAGCCCTTCATTTTAAAACCGCTTAATTAATCTGTGCTTTTTCTCGGAAAGCCGGGCATAAAATTAAAGGTGCCAATTCCATGAGTGGTTACATTGGTTATCAAGGAACTTATCTGTGATTCTATTACATCCACTATGTATTCAATATAATCTATGTGCATATCTTTACAGTGTAAATAAATTTTATGCCAAAAACATCTGTACTTGAGTTGTGTATTATTTAAAGTGGCATGACGATCAGAAATTATGAAAAAAGTGTGAATTTTGGCAGCTCATGTCTGTTTATAAGCAGTAACGATCATGATCGTTCGCTGTTTTACTGGTCAGTTATGGTTGGCTGCGTTGTCCTGTGTAGAAGAGTTGTGATGTACTTGCCAAATGTCAGGGGTTTCCTCCACCACTAAACATAGTAGCGACACCATATAAGTGAAATAATTTTGAGTGGGGGTAATAACATCAATCAGTATGTTTGACTTATGAGTCACGTAGCAACCTGAAGCCTTACCTTCATTTGGACATGGGTGGCTCAGACGGTTAGAGTGATAGGCCCTCAGTCCAACACAGGCATCCCATTGATGCAGCGCCGGTCCAAATCCCACTCCGAACAAATCAAAATTTAAACTGGGTTTTTCACTTGATCGTGGGTCCTCCGTGGCTCAGTAGGTAGAGCATTGGACGCTCAATCCGAACAGCCTTCCACCAATGGGTCGCGGGTTTGAATCCCACTCAGTTCAAAAAATTGGAAAATTTTCTGACTGGGTTTTCACTCGAACGACCTATGTGGGATGGTTGTCAGTTACCAGCTGAAGGTTGTGGGTTTCCTCCGGGCACAGAGCCCCGGTTTCCTCCCACAATAAAACTGGCAACGCCGCCATATAAGTGAAATAATCTTGAGCGCGGCGTAAAACATCAATCAATCAATCACTTGATCGTATGTGGGAGAGTTGCCAGGTAGTCGCCGATGGTCAGGGGTTTTTGGGAGAGTTGCCAGGTAGTCGCCGATGGTCAGGGTTTTTTGGGAGAGTTGCCAGGTAGTCGCCGATGGTCAGGGGTTTTTGGGAGAGTTGCCAGGTAGTCGCCGATGGTCAGGGGTTTCCTCCCTCACCTGCCCTAACACATCAATCAATCATTTGAACATAAAACATCAAGCAATTAATCCATTTTGATCAACAGTTTTGAAGGGATGAAATCACACACCATGAATGTCTGGACTATACTCTCATCATAATTTTATTTTAATGAAGTATGACCTTCAATTACAATCTTTAAATCCTGTCTTAATTCTTCCCCTCACTATATTGGTGATATAACCAATGTAAAGTAGGGGTGATCCTTCTGCCTTGTATTGAGACATCATATGCAATCTCCCATCATTCTCAAAGACCTTCTGTCTGAGGTAATCAATAGATGCAAAAATAAATAAACCCTATGGCCATTTACATTGAGGTTATCAAACGAGAGCCAGTGTGTCACGATAAACATCACTCAAGTATATTAGAGGCTTGTGACTTGTAACGTTAATATAAATATATATGAGAAAATTAATATACGAGAGTGATATCCATTGTAACACACTGGCTCGAGTTGGATAATCTTTTTCTCACACTACACAAAAAAATACACCGTCTTATTAAATAAGTATGACGTTGCTCTATTTTCAAGAATAGCTGTCTGAAAAAAGACTGGATAGCACATAGTAACCTTAGAGATGACGTCATCAGCGAGAAAGTCACAGACCTTACAACATATGTTTGCTGCTGGGCACTTAATTTTTTATGTCATAATTACTGATGACAAAATTTTTTTCAGACGTAAGTTTTGACACTTCTTTCGTGATGTCATAGAGTTACTTGGACAATAATTTCAAACATTGATTATGAAAAAAATAACACACTGCCTAGGAGTGGAAATATCAAGTGTGTAGTGTGAGAAATGTATATCTCTGGTGAGAAAGCTGCTCTCGGCAACATTGATGTGAAATATTGAACCAGCTAAACAAAATATTAAGGAACAAGATTGTTTTACTAATGTTGACTAACTCATGTTCCCTTCAAAGGAATTCGGAAATTTCAGGTAATTAAGCCTTACGTGTGCATTTAAATTCTTATCTACATAGAAAGCTATTCAATGTGTATAATGGGAGACCCTCGCCAAAGAGAGTAGATTGACAAGAGTGGTCACTTCGTCCAATCAGCATTGCCGGCATGTTTTCTGGCCACCTAGCGGAAGGGTGTTCCGACTGTACACAATTCAACTGTTCAGCGCCACCTACAGAAAGGAGGTTCCTAATAATCGAATCAAGTCCGTGTCGGAGGGTACTTTAGTTACCATTGTAAATATTTCCAAGTTATGATTGTTACACTTTTTGTTGTTTGTACTCTGCTTTGTTAAAGTGCCAAGTACAATAAAATTGAATTAAATTGAAATTGTTCAAATTCAACATGGCGCGGACGAAGTGACCACTCTTGTCAATCTACTCTCTTTGCCCTCACTCAGACACAAGTTCTCTGCCCATGGGTTACCGATCCCACTCCTTATGTGAAAAGGTTGTCCAGTAACTGCTGAAGGTGTTCTATCAACACGGGGCCTAGTTTCACAAAGCGATCTTAGCTAAGCGTGATCTTAAATACCATGGCAACCAATGCTAAAGGTATACGTTGCCATTGGTAATTAGATTACTTTAAGCTAAGATCGCTTTGTGAAACTGGACCCAAGACCTTATCCCGAGCAAGCTATTTTAAAAAACAAACACTAAATCAGATAACTGATATGAGAGAGTATATTTTGACACAATTTTTGGAAAAAAAAGGTAAAAGGTACAGTCAGAGGAAGTGTCGTCTATTAACATAGAGGTCAAGAGTTCATTGGAGCCTGTTCTTATACACTGGTAAGACTTTGTGTACATTTGTGAAAACAACAACATGATTATTGTATCTAAAACCCTCTTTACATTTCACATAACTGGTTTAAGAACAAAGTGTTTCTTCATGGGAAATGTTATGACCACATGTCTGGACCGTAAGAACTTTCTTTGACTTCCCTCAAGTTTTCTCTGCGAGCTCTTGCATTAAGTGAAGCTTCTCCACTTTTACGAATCCGTCGGGCAAACTGTTTTTGCTGCTCTTTCTTTTTCTGGTTACGAACTTTAGCTCGTATGACCTCTGGGTCTATGGTTGAACTAGCCACACTGGCTATATCTGCACGAACTAAATGACTCATTACTTGTCCCATACTGTCCTCCGTTCTGAATGGTTTATAAGATCTGTTCATAGCACTCAAATCTTCCAAACCATCATCATTTTCCACTGGATTTTCAGATGAAACAGGATCAGGGTAATCCTCTTTTTCACAAGATCTCTGTTTTTCAACGTCTTCTGTTGGAGCAACATGTACTGGTATTGAGCTGTCAAAATCTTCTAAAGTTTCAGTTTCTGTAACTTGTAAATTTCCCAGCCAGTTTTCCAAATCATCTTTTTTACCACCTTTTAAGTAACTGTTATCAGATTCAGAATTATCTCCCTTGTCTGAGTTGCTATCACAGTCTGAGTTGTCTCCCTTTGCCATCACATCCTCTGTTTCATTTTCCTCGTCTTGTTGATCAGGTCCGCCCCTTATACCAAGCTCCTCTGCCGCCTAAAACATGAAGTATTTCATATTGTAAAACCATTCACACTAATAATGTTTTCAAAACTTTCCCTACTACATATTATAAAAAAGATCAATAATGTCTAGAGTTGAGTGTAAGCACTTCAAGAGGGAGCCGTTTTTATTTTTAATTCATCAAAAACATTGATGACCTAGATAGTACAAAGTGGTCAGAGAATTTCATCCTTAAAAATGTCTCAGATACACAGCCTCATTCAGTCAAATAGTCCCTATGACATTCATTCAAAAGAAACAAGGTTTTGCATAAAACAAAAAGTGCAAAGTTCCAGCAAACCAAGAATAACGGGAGGTAATAGACGAAACCAGTGAAAACATTGTCTGTGTTATCTAGGGTGTTTCTTCAATGCTAAACAGCTGTACATTGATTGTTTGGCCATTTAGGTTGTACTCAAGATTAGCTTACTCAATGGCTGAGTAACCAGGTTTATTGGAGAAGTAACTAGGCTTGGTGTCTATAGGTAACCTTACCTTCCGCTGGGCTCAAGATTATTTCACTTATATGGTTGCGTTGCCAGTTTTATTGTGGGAGGTAACCGGGCTCTATGCCCATCCCACATAGGTCGTTCAAGTGAAAACCCAGTCAGAAAATTTTTCCTTTTTTTTTGGGACTGAGTGGGATTCGAACCCGTGACCCATTGGTGGAAGGCTGTTCGGACTGAGCGTCCAACGCTTTACTAGAACACAAACAAAAGGTTCTCTGCAGAGGTAGTTCTTGACACAGACATATTTTACTCTCAGCAGAGATTGTAACTATCCTGTCAACTACCATTAACATATGTTCACAAAATTGATTGTGTTGCCCCACCAAGGCTTGTGGACACAAAGTAAAACTGAATAAAAGCTGTAATGTTCAAGTAAATAAAGTTATTATAGGTTTTGTTTCATGACCAACAAGACGACTGTCTCCAATCCGAATCCATCAAATGTGTGATCCAACCCACCTCATCAAATGTTTCTTGAAGTTCTTTAGTAAACCCACTGGCTGAAACTTCCACGTCTAAATCATCTTCACGACTGTAATAAAGGACATATGTTAGAAATGAAATAACAATAAAACCAAACAAGAATGATTACAAAAAGAAACAAAAGAGACAATCGTTTAACTTTAAGTCGTATTCTCCAGTGGTCTCCAGTCTTTTTTGAAAATATGAAATATAATCCAAAGTAGGTGGACAGAATTGTCAGAAACTGTTGTGCGTTTTAACTTACTGAACTTCTGAAAACTTGGGAAACTGTTCGCCATCAAATTGAAATCTTCTTGAAAAGAAATTCCTGACGCACTGAACATCCCGGTCAAAATACCTGTAACAGTGATGTAGTTAAAAAATAATATACAATGGTACACTTGTAGCTAATAGGAGTAATAAATATAACTCAAATATCTTTGAACATTAGCTTAAAATGTTGAAAGTCATGAAAATTACTTTAAAAATTTGAATGTGATTTTAATTTTTCTGGTCAGTTAACATGCGTATAAGCCATTCGCCTTGATAGATAGAGAGAGGAAATCCGGACCTTTTCTTTAGTTTAATCAACCATTCCAGTTAAAGTAATTATGTTAGACATCAAGTTAGATTGATTGATGTTTTACGCCGCACCCGAGATTATTTCACTTATATGGCGGCGTTGCCAGGTTTAGTGAGGGAGGAAACCGGGCTCATTGCCTGGAGGAAACCCATGACCTTCCGGCGAGTACCTGGCAACTCTTATACATATGGCGACCTAGTGAAAACTCCACTCTGGTCTGAGACATCAAGTTAGAAACACACAAAAATCTCATAGTGGAGGCACTGTCGCCATCTGAGCAATGTGACCTGTCATCCCTATCTCATAGTTCTGATTATTTCATAACCTATTTCTAAAGTCAAATATTCAATAGTTGATTAGTACTGGATGTTCTCAACTAGGAATGCTGATATTTCATTACTATAGACCCGACTTACCATTCAGCATTAGGATGAGAAGTGGAAACCATCTGAGGAAAATCAATAAGAGTTATCTTCTCCTGTTCATCTATCATTAAGTTAAACTCATTGAAATCACTGTGAATGAGACCACAGTTACCGAGGCGGATTATCAAGTTCATCAAATCACTGTATACAGATTCTGCATTCTGCATTTCCTTCACATGACACCTGCAACATAAAAAATATATATGGTTTGTGCAGATTGATTGATTAATTGGTGTTTTACGCCGCGCTCAAGATTATTTCACTTATATGGCGGCGTTGCCAGTTTTAGTGTGGGAGGAAACCGGGCTCTGTGCCCGGAGGAAACCCACAACCTTCCGTTGGTAACGGGCAACCATCCCACATAGGTCGTTCGAGTGAAAACCCAGTCAGAAAATTTTCCAATTTTTTTTGGACTGAGTGGGATTTGAACCCGCAACCCATTGGTGGAAGGCTGTTCGGATTGAGCGTCTAACGCTCTACCTACTGAGCCACGGAGGCCCCGGTTTGTACAGAAACAAGCAAGATAGATTGGCTTTCAACTAGAACATAACTGGACGTTTATGCTTCATCCTGAATGGAGGATGAAATGGCTCCTTCCAGCGTTGAGAGAGGCTGGAGATTGTCAAGTTGATTTACAATAAGTTTGCAGTGATTGTGTTAAGAGATGTATAATTCAGTTTTCACTATTACAGTAATGATCATAACAAGCACCTTGCTGACCCACAAAAATTATACCTTGGAGATGGATTATTATATTCAAATAGAAAACTTCTTACATTGGAAAGCCATTGACAAGTTCCATGACTATGGCATGCCTGTTGAAATCTACTGGTTTAGGGACAGGAAAACCATGGTCGTAAAGTGCCTATGGAAGGAAAGAAAATAACACACATTCAGCTAATGGACCTGTGAAAAGCAGGGGTAGATAACTCTATATTAAAGAAACTAAATCACGGTCACAATCAATGACATTGTGTAAGAAAGACACTATCTATTTAGAGTTTTGTCTGTAAATAAAAGTACCTTTCTTTCTTTTGTAAAAAATGCAACACAAAGTTATTAAATTAAAAGGGTACATATGCTTCTTTATACCTTCATGTAAGCGAATTCCTTCATTGCAGCTAATCTGGACAGATACAGCCAGGATGTACGATGTCTGTGTTTGTGGTAGTCTCGTTTATTTTTCAATTGTCGGAAAGATGTTCTGCCAAGCCTAAAAGTCAGAATAAAACATAGTTTGTCATGCTAGTATAACATAGATCTCAAGGCTGTTTCTGAAAATTTAGACGAAACTTTGCACCCAATTGTAACATATGTTGAAGGTATATGTTGCCATGGCAGTTAACAGTCACTTGCACCCAATATGCAGATAAATCATTCCAGTAAGTTTGAATTGACAATAATTCAGGATATCTAGGTTTGAGGCTAGTTATATCAAATAACCTAGAGAGAGAATGGGGTACAGATGGACCAGTGCAGACCATTTCAGGCTTTGATATTACCAGTGCTGAATTCAGAAAGTAGAACCATATTATTTCTTTAGTATTTCAATTAAGATGGATTGATGTTTTGTGCCAAACTCAAGATCATTTTGATTATATGGCCCCGTCGCCAAGTTTAGTGGACTGGAAACCGGGATTTTTGCTCAAAAGCCCCGAACCTTGGTCAAGTTTTTGGCAATGCTTCCACATAGGGCAACCAGGTGAAAAACCTACTCCGAAATTCTTTAAATTTATAGGTCTGACTGGCATTCACAACCAACCAGTCAATACAAGGCTTATGTCACTCTACTGACTGGACCCCTAAAGAGCAGGTACAATAATTTACAAAGGCCAGCACTGCTTTATTTGAGAGCAGTAGATTTGAGATACCTGCTGGAGAATACTTTTTAGCAAATGAAGATAATATTCAATCATACTAACCTATGTAGTTTTAAAGCATATTGTTTGTGTTCCCCGTCTGCTACAATATAAATATCTGAAAATGGAAACAGAATTGACTTAGTAAACTTATCGGACTGGATCAAAGCAGGGGTCAATGGTGGTCTTTTCAGTTTTTTACTTTACTGTATTGCCTTTAGTTGGTATAATTAGGGTTAACATATGCCTGACAACTGACCAGTCAATGATTAGAAAGGTCTACTACATGTCACATAACATAAAATCACATCAGTAAGTCAATAAGTCATTAGTTTATATTAGACAGAGGAGTAGATATAGAACATCACCTATCAAGTAAACAGTTTCTCACAAGATTTGATTTATTAATTATGTGGTGTAGTATGCAACACTTGAAATATTTCTTGATTTTCAACCTGATCAAGTTTATTAAGGAACAAACCCACAACCTTCTGTTATTAATAACTGACACTTAAGTTTTATATATAGATTTTTTTTAAAGTGGCATGAGCTGCCAAAATATTGATATTTTGACGTTAAAACAGAATGTTGAAATTATTGGCTATTTTCCTCAAGACGTATTTTAGTGCTTCTAGTCTCGAAAATGTACGATAAAGTATTGTTTTGAACTAACTTTGCCTTGGAATGAATGAATGGTCGTCCCGGTTATTTAAATTTTGTTCACTTTTCGAACACGTTTTCGGTTCGTACAGGCCACATACTGTATGGATTTTCCTCATTCCAACGCCAGTCATTTAGTTTTTTGATGGCCTTCAAAACCTCTTAATATCGTGACGATCAGAAATTATGAAAAAAGTGTGAATTTTGGCAGCCCATGCCACTTTAAATTTGAAAAAAAAAATTATTTCTATTTTTGAAAAAAGGGCACTTGACCATAAGGGCAGCGTCTGATATTCGGACGCTGACAAGGGCTAGATTCGGGCCTGGCTCAGACTGTCTATCTAATATCTATCTAATATTTATGGACACTAAAACACACGGGCACAGGGAAAATCTTCTTGTCTAAAATAACCATGGAGACAAGTTTCTAATTGTGTTAAAAAGAGGTATATCATTTAGACCTTTATACCCCATCATAAATTGTTGTAATAAAGTAAACCTATGATATTTCATTAGGTTGACGACTGACAGGAGCTTGGTCTTAGTCAGTAGAATTTTCTGGAACACTTTGTATTACATTGACAATGCTTACGTATCTTAAGCTATGGTAAGAATATCGTCAGACTATATATTATAGGGTCATGGGAAAAGACAGTGAAAATTTGCCCCCCACCCACCCTCACCCCTTACCCAGAAAAACCTAGGTAGAAGGCAGACAGGGGAGTTTAGCCCTGACCAGTATGTCTTTCAAACTCTTGTTCTTTTTATAAGCAATGACTGGCCTTTGGGTCAGAGGTCGAGCAAGTTTACTTTGAAGTAGTTTGTATTCTTCTACTATAATCTTGGCCATAGCGATGCTAGCTTTGTTATACTGAAAGACAAATGGTATTATAGTTTTTTCACGACATCTTCCTGGGTCCAAGTTCAAACCCAAAGGATAAATAGTTTGTAATGTTTGAATCCAAAAACTTTCCCTTTCCAAACGTTTGTGCTTGGTATCTGCAGCGGAAGTGAGAAAAGGGATTTTCTCAATAGGCATGATTTCAAAATGGTCCTTGACCGAATGACCTAGAGTATTGAAATGTTGTGCCACAGGTACATCATGTTTAAGTCTAATACTAGATAAATGGTTGGCTGCTCTTTGTCGTAGAGAATTCTGAGTTTCTCTAACATACTGTTTGCGACATTTTTTACATGTGATAACATACACGATATTAGAGGAGTCGCAATTAAGATTCTCTGCCATTTGATATTTGTCGCGAGATTGTTCTCCGAAAAAGGTTCCGCGATTGGGTACATATATATCGAGTTTGCATCGCGAAGCTTTTCGAATAGGTTGTTCTTTTTCAATGGCTTCAGAAAACAAGTCTAAAGTTATGTTGAATTTCTTGTGTTTATATTACAATTTTTTTCCCACCGCACAGTCCTAAAGTGAAGTTATATAAAACCATCGGATTTTGACTGAGACCAACTTGCTTACTTGGCGGCCATAATCACAACAGTGCTTAGGGGTGTGTCTCCTTCGACCAATCAGTAGACGCATACCCAGCAACCCAAAGCGCATGCGCGAGTGAAATTGGTCAAAATTCTTGGTCTGCCATTTAAGCCTAGGTTAATTTCTAGGCATATCTGTTTCCGGTCAATTTCTCGCTTTACAAATGGCGGCCCCCATCGTTTTTGTGACCCAATTTAAACATGTGCAATTTTCTGCATCACCAGAAAACGCAGGTAAGATTTACAGCTTAAAAATTTATACTCTAAGGGTGATTGTTCGTTACAATCTCGTTGTTTTTTTGTTTTCCCCTCCTTTAATAAGAATCTGTGAATTTTAAAACTGGAATATAGTATAGGCGGTATAAGATTGGATCCCATGTTAAAATAAATCATAATTCCTCCCATTATACATCCCATGTTTAAATAAATCCTAGTCAAAAAGATCCCATTCTACATGTATATCCCATGTTTAAATAAATCCTAGTCAAAAAGATCCCATTCTACATGTATATCCCATGTTTAAATAAATCCTAGTCAAAAAGATCCCATTCTACATGTATATCCCAGGTTTAAATAAATCCTAGTCAAAAAGATCCCATTCTACATGTATATCCCAGGTTTAAATAAATCCTAGTCAAAAGATCCCATTCTACATGTAAACCCGCCCGTGTGTTTTAGTGTTCATAAATATATCCCAGGTTTAAATAAATCAAAGTTTTTACCAGATTCTTTTCCCACTCCAATTTGATTTCCAACAGAGCTGATGACATCTCTGCTCGTCAAGGATTTCAAGGCAAGATAATCGTAGCCTGCATTTGTCAGGCGATATCCATCAACTGAAATTAGTAAAAACACTCCATCATCAACAGAGTGCAGGAGACAAGTTTCTCGCTGTGTTAAAAGAGGGTATGTCATTAAGACCTTTGTACCCAGTCAGGTTGTTGTAATAAACAAAAATCCATGATATTTCATTAGGTTGAAGACAGACAGGAGTTTGGCTTTAGTCAGTTAATTTTTTTCTGAAATATGTTATTTATTGGCAAAATTGTACAGATCTTAAGTATGGCAAGAAGTTGGGTAAAGTGAAATTGAAAAAATGTGATTATGGGAAAAGAAAGGGAAAATATGTCATTTGATTCCTAAATTATATTAAGCCGTTGTTATAACTGCATTGGCCCAATTTCAAAAGAATGTAAACAATAGATTTCCTTAATATGAAGAACTGTAGTCAGCCCTACTTCTACATCTCTACTACTCTCTTTAAGACATCTACTTGCCTCTTTTTCCTCCTCTCTCGTAGGCGACCAGACGATGTTTACACAACTCTCGCAGTACTTTGTGACATCCTCCATGCTGTAGACTGGCAATGGAGGCTATAAGTGGCAGAGGTACAATCTCATGGTTCTTCATCCCCATCTCCACCTAAAGGAAAACAAACGGGAGAATGGATTCAGGGTCTTACTGATATGGACAAAAATCAACCCTTCAATACTTCTTCATCATACCGATTTCCCAAAACTGACAGAGGCGAACTGGTGAACCAAACAACTTCTCACAAAGGCCTCCATACGACCATTGTAAGAAATCAAATAAAGCACGCTTGTCAATATGATAGGTGATGTTCTATCTACTCCTCTGTCATTTATAAACTAATGGTTGTTGACTTACTGATGTGATTTTAAGATACATGTAGTTCTTAGTGGCAGAAGATATCACTATTTCAGGGTGAGGGGTGAGGCCCAGAATCTTCAAATAATAGTGGTATTTCGCCACTGACCCTTTAATTAAGGCTTTATTCAACAACAAACAACTTACCAGGACGTCATTTCTAATGGCTTTTTTTATGCGTATCATAAATTGAATTTCAGTGTACAAAATGTAAGTAAGTGTTTTAATCAGAAACAGTAGTTTTAGGAAAATCAACATAAGCCTTCCGCTACAACTGATTACTCAGTGGAATTGCAAGGGTTGCTGTAAATGGGGGTGGGGGGTGCTCCTTATATATGTGGCCTCAAATGATTTTCTTCCTTCTGACGATCGCATATGAATTTAATAACTAATCATACTTACTGATGTAAGAACACGAAAGTCTTCTTTTGACAAATATCTAAGCATTGTCACATTTAATTTACCCATTTTACGCTGGTCACAGTGACAAGGTCTTCAAAAAGTGTGGATCGTTTATGTTACTGCCACACGTGTGTGTGACATACAGAGCTAAGCCATTGTTTTGAGCCACATATGCGAAACTCTTTTTCAAGCAAACTAGTCATGCAGCAAAGTGGACAAACTTAAAACAAAATATATTTTGCCTTAATAAAACAATTCGAACTGATTTATTATTCAACAACGTTGAAATAAAGAAAAGCAGGCTCCCCCAAAAAACTGCAATACAGTCCATAAATAAATGGCCCAAATAAGGGAGCATCCATTTAATAAATCTAAAAATTAGTTTTTGTTGAGATTTTAAAAAGTCAGAGAGGACGGTGGGGGGGGGGGGGGGGGGGTCTTGGATTGAAATACCCATTAAGATAGTTCAGCATTTCAAACACTCAGTAAATTCATCTGAAATTTATGAAATTAAAACAAACGTTAGTGAAAAGGGGAGGTAACTTTCTCCAAGACCGAATGGTGGAGAACAGACACGTTCTTTTCCTGCCTCCGTCGACTAAAGATTGCAGTGTGCTTTCACGACACGCTGTAATTTTGACAATTTGAAAGAATAAGACGAGGCAATAAACAAGATCAAAAATGGTAAACAGTATTCCCTGGTTTCACTCCAGCTTATTCTACATGCTTCTATCCCAAGATTAGTGTCATTAATTAGGAAAATCACGATCTCAAATACGAAGTCAAAAATTATCTGTTTTGTTGTTGTTGTCACACACAGTCACTCTACTCTAAATATTAGAATTTCCACTGACTAGCTTGACATAATAAAGTAGAGTGAGCAATCCAAACAAAGACATGTAAGACATATTAACTCAATATTTCGGTTTATTCTCAAACCATCACTCCTGATGATTGTTTGAGAATAAACCGAAATATTGAGTTAATAATAATATGTCTTACATGTCTTTCTTCGGATTGCTCACTTTACTTTATTATTTTACTCAATATTTCGCTCCTGATGATGGTTTGAGAATAAACCCAAATATTGAGTTAATATGATTTACATATCTTTCTTCGGATTGCTCACACTACGTTATCACTCTACCCTCTAGTCTGGGTTTCTGACTGAACAATTCAGGAAGTTTCCTTTTTGAAACATGGCTACGTTCCGTAGTGTCCGTCCCTTCGGACCTCACATTAACTCTACATGCCGGAGCTAGGACAAAAATAATGATTTCCTCTTTATCTGCCGTCTCTTGCGTTTTCCAAGCTTGCTGCCAATGGCTAATTCTAGCTTCTAAGTCAACTCGCTACATTTGCTATTGGCTAATTCCCGTAGCATTCGACCGTTCGAGCCTCATATTAATGCTACATGCCGGAGCTAGCCTATTGTTTACCATCTGACCTGGGGACTGTTTCTCAAAACTTTTAAACCTGACGTAACGCCAATGGAAGACCTAACTGTTATGGCACCATATACCTTCAACATTTATGACCAGTATATTGTCATCAAAGAGGTGTAGAAAATTCCAATTACGTGTGATTAGAAGTTTATAGAAACAATCAAAACTTCGGGAAAATGTTGATATTGGATTTGATTCATTAAGTGAAATATTCAGTAATTCAGAAAGATACCCCACAAGCTCAAGTTAATGTCAGGTAAAACACAAATAGTAATACTATTTATTACTGATTCTGAAAAACATTTGAAATGCTATACTTTGTGTTAAAACTCATGTGATCTTATTTTTCAGCCTCAGAATGAACATATAGAACTTCATCGTAAGCGTCATGGCTACAGACTCGACTATCATGAAAAAAAGTATGATCCATTAATTTTCAATGCGTATCCAATTTGTTATATTTGTTTTCTGTTAATTTAAATACCTATACTCAAGGAACATTTCCATGATAGAAATTTCAAGAAATTTTGTGTGTTTGATAAAATGTGTTTTGTCATGGACAATTATAATCCACAGAACTTGAATTTCTAAATTATAATCAAACAATCTTATCATAGTATCTGGTCAGTGGTGCAAAACAAAAATAGATTGTGTCTACCATATTTTGGCACATGTAATCAAGCCATTTTATCACGGGTCGCTGGGCAATGGGGCAGAACCGAAAATAAATTGGACTTAGTATCTGGTCAGTGGGGCAGAACCAAAAATAGATTGTGACTACCAAACTTTGATACATGTTAACAAACCATTTTATCACGGTCTTTGGGCCCTCTGGGGGAGAGCCAATGATAATACACGTCTTCTATAGGGAGAAGTCCAAAATTTTACTACTGACAACATGGGACACAAAATATATTATTTGTCAAATTTTTGATAGAGACCTGTGATGTGTCAAATATTTTGGAATACATGTACATGTGTCCAGATTGGAGCAGCCCAAACATCTGTCCTGTCTAACAAATTTGACCACTCAGCTCCTTTTTATTAGCGAGCTATGTTTATTAAAGGTAATTGCTTGTTTTCATTGTGTATCTTATCTTGTAATTTGTACTGATGTATTCTCTTTGTTTACCAGGAGAAAGAAAGAAGGGCGTTTGCCTCATCAAATGGCTGAAAAGGCCAAAAAATTGAGAGGATTAAGGTAATGTCAGTTATTTCTACCATTGTGATTTTTATCTTTTTATTACATTTACACTCCCACCATTCAGATGTAATATTTTTTTCTGAAAAATTAACTTCATGCAGTTTTGGTGTCGTCTCTTGTTACTTCACTGGTAACCTCTCCGTCCTAAACACATACTTTAAATGTCGCATGATCTGCCAAATATAGGGAAAATTTTAATAAATCAATTTAGCTAATTGTTGTTCATTTTCAACCAAAAGCACAAAATAATAGTTGTCAGTGAATATCAATCTTGTAGATCTACTTTTAAGTAGTTTTATGAACAACAAAAACACCCAAAATGAATCTGTACATTCTGGCTGAGTTTTGTTTGTTATTAGCACATGTCTTTGGTTACTGACTTTACCAATATTTTTTCTTTCAACATCAATCATTTTTCAAGGTACTTCAAATGCTCAGCTTTTCTTGACAATCCAATTTTTTTTAAAAAGTCTAAAGGCCAATATATCAAATAATTTTAGAAAATGTAATGGCAGTCATGCACCCATTGGATGTCTCTAAAAATCGTGGTTAATTGATTGATGTTTTACATCTCACGGAATAATAATTCAATAGTTGTGTCTGAGCTAGCTGTGTCTGAACAAAATGTTTCATCTTTTTTTCTAGAGCAAAATTATATAACAAGAAACGTCATGCAGAAAAGGTACAGATGAAGAAGACGTAAGTAGTTTATTAGTTTATCAGGTTGTAAAACATTGTGAAACTTTTCCACTGTAAATATCAATATCTTTGTATTTCTTTTCTCAACCGTTGAAAAGGATTATGCTTTATAATGTAGCACATCCCTTTTTATACCCCCGGCTTGAAAAGCGGGCTGTATTATGGTATCATCTCCGTCCGTCCGGCAGGACAGCAGTCCGGAAGTCCGGCTGTCCGGCGTCCGCTTTCCCTTCCGCTCCATAACTTCTAAAGTTTTGATTCCATCTGCACAATTTTTTCTAAGTATATACCTTATGGGTAGAAGGTGTGTCGCAAACTATTTTTAACATCACTGGTTACATAATATGGGAGTTATATTGGATTATGTAATATTCCCTTCCGCTCCATAACTTCCAAAGTTTTGATTCCATCTGCACAATTTTTTCTGAGTATATACCTTATGGGTGGAAGGTGTGTCGCGAACTATTTTTGACATCATACATTGCGTAATATGGCAGCCATATTGGGTTATGTAATATTTACTTTTTCTCTCCATAACTTTAACAAATATGATCCGATGTTTTCAAATCTTTCATGTTACATACCATATTAACAGACAGTGCGTAAAAAAATTGTTTATGATATCAACTATTGCAAATTATTGGATTATGTACATTCCCTTTTATTCTTACTTTCATTTTCATGAAAATAACCTTTAAATTATAAAATAGATTCTACTTTTCCGATTCTCATCAAAAAAGGATTTTTTCAAATTGCAATAATGTTTCTAAATTGATTAAAACTATTCTTAAATCAATATATAACGTTTTAATCAAATGAAAAATACATATCAGGATTAAAGTTTTATCTACAGACAAAGAGATGAGTAACCCAGCCTTGTTCTATTTACATACCGGTACTCTATTTAAACATAAAGCTCTGTCTCTTATCTCTTATCTACAAGTGTTGACAGTTTTATGGTCTTGACTTCTCTATACCACATGGCCATGCCATGCTCAACTGTTTTTTTTTTGTAGCCAAATAATATAGAAAAATGATATTATGAGAAAAATTTTCAAATCTACTTGAATTGGTGTGAGCTGCAAAATTGCCAATTAATTGCCTTTGTTTAAGTATGATTAGTAAATTATAAACTACTCTTCTAAAAAATTGAAACATTTTAGTCCAAACTATATTGACAACAAGCAATGTTTAACATCATGATTTAACAGCAGCGAGAATTGATGACTTGTACGGAGTACAAATCTCGTTAATAATCTTTGATCCAAATAGCCCATTTTAAATTTGATACAGATGGATTTTCAAGGTTTTAGTGGTAAGATTTCATTTTGAGATCACCTTTTACCAAGCTTCAACTTCCTTCCTCTGAATTTTGAAAATTAAATTAAATATGGAAGGATTTGTTTTGGTATGGCCGCAGTTACTGTGCCTTTCCGGGCGTATTTTGGGTTTCCCGAAACTCTTGTTATAGAATTCTTTGTTGTCATTTGATAAGATTTAAGTTCATCTAGTGTAAAAATTTTAAACACTCTCTCTACCAGAAAAGTTCCAGTTATTATAATGGGTCAGGTGAGGTTTGGACAACCCTGTGACTTTTTGGTAATAAAAGGCTAAAAATCAATGAATTTTTATCAAGTTAGCTATCATTAAGGAACGACACTATTTTGGCTAGCAGACAAGTCTATATGAACTTCCTAGACTTCAATTACATTTCCCCCAAAAAATGGAAAATTTTCTGACTGGGTTTTCACTCGAACGACCTATGTGGGATGGTTGCCAGTTACCACTGGAAGGTCGTGGGTTTCCTCCCACAATAAAACTGGCAACGCCGCCACTTAAGTGAAATAATCTTGAACGCGGCGTAAAACACCAAACAATCAATCAATCAATAACATTTCCATCTGCTGATGAAATATGTTGTTCATTCTTGACCAGTTTGAAGATGCATGAAGAGAAAAAAACACGACAGAAGAATGACGAGGCGGTACCAGAGGGCGCTGTTCCGGCCTACCTCTTGGACAGAGAGGGTCAGTCACGAGCCAAAGTCCTCTCAAATATGGTCAAACAGAAACGCAAAGAAAAAGCCGTAAGTGAAGGAAGGCGTTTTTACATAATCTGACATAATGTATGTGGTTCAAATTTCTCTCCACTGTGTTAGACATACAGTTGACCTATATGGGCTGGTTATATGGTACCATTATAAATATCTTGTTCGGGCCTTTCTTCCAAGAATAAAGCTCTTGTCAAATAAACTTGACAATGGCCTAAATTAAGTAAAATAATTTAGAGTGTGTTTTAACCAGAGAAAATGTTATTTGTATTCTTTCTAAAAAAAAGTTTTGGACATATAGACTTTGTGAATGAATTGGATACTTTTGAAACACTCAATCACTAAATCATCATTTTTCCATTCACATGATTTGAAAACTTGTGTTGTTTGATGAATTAAGTCATATTTTTGTACAGGGTAAATGGGAGGTTCCACTTCCAAAAGTGAGGGGTGTAAGTGAAGCAGAGGTTTTCAAAGTGGTTAGAACCGGAAAAACAAAAAGTAAGTATTGAGTTCAGGGAATGGTAACGGTTTTTATTATCTTTTATCTCTTTCTAGATCTCTTTCTTTAAGGACAGCTCATGTAACCATATTTCTCAGTTCAAGTGAACACATCATACTTCATTTTAGAGACAATATCTGTCAGATTTGAAGAAAACGTTTGATTAAACATGTACTTATGAACAGATGTATTAAGTCTCCCAAAAGCTGTAAATAACATGCTCAGGTATGGGGATAAAGAGCACGGTTTCCTCCCAAAATAAAACTGGAAATGCCGCCATATAAGTGAAATAATCTTGAGCATGGCTTAAAACACCAAACAATCAATGTTAAGTAATTGTAAAACTTTATGTGTGGAATATTTGTGACTGGTTGCATCCCTGTAAGTTACATATGATGTCCTGTCTAACCAGAGCTTTTGGACAATGGAAGAATATACCCTATGATTTTAACAGGGAACAGTACTTTTATTTAATAAATATGATATTGAGTGTGGTGTAAAACTCCTGTTAATCAATCCATTTAATGATAAAGTGTTTAGAGAGATGAGGTCAGACTTCTTTAATGAAAAAAATAGAACAATTATTATTTACTCATCATATCTTTGTAGGAAAAGCTTGGAAAAGAATGGTTACAAAAGCCTGCTTTGTCGGGGAAGGTTTTACGAGGAAACCACCAAAGTTTGAACGATTCATCAGACCAATGGTAATGTTAGACATTATGTCTTTGACATTATACATCAGTCTGTCAATTTTACCCTCATTTTATTTTTAGTTCATCGGGTTGGGTCTATCTACGTGGCACGCAGTCATGGGCGTTCCATCAATGGGTTGAGAATTCAAAAACATTCTGACTGGCTATTTACACGGTCATGATTGCTTAGTGCGAAATGGAAACCGCTACAAGTTCAGAAATTTCATCTCAGCCACAGATTACAATATCATCCACTTAACCTGACAAGCATCCATATTTGTGATATATTCTGGAGTGTGATGTAAAAACATCAACCAGTCTAGTTAATCATTGATTTCAAAAGGCCAGAGTCAAAGTGTCCAACTGAAAAGTCTTTTAGAATCTGTTCTTATATCTCTGGTGTATGTATTAATTGTATTGATTTAATTTGAATTAATTCCATTATTTTGTAGGCTTTACGTTGTAAGAAAGCTCACGTGACACACCCGGAACTGAAAGCCACTTTTTGTCTCCCTTTGATTGGTGTGAAGAAAAACCCCAGTTCTCCAATGTATACTTCATTAGGCGTGATAACAAAGGGAACTGTTATAGAAGTAAGTCTGTTTGATGATCCCGGTTTCCTCCCACAACAAAACTGGCAACGCCGCCATATAAGTGAAATAATCTTGAGCGCGGTGTAAAACACCAAACAACCAACCAACCAACCTGTTTGATGATGATGAATGGTCTGACCTGTTTGGGATGAAGAGATGGTGTAATAGTTACATATAACACTCACTAGTCTTTTTGGATTTAAGGGATTTATGAATAACCATGGGCGATATTTTCTTACATACGTTATGTGTGGTGCAAGAACATGTACAAAATTCAATGCCACATTAACCGCTCCGCGATGGTTGCAAAAGTTAATAACCTAAGTGCCATATGTCGTCCAACACCACCTCCATTGTGTACGTATTGTATGGCATCACTTTGGACAAGTTTTTCTGAGTAGTTAGGTAACATCGGGACAACATGCATATTTCCTATCAGTCTTAATCTGTCTACCAGGAAACTACCGCTCCAGTTGTTTCGTTCCAACTCGTCGAAGGTCTGGTTTCCTCCCCCACTAAACCTTGCAACGCCGCCATGTAACTGAAATAATGTTGAGTTTGGTGCAAAACATCAATCAATCAATCAATGTGGCAATAAGCTCCAGCCTACCACAATAAAATGTATTTAAACCAACCATGTCAAACAATGAATCAATATCATCAGTCTGTAATCACTCACTCAATATTGAAATCTTCCTAACTTTGTCTGTTACAGGTAAATATAAGTGAATTAGGTCTGGTGACACAAGGGGGGAAAGTCGTATGGGGTGAGTACACATGTCTTGTTATAATATTTGTATTTACAAACAAAGTTACGCATTCTTGATTTAATGAGAAATAATTACATCACCATGAAGTTCTTGGATTCTAAATGCAGTTAAGCAGCAACTTTATTTTGTTAACAAAAACATGTTTTACAGTTTTAAAACCCTCTTTCTGTAAAAAAAAAAGCATAAGGAAAATCTTTCATTTATTGTGTGTAATAAAAGTCTTGTTACTGAAATGAATATCTGTTTTATTTCAGGTAAATACGCTCAGGTAACAAACAACCCTGAAAATGATGGCTGTATTAACGCTGTCTTACTGGTTTAACATCAGGCAGAAGACATTCGATTTACCACAACCAATCAACCCACAGAATCTAACATCAATCTGCTCTTATTACTCAACTTTTGTTGTTGACCAACATCATGTCTAAAGTTAGCTATGGAAAAGTGACATTTATGAGCTTCTCAATACTGTATGATTAACGAAAAGTCCAACTTTGTTGATTAAACTGCTTTGGTTAAGGAGATGCTTTGTAAAATGAAATCTTCGGAGAAAAATAAATATGTTCAATGAAGCAAACAAACCAAGTCTGTTTCTCTTCTTTTTCGTGGTTTCTATTTCTGTATTTGGGTTTCAATGCTTGTAGTAATTTGATGATGACCTGTGGAAGCCCCATGATCAACCATACACAACACATCTTGAATTGATAGTAAGCCGTAAATCTTGGGCTTTTTCCTGGGTTAACATTAAAATGTCAGGTTCAGAGATACCCCAGCTGAATCATTATGCCCCCACCCTCTCCAAAACTGGTTCACCGGATGAAAGGAAAAACCATACTTTGGGTTCGCCCCATAATCGTGATTCAATTTAAATACTCTAAGAAACCAATTTTGCAGCATATAAACTGACAAAAAAAATTCACAGTGTCAAGGGGCTTAATTTGCTATGCATCAGACGCCAACAACTCCTATGACTTGGGTAGATAAGAAACAGCTTAACCAAAAATAAAAAAACCTCGTTGAAATTCATTTGGGTTTTCCGAAATCTTTGGAAACAGAGACTCTTTTCCTTCCCACTTACCATGGCAACACCTCTATGTAGATGAGGTAATCTTAAGTGCTGGGTAAAACATCAATCAATACAATGTACATCCAGATTTCCTTGAAGAACAATTTTCTATGTATGGTTGTCGCTCATGCTTACAACTTCAAGTAAAATAGGGTTAATATTTTATGGTTTGCTGTGTTTTGATTTTGTGCAAGAGTGGATTTTTCACTCCTGCCGTACGTGGATGAGTTCCTAGGTACTCTCCGAAGGTCATGGGTTTCTTCCAGTCCATGAGCCCTGTACGCTCCCACACTAAACCTGGTAACGCCGCAATCTAAGCGAAATAATCTTAGGTACGGCGTAAAAACATCAATCAATCGTGCAAGAGTATTTAATTACATATACATCATTATTGGTGGAGTTTTTCTGCAGGTGTGAGATTCCTTATTCCGATCAGAGTATCTGCTACTGGTGTTATTTTCTTCATTAAACTGAAACATACACGTAAGTATTCAGGGAAAAGTTTACAAATATTTGTCAACCAAAACAATTTTCAATAGATTATTGGCGGATTCACAGAAAACTGCATTGGAAGGACTACTGGCGCGGTATTCGGACCAAAAAACATTGAGTTGCCAGGTACTCTCTGAAGATTGGGGGTATCCTCGGCAAATTCCAGTTTCCTCACCCACTTAACCTGGCAACGTCGCAAAACTGCGAGTAACATCAATCAATCCATCAACCACGCAGTTAGTTTAAAACGCCAAACTTGTGGCGTAAAGTTAAGCCTAAAAATATAGTCCGAACACCCACATAGATCAGAAACCATGCACGTAACTTCGATATTGGATAGCACCCCAGCCCGTATTATCGGTCTTAAGGCGACTGGTAAGGAGAGAGAAACAAATTCGACAGATCCCAGATTTTTCGGCTAGATAATACCCGTTTCAAGTCTTTTTGTCTAAATTCACGTTTTAAAATTTTGTCTGAAAACCATGTATATGTCCTTCAAACCCAACCCGTCATCAGTCTACTTAAGCATTATTTACATGTAATGTTTACTTAACATTATTTTATTCTATATAACTCAGAACATTTTATAGGATATCAAGAACCTTTCAAGAATGCTTCCAGTGCAGGGTTCTTCATAGAACCCTGGGGGTTCTCCCACAGCTTCAGTCCAAAGAACCCTTTAGGGTTCTGCCAAGAGCCTTTTTTTCTAAGAGTGTACTTACAAATCAAAGCTTGTGTCTAAAATGAATGAACGTTAGTAGGGCCTAGCCGTTTTACGTTTTGTTTTGGTGTTTTTTCGGGAATTTTTGATAACGTAAACTAATTTTGATATCAGCAATTTATTGAATGATATCAAGAATTAGATTTATGATATCAAGAATTATATTTATGATATCATGAATTTAGTTTATGGTATCATAAAAAGTTCAGCATTTGTGATATTAATAATTGATTTAGTGATATGGTATCATAAAGTGGTTTTCTGATATCATAAATAAAATTCTTAATATTTTTTAATGATGACGCCCTTTGGGTATAAGCGTCTCCAGAAGTTCAAATGATTTCTGATATGATATCATACGGCTTGCTATACTATATGCGTTCGGTCTCGGTGATTTAAATTTTTCGAACACTATTTCGGTTTCTAAATATATTTGTATATCGCGATATTATATTATCTTGACAGTCCGATATTATGGAGAGGGCGCCTCGTGTCACTTTAAATTTCCATAATCTCCACAAAATGTAGGCTATTACCTTTTTAAATCTTACGTTAAAAAGTAAATTTTCTAATCTAAACCACTCTGGCACAGGGAAGGTCTTCTTGGCTAAAATAACTATGGAGACAAGTTTGCCAAAAATATTTTCTTGTAAACTAAGGACAAGTCATTATTAAAAATCGACACATTCCTTTATAAATCTGGAGGATAAGTCGTTTGTGTTTTAGCTATAAAAACCTGAGACAAGATAAAATTCAATAGGTAGCCCCAGTGTGATCCGAGCGCTATATGAAGTAGAGATGTCTTTATAAGTCAAACTTAAGATTAATCAGTGGATAATAGAATAGACTATACTTACCTGGTAGTAATCGCGTCATCTTTAATTTATTAATATGACTCGTCAATAGACGGCTGAATCTGCATTAATAATCTACTTATATCTGATGAATCAAGTGTTAAGTGAATCTGGAAAGAATACGTCTTTTTAACAGTCGGAAAGTCAAAAGACTGGGTAACCTTTAATAAAGATCGTCATTTCTGTTCGTTCAAATTGCCTCATTAAAATTGAAGCCCCCACTTCATGTACACTGTATTTCAGGTTGTCTAAGAGTCGTCCATTCCTATGTTATAGTTGTACTCTGTAGTCGTCTCAAGATAACCCATTGTAGCTTATTAAAGCAACCATTGAAATCAAATGAGTTTTATTCTATTCACTAAAGTCATTTGGACACTGTCCTTTTATCAGCGTAGAAACCGACTTAATTCCCATAGGTATTTTATCAGCCAGTATAATGCAGGCATTTTAAGTTCGCCGCTCCTTCAGAAAGATCGCTACCTCTTCAGAACATTAACCGATTGAGGGCCAAATCGTCCATAATGCCTCGTATCTAAAAGACGGCTCAAGAGGAATCACACCGACATAACAGGATGGTTTAATTGCTGATCTATTTACACCAGCTGAAAAGTTAAGGGAATTTTCATAATAAATATCCATTAGAGTGTTTTAAAGAGGTAAGATAGTGCACGTATGTCAGTAGGTCTTTAATCATTAATTCTGATCGTCAGCCCTTGTGTGTGTAAGTTTCAATACTGATCAGAGGGCATATCAGTTGACGTTAATTGAATTGTTTGTCAAGTGACAACATCCATTAGCTCATGCAGAACCAAAAACAATATGATAAAGCAGCCACGGGTTTATTCTTTTGGATTTTAATTCCATCCGTATGTACGCAGATATAAATATTTAATATCATTGGCTTATAGTTCGAAGAAATACTTGCGAATTATTTTTCTGTTAACTTTTTTTTTTTTGCTGTCATAATAACTCCCGGAAATTTGGCATATATATTGCCCAGGAGGCCCAAAAATAAAATTAGTTCAAATAAAACCAACAGATTTTCTAATAAATATGGGTTGTCGCTTGAAGTTCATCAGAAAACAAAATAATTGACTATGATATATGTCTGTATATGTTCGAAAAAAATAATCACTAAAAAGCTTCTAGTTTGGACTCCTTTAGAAAAATAACCGGCAATTCTTGCAGTTTCAATTTAGAGAACAAAATATCAACATTTAGGCGGCTCATGCCATTCCCAGTTATTGTTTTTTATATTCGACTCATATAGGGCTTAGTTACAAGTTTGGTCGCCTTCTTTTTACTTCAATTTCAGTCATTAAGATTTTCCATTTCATGTTACTCCAAAGGCTCACTTTATCTTGATGATCAGATTTCATAGTATATGAAGTACAAATTTGTTGGGTCCATGAAAAAGTCTCTAGAAAGTACGTTAAAGTAGTAAATTTTGTTTACTTTTTGGACACTAATTCGGATACTAATACACTAACATATATCCCGATTATTCGAATTTTGTCCATTATTAACATACATCTTCGGTTGGTAGGCCTTCGTGGATTTACCAATATTTTTTTAATTTCTATGTCAATCCTTTTTTTTTTTCAAGCTAATTCATTCGGAGAACTTTTCTTGACATTCGAAATTCATGAAAAAAAGTTAGAATTTTATAAGGGAAAAACCATTAATGCTCTTGTTTTTCTCAACCTTTTTTCTATTGTATTTTGGGGTATCTGTTTTAGTACGAACACAAACAAAACTGTTCTTACAGCCAAGCTAAGTTATGCATATTTTCCAAAGTTTTTTTTTAGAAATCAACCTATTTTCAGACTGAAATGTCATCCGAAATGAACACAACAAAAGAGAATTACATTATGGGTAATTTTAACAACTACATTTATATTTTTGCAAGATATATTTAATTTTCTACAAACTGTTTGATATAACTTGTATACGTGTGTATTTTTTAACAGTTAGCCTAGCACAGAAAAATTCTTTAAGAGACATTTAGACGTTGAGGTAACAATATGAACTCAAGAGGTTTGTGGATTACAACTTCTGTTTGTAATATAAACAGAAGTTGTAATCCATAAACCTCTTGAGTAGCCTAAATATAGTGTGGTAATAGTTCGGTTTCTATCGTGTAACATGCATGCAAGCAGATGGATGAGATCTGACCGATAGTGAACGTATTTTTACTAAATATGTCAATCCCTGGCATTAGATTTTTCTACGTGGACTTGTTTTCTTGAATACCCAGTAATTTCACTGATTAGTATAACGTAGTACACAAATAGTGTTATAATACGAAAAACGAAAGCTTCATAAAGACTCGATATTTTGACTTTTATTCAGTCATCATCAGAAGTGAGGTATACATTAGCAACACCAATAGTATATATACCGGTAAAGGGTTAGGAATGACCATAAAAGTTTTACAACATTATTATCATCTCTACATATTATACAAAACAGATAGAGTCAAAAGAGTATAGGAGAACAGCAGCTGGGTCTAACTGGTACGACTGTACATGATCCTGTCAGTCGTCAACCTAATGAAATATCATAGGTTTGGTTTGTTACAACAATTTATGGGGTATAAAGGTCTAAATGATATACCTCTTTTTAACACAATTAGAAACTTGTCTCCATGGTTATTTTAGACAAGAAGATTTTCCCTGTGCCCGTGTGTTTTAGTGATCATAAATATATTAATAAAGAGGTGCAGACATTCTTATCTTAAAGTGGCAAAAACTGCCAAAATTCTGACTTTTTTCGTAAATTCTGATTGTCAAGTAAATTTGACGATTTTAAGTACCTTGAATTAAAAGCCAATAGATTGACGTTGAAATAAAAAGTAGGGCCTATCGATAAAGCCAGTAACCTGTACAAACCGAGGATGTGCGCTATTAACGGGCACAATTCTAATAGCCGGGACGTATGAGTGTATTTTTAGGCGTTTGAATCAGCGGTAAGCTCTTATTTTGTACTTTTTGGTAAAATTTATCAACAATTAACCTATTCTGTCTCAACAAATTTTTCCCTAAATTTGGCAGCTCATGTCATTTTATGAAGTAGGATATAGTTCAACGAAATAGAACAAATTCTTTAGATCCGTTTAATCTATACTAAGACAGGGCCATTTCTTCTAATACAGAGCTTCTCTGAACAGGATGTCTGACCAGTGATAAGATTTATCAATAATTACAGTGTTAATAAGAATAAAGTGTGGGTGGACTAAGGTCATTTAAATTGTCTGGTAAAGATTGTATGTCTTTTTTCCAAATATTTAAATTCTTCACAATTAGAAACAAGATTGAAAATATCACTGTTTTCGTTTAGACTGCTAAGTTCTTTAATTCTGGAAATAAGACAGGGATCAGTTTGAGTTTACCAATGAAGTATGAGCCAAAGGCTGGCCAAGTATAAAAAAATTTAATTTTGGTTGTCTGCTAATGGAAAACAAAAAATAAATAATTTCCGAATACTCCTCTGAGTCTCATCCAAATATTATTAAGTTTTTCATCAGATTCTTTATTTTTAGGATCAAATTTGGGCGTGAATTTACTTATCGATTCTTGAGCTGCAGACTATATTTGATATATATTCAATGATAAAAACTTTTAAATGTTCCAATATCTGGTGTTAAAGCATATTTCATCAGAACAAATTCTAAATGCTATATGTATAAACCAACGGTCTAACCCAACTCAAAGCTGCCAAAGTTTATTTGTTGGTTTATCGTGTCACCCCAAAACATTGAAACATTTATGAGTGCGGATTTCCCTCAATCGTCTATCGGGGAGGGGGTTCCTCCTGGCAAAGAGACCCCACCACACCACCCCAACCCCTCAAATAATTAACGTAATTATGGTTGCTGAAAAAATATACTTCTGATAAGGTTGATTATCATTTATCATTTATTTTTTATTTAAATGTGTGTCAAAATGACAATGACAATGCTCAGTTTTTATCTCTTGAGAAAAAATGGAAAATTTCATTATTTTACTCATACAAAAATGATCAGAAATTTAGCATCTTCGGTCACTTAAAGGGGCATGAGCTGCCAAAATGTTGATATTTTGACGTAAACACAGAATGTTGAAATTATCGGCTATTTTTCTCAAGACGTATAATTCAGAACCTTTTTAGTGCTTCTAGTCTCGAAAATGTACGATAAAGTATTGTTTTGAACTAACTTTGGCTTAGAATGAATGAATGGTCGTCCCGGTTATTTAAATTTTGCTACTTTTCGAACACGTTTTTGGCTCGTAGAGGGCACATACTGTATGGATTTTCCTCATTCCAACGCCAATCATTTAGTTATTCGATGGCCTTCAAAACCTCTTACTGTCGTGACCATCAGAAATTATGAAAAAAGTGGGAATTTCGGCAGCTCATGCCCCTTTAAAATGGCATGAGCTGCCAAAATGTTGATATTTTGACGTTTAAACAGAATGTTGAAATTATTGGCTATTTTTCTCAAGACCTATAACTCCGGAGCCTTTTGGTGCTTCAAGTCTCGAGAATGAACGATAAAGTATTGGTTTTGAACTAACTTTGGCTTAGAATTAACGAATGGTCATCCCGGTTATTTAAATATTGTTTACTTTTCGAACACTATTTCGGTTCGTATAGGCCACATACTGTATAGATTTTCCTCATTCTAACGCCAATCATTTAGTCTTTCGATGGCCTTCAAAGCCTCTTGCTGTCGGGACGATCAGATATTATGAAAAAAGTGTGAACTTTAAAGTGGCATGAACTGCCAAACTTCGGATTTTTTCTATAAGTTTTGATTGTCATAAGCGTTTGAAATACCTTGCAAAACTAAAGGATTGACGTTGAAATAAAAAAATATTGGCAAAGTCAGTAACACATGCTAACCGATAATATACACATAACGAAAAAAAATTTGAATAGCCGGGATGTATGAGTTCCCTTTTTAGGATAATAATTCTGAAACAAAAGGCATAAGTGTATTACGCTACAAGAAAATTGTCACTGTCTTCAATAAATCATAGAAAAACGTTGACCAAAATTACTTCGACATCAGAAGAAACGATGGACATTAACCGGTGAAAAATGTTTAAGAGAAAATATTTTCATACCCTCAGACGAAACAATTGACAAAAGCGGGCGCTGATATATGTTCAAAGGAATATAGTGCTTCAAGATATCATACCAAATATATTGATTTATACCTGTGATGTATGGTTTTATATGATCAGCGATATTAAGCACAGTAACTGTTTATAGAATGTCCCGTATAGAAGACGTTGATTTCTTAAACCATCAGATAATTAATTGATAATGAAATGTCCTGTAGAAAACGTTCGTTGCTTAAGCCATCAGGTAATTAATTGATAATGAAATGTCCTGTAGAAGACGTTCATTACTTAAAGTGGCATGAGATGCCAAAATGTTGAAATTTTGACGTTAAAACAGAATGTTGAAATTATCGGCTATTTTTCTCAAGAAGTATAATTCAGAAGCTTTTTAGTACTTCTAGTCTCGAGAATGTACGATAAAGTAGTGTTTTTGACTAACTTTGGCTTAGAATGAATGAATGGTCGTCCCGGTTATTTAAATTTTGTTTACTTTTGAACACTATTTCGGCCATATACTGTATGGATTTTCCTCATTCCAACGCCAATCATTTAGTTTTTCGATGGCCTTTAAAGCGGCATGAGCTGCCAAAATTCACACTTTTTTCATAGTTTCTGATCTTTACGACAGTAAGAAGATTTGAAGGCGATCGAAAAACTAAATGATTGGCGTTGGAATGAGGAAAATCCATGCCGTATGTGGCCTGTACGAACCGAAACGTGTTCGAAAAGTAAACAAAATTTAAATAACCGGGACGACCATTCATTCATTCTAAGGCAAAGTTAGTTTAAAACAATACTTTATCGTATATTTTCGAGACTAGAAGCACTAACAAGCTTCTGAATTATATGTCTTGAGAAAAATAGCCCATAATTTCAACTTTCTGTGTTAACATCAAAATATCAACATTTTTGGCAGCTCATGCCCCTTTAAAGCCTCTTACTGTCGTGACGATCAAACATTATGAAAAAAGTTTAAATTTTGGCAGCTCATGCCACTTTAAACCATCAGATAATTAATTGGTAATGAAATGTCCTATAGAAGACGTTCGTTTACTAAACTATCAGATAATTAATTGGTAATGAAATGTCCTGTAGAAGACGTTCGTTTACTAAACTACCAGATAATTAACTGGTAATGACATGTCCTGTAGAAGACGTTCGTTTACTAAACTATCAGATAATTAATTGGTAATGAAATGTCCTGTAGAAGATGTTTGTTTACTAAACTATCAGATGATAAATTGATAATGAAATGTCCTGTAGAAGACGTTCGTTTACTAAACTATCAGATAATTAATTGATAATGAAATGTCCTGTACAAGACGTTTGTTTACTAAACCACCAGATAATTAATTGATAATGAAATGGCCTTCAGAAGACGTTCGTTTACTAAACTACCAGAGAATCGAACCCGGGTCCCAGAGTATATGGCACCTATCGCCAGTAGGCTACTAAATACTGGCTGTCTTATCCATTCAGCCAACCGGCCTCCTCTGGTAGTGTCTTTTAGAAAGTAGATATGACAGTATTGTCGTTATTTTTGGGGATTACACTTTCTTGAAAACTGGCCGAAATTCTTCTGGGTGAAACGAACCCGGGTTCCAGAGTATGGCCCCTATCGCCAGCACTAAAATAAATAGAGGAGGCCGGTTGGCTGAATGGACAAGGCAGCCTGCATTTAGTGCTGGCGATAGGTGTCATACTCTGGGACCCGGGTTCGTTTAACCCAACATCGGTAGAAGAATTTCTGCCAATTTCAAGAAAGTGTAATCCCTAAAAATAACGAGAACACCAGAGAATGGATGAAACATAAACGCCAACTGGTGCTGAGATGGCTCAAGGAAAATTTTGGTTTAATTCAATCAAAGATTATAATTGCTGAATCAAATACTAGGATAATTTCAAAAAGTAAAACACGAAAATAATTCTTGCTGAATTTTTCATCGTGTCTTTATAGAGTTCGATTTAGCCTGGTTGAGTATGTATAACGCGATGTCCCTTCTCGGCCATCATAACTATTGGAAGCTGGATATTGCATAGAAATATGTTGCCTTTCTACCATCTTAGATCAAAATACCATCAGGGAATTGATGAAAATCCCCAGACAAACGGACGATGGAATATGTTAACGTAAATGTCGCTTCAGTATATACCATCATAAGAATAATTAGTTGGTGTCTTTTAGAAAGCGAGAATAACCTTATTCTCTTTATTTTGGGATTACACTTTCTTGAAAATATGGCAGACATATGCATTATCCATTCAGCCAACCGGCCTTCTCAAAGTCGATAGGTGCCATACTCTGGGACCCGGGTTCGATTCCCGTTTCGGGCGTCATCCAAAAATCTGTAGAGGAATTTCTGCCATATTATCAAGAAAGTGTAAACCCAAAATAACGAGAATACCATCATTAAAATAAATGAAAAAATGAGACAAATGGACGATGAAATGCTTAATCGAAAATATTGCTTTAAAATACCGCCAGGGAATTGACGAAAACCCCGAGGCTAAAGGACGATGGGATGTTTTTATAGGAAATGTCGCTATAATATATCGTATCAGAGTCGGGCCAATATACTATGAAAGAATTAATTTAAAGAAAAATCAGACAATGGATCGACGATGTAATGTTTTTAAACAAATATATCTCTAATATACCGCCAGATTGACGAGAACTCGAAAATTGACGAGAACCCGAAAATTGACGAGAACCCGAAATAAACAGACGACTATCAGAGAATTAACGAAAAGAAAGACGAATTTGTGCAGAGAAAATGTTGCTTTCTTACCATTCCATGCAGGATAATGTCTATCCTATTTTCGCCCGTGTGATTACTCTTAAAATAGTGTTGATGACACCCTCTATGGTTGTCCATGTCAGTATAGAAATATATGAAGAACTAAACACTCACTGCATAGCCTAAGACTTCTGAAAAGTAGACTTCTTAAACAAGTATAAGTCCTGTCACTGTTTATTTTCAGAACAATATGACAAGGAAACCTGCAGTGTTTTAAAGCAAAAAACGTCCAAATCGATTAAAATACTGACACAAAGCGAAAATGAAGTGTTATAATTCTATGTTTCAATGTTTGTTACGTACGGTTAAGGATCATTAACCCCCGGTAGGTGATTACACAAACTTAATAATGAAGTACCTGTAAAGGACAAGCGAAAGCGACGGTCTGAATCGAGAGCGTTGTGGCGATGATGTCGAGGAAGACGGGAGACAATAAGCGACCAGTCACCCACTAGAGTGACACGTCCGAACCAAACAAGGGACCAATGGGGCGCCGTTCAGCAACCTTTCCAACCTGACGACAACGCTTAACAGAGAGGTTTTGTCCGTGGTCAGCCAAGCGATAGTTCCTTAAGTGGATGGGAGGACAGGTTGTTTCTGAAGGACTCTTAATAGAACCGTCACAACGTCGTCTTGAATTAACCCGACTATTCCCTTGTAGACCACCGGCCGTTTCTCATGCTAAATTGCCAAAGAACAACGTCCTGAAATGAAATTGCCAAACTCCAGCCATTTTCCGTATACACAAATAATCCACGATTTTTATTAAAGTGGCATGAGCTGCCAAATTGTTGATATTTTGACGTTAAAACAGAATATTAAAATTATTGCTTTTTTTCTCAAGAAGATTTTTAGAGCTTCTAGTCTCGAGAATGAACGATAAAGTATTGTTTTGAACCAACTTTGGCTTAGAATGAATGAATGGTCGTCCCGGTTATTTAAATGCTGTTTACTTTTCGAACACTATTTCGGCTCGTATAGGCAACGCCAATCATTTAGTTTTCCGATGGCCTTCAAAGCCCCTTACTGTCGTGACCATCAGAAATTATGAAAAAAAATGTGAATTTTGGCAGTTCATGCCACTTTAAAGTGACACGAACTCTTACATCCGGGCTATTTGAATTTTGTCCGTTTTTAGCACACATCTTTGGTTCGAGTTAGTTACTGGCCTGACTGATATTTTTGTTATTCCAACATCAATCCTTTAGTTTTTTTGAAGGTACCCCTATCTGTGAATTTATGAAAAAAAGTCCGTATTTTGTCACCTCATGCCACTTTAAAGTAACAAGTGACATATATATAAAATATACTTTGTATACTTTAAAATAAAGCATACGCATTTTTTTCTGTTCAGCGCAGTTCCAATAGTTTTCTTTATAATATATTATATTATACCCTAGTTTTGACTACATATAATTTTAGGTAGGTAACTATTTATTAATTAAATATCGTTCGTTTATAGTTGCGACACGGTTTTATTTTATATGGTTCTTTGAAAATCAAACACAATTTAGATCTAGGATTCCAACTAAAAAGAAATCTTTTATTTCTTTGTAACCTTTTTTTAAACTTCTTTGAGTTAATATTGGTTGTGTAGATGTATTTATTCATTAAATCTTTCATTGTCAATGCATTTTCACACCTGTAAACAACTCAGTCCATTACTGACCATGCAGACCGATTAGTCGGACAATTAACCGATCAAGTGGTTTATAAGGCGACTCAATCATGTTGGTTATATAACCCCACTTTGTAAAACATCTGGACTACCATTTTCTGACTTAGAATGCGGAATGATTTTCATTGGTCTGTGAACTACTTGAATTGTCATGAATATTCATAAGTGGAAAGTAGGACCAATGAAGAGGTGTTAATTTGGCTTGATCTGTTGACAGGTATTGTATTATGAAGAGAGACTGTGGCGTGAAGAGGAGGGGAGTTTCTAAAGATGCTGTTTGTCAGTAAACAGTCGTATAAAGCCTATCTCCTCCAATATCTTTATAACGAGTTGTTATTTTCACCAGTGTATTCTTGTTTGCAAACATGTTCTCCATCGACCAACGACGGGCCATGGTTTCCTTGCCCGGGGCTGTGTCGCTTGTACCCCGGACAGGGATGCTGGCAAATACCGTCACCTTCCAGACTGGCCGTGAGGGTGTTGGTTTACCACAGACACAGACTGGCACGGGACGTACCCTCGGGCAGTTGTCCACCTCTTATCCAGATCATTGCACTTACCATACTGTATCCAGAGCTCAACAGGCTGCCTGGGGCGTCAACACACCCACAATACTTACTGCTGGCTATCGTTTCAATCCAACTTCACAATTCCAAAGTCAGCAATATGCTTTCAGTCCGGTCAGTGTCAATCCTAGTCAACAATACCCTCCAGCAAACTTCTACGATTTCGTCCAAGATCCAAAACCTACCCAAAGTTACATTGGTCTCATAGCTATTGCTATTCTTAGTTCGCCGGAGAAAAAGTTAGTGCTCAGTGACATATACAAATATATTATGGAACATTACGCTTATTTCCGGTCCCGTGGACATGGCTGGAGAAACAGTATCCGACACAACTTGTCCCTTAATGAGTGTTTCGTCAAAGCTAACCGAAGTTCAAACGGCAAGGGTCATTTCTGGGCAATACATCCTGCCAATGTGGACGACTTTGAGAAGGGAGATTTCAGACGAAGAAGAGCTCAAAGGAAAGTTCGAAAATACACGAGTCGACAAAAACTGAAAGCTTGTAATTCCTCGGAGAGAGAGGAACCGGATACTTTCATTGACGTAGAAATGACGGAGGAGGAAGGTTGTGAAACACCGGATGATATTACACAAAATGATACCAAAGAGTTGTGGGTAAAGCAGAACGGGAAGAAAGGAGTTAGTACTGAAGGTCAAAAACATTTAGAAAAGCCAAGAAGTGCCTTTGACATTGATACCATCTTATCCTCAACTTTCCGCTGCGTTCGAGGACAAATTCAGGAAACGGAAATCGCACAAAATGATTTTGAGGATAAAGCATACAAAGAAGAAAATGTTTGCTTAGTAAAGACGTGATTTTTGGACTTTTTGCAATTTTTTGGTATACATTATTTGTGTGTGTAAAAGTGACTATGAAATCCGAAGAAACAAAGGAGGTTAGATTTGTATATTTGACTATTTATTATCGGCTCCTTGGAAATCTGCTTTAACTTTGGTCTTTGCTATGAAATACATTTCTTCTCGAGTTCGTGTATGCGAAGAAGCTTACAATGTATTTAAGGATTCCAAATTTAAAAAAAAAAGAAACATTGACGACGATTAGCATTTAAAAGCTGCCACAATTTGGACATTATAATACCAAATTAGAATATACAACTCTAAAATTATATTTTATACATACCGTTCAATTTTTCACAGGATTCTGTGCTGTTTCTAGTCTTTATGCTAAACAAGACCGTTTCTCGGAAACCTTAATGGTGATTTTAAACATATATGGGAATACTTTCTGACAAACACCGTATATACACGATGTGTACGTTCTTGCTACCCTAAATGTTTTATTTCATGAACCTTGTTTTGTGCAACAATTTTAATCTCTTAAAAGGAATTTTAAAGCGTGATAGAAATCAACATTTTGGACATTCCCACTCCGTCTGTTAAGAAAACAAAAACGTATGTTGTGAAAAATGAGGAATAGTCAAAATTAATGAAAATACAGCTGATCTGATGTATGTACGAAGGGGAAAGAGTAGAATTCAGAATAATCTCCATTGTCATGATCAATTCTTGTATCTCCTTCATTTCCTTCAAAGGGTTTTTTTTTAATTAAACTTTTATTGACCATAGAGAAAAAAGGACGGAAATTCATTTGAAAATGAGATTGCATTTGCTGAACTATAGAAATATTATTACATTGTGTGTCGGTAAAAAGTCTCTCTGTTTTAATTATCTGATATTTTTCTCAAGAAGTAAAACTGAGTGGCGTTTGAGTGATACTCTCGGTAATGAGCATTAGAGAACTGATTTTAATTGAATTAATTCATAAGTAACGTGTACGCCTAAAATGAATGAACGTTCACCTTTTCTGGTCACGAAGATCTCATACTGTCTGTGTTTTCGTTGAACTTAAAACATACACTTATTTGCCTATTTTATCAATTCGTACTATATACTTAAATGAAAATGAGCCAAAATTCAGACTTTATTGTGACAATATAGTGAGAAGGCTGTAACGGTCATTTCTTTTGGGGATTGTTTTAATATTGGATTTAACGAAAAAATATTGACTTTTTGGCAGCACATGTCTATTTCAACATTTTGGAGAAGAGAGCTTTGATTTCCTATTTCTGTTCAAATTGTCCAGTTAATGGCATATTTCAACATTCATTCGTAATCGTTTTCCATTTGCACCTCTTAAAACGATTGAAAAAATCTGAGTTAAAAATGTTGCACCTAAAATGTGGTATTTCAAAGGTTTCATTTGTGGTTATATTTGCTAAACTTGACTTTATTAAAAAATATATAGTTTTTCAATGAAAGGGGAATTTCAGAAAGAATCATTTCTGAATCTTGATCTCAAGCGTTGCAGTCAAACTGCCATAATTCTCAATTTTCATGTTTTTTTCATTATGAAATGCAGATACAACCATGTATACTTTTACCCTTGTACATATATGTAATTTATTTATTTAAGTAAAAAAAATAAACGTCATTTGTATAAATACATTGCTCGTTTTCAGTTTAGTTAAGCTAGCGCTTCGGCAACTTTTACCTGATTTTTATTTTTTTTTTTGAACTTGGAAAATATTGAAATTTGTCGTAAAAATTACGATAAAGAGAAGACTTGTCCGCCATTTATTTAATTAATTGAAGATATCTTGATGCGCCCATAATTATGCATAGACGTTTCTTCAGTACCTACCATTAATATCACTGAAGAAGCCCCTGCATGCTATAGTTAGTCAGAATAGCTTTAATCCAATATAGAGATCAAATGTATTGAATACATAATGGAAGTAATAAATATCGGTTGAACCTGTCACACACATAAAGATATGGCCAGAGAGAAAAAAAAAAACAAATGTTTCATTATCTTATCTATAAATTCCATAAATATCATCAGGAAATCCTAATTAGCTCTTCTAATTCTGAAAACCCGCGAAAAATTAATTCTGACTGAACGATAAAATTTTTTCTTATTTATTAATATTGTTGAACACTAAAACACACGGACAAAGGGAAAATTTTCTTTGGTTGAAAACGGTATTAGTATCTATACCGAAACATACCATCATTAATAGATAATAAGTTGTTATCCATAAATCTCTTCCTTTGTGTTACTATTGCCGACTTCTAAATGCCTCTCAGACAACTTAAACCCAAAGTTTGTCATCCCATGTATATCGGGTTAAGCTAAGTCTGCATGAAATTGTTTTCATCTGATATTAGTTTATCAACTAGAGTTACTTGGAATGGGGACTATATTAAGGAGTTAAACAGATTGGTCATTGCCATCTGCCGCCTGTTTAAGACATCGATTAACGTAGAGAGCCATGTATTAATTTGAGAGGTGTAGAATGGGAGGTTCGTGCTTCCCACTTCCTCGGCAGGGGATCCACTCAGAACAGGGGTGGTCGGACAGAGAGGGACGGTTCTCTATTCACACCCTTCTCTTGTTTGCGTTTCGCAATCTGTTCGGGATATATGGAAAATCTCCGATAACATTTCTCTTGTCCATGTTTCTGGCATAACGAACAAAAGCAGACACTGTGGTTTTCTTCCTGGAGATTCGACTGTGGTTTCCACCCCGGCTGACAAAAGTATTCCTCAGTTGTTCAACTGTTTGGAAAACCTGACGCGTTTTCATATAGTTTGTTTTCACACGTTCAAGATATTTGTACCTATCAATGGATGACAAAAGTGCAAGTTAATAACTGACGTCCATCGCCAAGGGTTGTCTCTCAACGCCTCGCAGGTTCAGATCATAACTTTTCATAACGTTTTCAGAATAGATGTATATTCACTTTTATAGTTTGTTTCCTTCCTTCCTGCATGATCCTATAGAAAGAAACAGCAATAAATGGGAGTTCTTTGTGGTCATCCGACTCAATCTTTTAGTTTTTCCATGATCTTCGAACACTCTATCTTGACAATCTGAATTTTGGAAAGAAATGCCAATTCGGAAGCTCCTGTCAATTTAAGTATAGTTTTACCTAAATCTTGAACAACTGATATGTGTTTGAAAATTCAAAACCGGAAAACCTTATGACAAGCCATGTCAATTTAAACTGGCATTAGCAGCCGAAATTCGGAGTATTTTCATAAATTTTCAAGAGAAGTTGAGAATATACAGTAGGCCTATATCTTGAAAAATTAAAGGATTTACGTTTAAACGTTTAAATAAAAATGTTGGTGTAACCTATAGCCCTAAACTTGTTTAGATTAATCCATGAAAGCGAAAATTAGAAAATTGTCGGTTATTTCTTCTCGACGGGCGCAAATAAGAGCTTTTGGTGATACCAAATTTACCTAAGATGCCCATTTCGAAGCTCAAAGCTCAAATACCTCTTTAAGATTTTATTTTCTATTTAAAAGGAAACACTCCCCGCCGTAGCTTTCAAAGAAGAAAGCGAATTCGATCGAGCTTATGAGTTAAACTACTAAAATTGAATATGGGTCATATAGGGCCTACAGTTATGTGTTTAAAATGTCTAAATGAAAGTATAAAAATACAGTCCGAACACCAGCCGACCAATCCAAACCCGCTAACACAGTTTCGCTATCTTTTAAAAAAAAAAAACTGCATCTGCATGCATTAATAACCGCCCCATATGTTTGTTTCCTTAAAATTTGCCAAGGTGTGGACCAGAGAAGTTAATCTTAGCAAACGAGACGATCTTTATTACCACAATCTCAAAAATGTATTATAGTCGTTGTTTCTTTTTTATGGTGTGGCAATTAATTAACAAAAATCCCGATGAATATCTGCTATAGACAGGAAGCTAGATATATGGCTTAGTCGAAACCTATAATTTCTATGAAAGGGTGCGCTTGGTAAAGTGAAAGTGACATGTGTCAATCAAAGAAAATCACTGAGCCACATAACAAAGACGCCATCTTTCGAGCTGTGGGGAGTAAACACTTGAAGATATTTGCTTGTACAATAATGTTATTTTTCTGAGAGTTTTTCTCATTGAGAGCCAAAATTTCTGACACCAGCTAAAGTTCTTTCACCATATGCAGCCGATCTTGTTTGGTAAACTCTCAAACGATTGTCAACTCCCACGACATTTCTTTAACTGTCAGTTCCTCTCTTGAACGTCTATTCAAATGAATACATATATACACTTGTGGTTTTATAATACAGACTGCAGACAGCATAACTTTACAAAAAACCCTTTGTCTGACAGAGTTCAAGTAAAAACTATGTGTTCTGGGCGACCAGAAACGTAAGGGTTACTTGGTATTATAGTATGCTCATAAAAGCAAAGATATATACTCCCTCTGCTTGAGAATGTATGCTTAAAGGTGTTAAAAATTAATAGATAATGACGAAAATTTCGTTGAAACAGAATAGTCAATTTCAATATCAAGAGGTACACATACGGATTATGCGCTTGAATTTTGTCCGTAATTAACACACAGGTTCGGTTCGTGCAGGTTACTGGCTTTACCAATATTTTTTAGTTTTTTTTTTGAGTTTTTCATGACACTTCAAGCGCTCAACTTCTCAATTTGTGAACAAAAAAATCCGAATTTTGGCAGCTTATACCATGCTTAAAGGGGCATGAGCTGCCAAAATGTTGATATTTGGCCATTATAACAGAATGTTAAAATTATCGGCTATTTTTCTCTAGACGTACAATTCGGAAGCTTGTTAGTACTTATAATCTCGAGAATGTACGATAAAGCATTGTTTTCAACTAACTTAGGCTTAGAATGAATGAATGGTCGTCCCGGTTATTTAAATTTTGTTTACTTTTCGAACACTTTTCGGTTCGTATAGGCCACATATTGTATGGATTTTCCTCATTCCAACGCCAATCATTAAGTTTTTCGATGACCTTCAGAGCCTCTTACTATCGTGACAATCAGAATCTATGAAAATAGTCCGACTTTTGACAGCTCATGCCTCTTTAAGTTGCCAGGTATACTTGTCGCAGGTTGGGGGTTTCCCGCGGGCAAACCTTGTATACCCAGTTTTTCAAAGGGGTGTCATCTTGCAAAATATCGACTATATGCAGAAAAAAACCCATTTATTTTGGTATCTGACAGCGGATCGAAGGGGGCGATTTGGAAAATAAATTCGGTATTATTTTGTACGTTAAGGTAGTTTTCATAAGCAACAACACATCAAAATTGAACTCATAATAATTAAACACACATCAGTTCTTCAAGAATTAGGTAAAACTATACTTAGATTGACAGAAGCTAACGCGAAATGGCACATATCACCCACCATAAGATAGAGTGTTCGAAGATCATTGAAAAACTAAAAGATTGGCGTTTGAATAAGGGAATCCATCCAGTCTATGGCTTGTGCAAACAGAAAGAATGACCGAAAGGTAAATAAAATTGAACAAAACCGGGACGAACATTCATTCATTTTCATATATCTATATTTATGAACACCCAGGTACAGGGAAAGTATTCTTGACTAAAATAGCCATGTGTTAAAACTCTGTTAAACAGGGGGTGGTCATTTAGATCTTTATAGCCAATCATAAGTTGTTTTTATAAACAAATATTATAAGTTCGTTCAACTTCAACACTTCTTTAAAGTGGCACGAGCTTCCACAATTCAGACTTTTTCGTAAATTCCGATTGTCAAGAGAAAACAGCCGCGTTGTGTGCCCTCCGAAAATCGATGCCGTAGCATCTGAAATAGCGCACTGAGGGCGTGATATCCCCTAAAAACTAAGGGATTGGCGTTGAAATAAAACATATCGGTGAAGCGAGTAAAATATAGAAGCTGAAGATGTGTATTATAATAACTGACAAAATTCTATGAAATCCTGTATTTGGCAGCTCATGCTTCAACGCAAAATCTTGAGACCAGTTTAATGTACATTATTGAGACCAGTTTAATGTAAATTCTTCAGGCCAGTTTAATGTAAATGCTTGAAACCAGTTTAATGTTAATTCTTGAGACCAGTTTAATGTACATTCTTGAGACCAGTTTAATGAAAATTCTTGAGACCCGTTTAGTATAAATTCTTTAGACCAGTTTAGTATAAATTCTTAAGACCAGTTTAATGTAAATTTTTGAGACCAGTTTAATGTAAATTCTTAAGACCAGTTTAATGTAAATTCTTGAGACCAGTTTAATGTAAATTCTTGAGACCAATTTAATGTAAATTCTTTAGACCAGTTTAATGTAAATTCTTGAGACCAGTTTAATATAAATTCTTGAGGTCAGTTTAATGTAAATTCTTGAGACCAGTTTAATGTAAATTCTTCAGACCAGTTTAATGTAAATTATGGAGACCCGTTTAATGTAAATTCTTGAGACCAGTTTAATGCAAATTCTTCAGACCAGTTTAATGTAAATTCGTGAGACCAGTTTAATGTAAATTATTGAGTCCAGTTTAATGTAAATTCTTGAGACCAGTTTAATGTAAATTCTTGAGACCAGTTTAATGTAAATTCTTGAGACCAGTTTAGTGTAAATTTTTTAGGCCAGTTTGATGTAAATTCTTGAGACCCGTTTAATGTAAATTCTTGAGGCCAGTTTAATGTAAATTCTTGAGACCCGTTAAATGTAAATTCTTGAAACCAGATAGTATAAATTCTTGAGGCCAGTTTAGTATAAGTTCTTGAGGCCAGTTTAATGTAAATTATGGAGACCAGTTTAATGTAAATTCGTGAGACCAGTTTAATGTAAATTATTGAGTCCAGTTTAATGTAAATTCTTGAGACCAGTTTAATGTAAATTCTTGAGACCAGTTTAATGTAAATTCTTGAGACCAGTTTAGTGTAAATTTTTTAGGCCAGTTTGATGTAAATTCTTGAGACCCGTTTAATGTAAATTCTTGAGGCCAGTTTAATGTAAATTCTTGAGACCCGTTAAATGTAAATTCTTGAAACCAGATAGTATAAATTCTTGAGGCCAGTTTAGTATAAGTTCTTGAGGCCAGTTTAATGTAAATTATGGAGACCAGTTTAATGTAAATTCTTGAGGCCAGTTTAATGTAAATTATGGAGACCAGTTTAATGTAAATTCTTGAGACCAGTTTAATGTAAATGCTTGAGACCAGTTTAATGTAAATTCTTGAGACCAGATAGTATAAATTCTTGAGGTCAGTTTAATGTAAATTCTTGAGACCAGTTTAATGTAAATTCTTCAGACCCGTTTAATGTAAATTCTTCAGACCAGTTTAATGTAAATTCTTGAGACCCGTTTAATGTAAATTCTTGAGACCAGTTTAATGCAAATTCTTCAGACCAGTTTAATGTAAATTCGTTAGACCAGTTTAATGTAAATTATTGAGTCCAGTTTAATGTAAATTCTTGAGACCAGTTTAATGTAAATTCTTGAGACCAGTTTAATGCAAATTCTTGAGACCAGTTTAATATAAATTCTTGAGGCCAGTTTAATGTAAATTCTTGAGACCGGTTTAATGTAAATTCTTGGCACCAGTTTAATGTAAATTCCTGAGACCAGTTTAATGTAAATTCTTGAGACCAGTTTAATGTAAATTCTTGAGACAAGTTTAGTATAAATTCTTGAAACCAGTTTAATGTAAATTATTGAGACAAGTTTAATGTAAATTCTTGAGACCAGTTTAATGTAAATTCTTGAGACCAGTTTAATGTAAATTCTTGAGGCCAGTTTAATGTAAATTCTTGAGAACAGTTTAATGCAAATTCTTGAGACCAGTTTAATATAAATTCTTGAGGCCAGTTTAATGTAAATTCTAGAGACCGGTTTAATGTAAATTCTTGGCACCAGTTTAATGTAAATTCCTGAGACCAGTTTAATGTAAATTCTTGAGACCAGTTTAATGTAAATTCTTGAGACAAGTTTAGTATAAATTCTTGAAACCAGTTTAATGTAAATTATTGAGACAAGTTTAATGTAAATTCTTGAGACCAGTTTAATGTAAATTCTTGAGACCAGTTTAATGTAAATTCTTGAGACAAGTTTAATGTAAATTCTTAAGACCAGTTTAATGTAAATTCTTCAGACCAGTTTAATGTAAATTCTTCAGACCAGTTTAATGTAAATTTTTGAGATCAGTTTAATGCAAATTCTTGAGACCAGTTGCTCAAAAGAACTTTTAATCTGTATTTATAGCCGATTATAAATTTCTACAATTGTGTTTTCTCGAAAGAATATCAACATATGGCAGCTTATGCATTAATGTTTAGCGCATTGAAAAAAGAAAAAAAATCATTAAATTTAAGTTGACATATAGAAAAATAGAAAATCGGCGATTGAAAAACATTGGCTATATGTAGATGTTTTTACATATACAGGTATATATTCTGAACGTGTCAAAGAGTATACTGTGCTTTTCTGATTGTACATGTTTTCTTGATATTCAAGGATTGAAATTTACAACATAAAACGGTCCTGCACTGCAAAAATCAATGCTGTGTCGTCGGAAATAGCTCTATTAAATTAAACGCGTTGTGCAAAATTGCACTCACTCGTTCTGGATGAATCCGTTGTAATTATACAAAGACGGACTTTGAAACAAGGATAACGTCAAACAATATAGCCACTAAAAACGGCGAAGCACGTCATCAACAATCGGTTTTGGTTAAAATGCTAGATTTGCAATGAGATACCTTCACTCGATAAATAGTTCTAATAGAGTATGAAATTTGATCTAACGACAGCCCTGTACATGGGTTGTTACAAGAGAATAGCCAGGGTGTTTTTATAAACACTAAAACACACGGGCACAGGGGAAATCTTCTTGTCTAAAATAACCATGGAGATAAATTTCTGAATTGTGCTTAAAATGTGGGTATGTCATTTAGACCATCATACCCAGTCATATAGGTTGTTGTAATAAACCAAAACCCATGATATTTCTTTAGGTTGAAGACATACAGGAGTTTAGCTTTAGAGAATTTTCTGGAATACTTTGTAATATATTGACAAAGTTGTGCGGATCTTAAGCTATGATAAGAAGTCGGATAAACTGAAATTGAACAAAATATGACAATTCAAAAGAAAGTGAAATTACGCAATTTTTACAAGCAATTCCTGGCCGTTGGCCCAGAGGTCAAACCATTTTAATTTGAATCAGTTTGTATTCTTATGTATCTAGATTAACTTCGCAACAGATCCATATCGCTGGTCGATTGTTCTTCAGTTTCTATTCAATAAACTTCCACATAAATGAAGGAACAAGCAAACTGAAACACGTCGGTTCCCTGAGAATTCGCCAAACAGGAATTCGCCACGTGGCACGAGCTGTCAAAATTCGGACCTTTTCATTAATTCTGATTGTCAAGAGTAGTTCAGCACTTGGGGTATACCATCAAAAACTTAAAGTGACATGAGCTGACAAAATGTTGATAATTTGACGTTAAAACAGAATGTTGAAATTATTGGCTATTTTTCTCAAGACGTATAATTCAGAAGCTTTTTAGTGATTCTAGTCTCGAAAATGTACGATAAAGTATTGTTTTGAACTAACTTTGGCTTAGAATGAATGAATGGTCGTCCCGGTTATTTAAATTGAGTTTACTTTTCGAACACGTTTTCGGTTCGTACAGGCCACATACTGTATGGATTTACCTCATTTCAACGCCAATCATTTAGTTTTTCGATTACCATCAAAGCCTCTTACTGTTGTGACGATCAGAAATTATGAAAAAAGTGTGAATTTTGGCAGCTCATGCTACTTTAATGCAAATCTCCCCCGACTGGTATTTGCAGGAAAGCTCTTCTTTTGTACTTGTTGATAAAAATGACGAACAATCAGCTAATTCTTTTTCAACCTATAGGTCTATATATTTGGCCACTTACAAAAGAGTCTGAAAATAAAAACTTATGATGATAGAAATTACATTCACTTTATGTCTATCTATTACATTTTTCTTCACTGTTGCAGTGTTTATGACAAAGAATCATTCCTCGAATTCGACTAGAAGTATAGCTATTGATGGTCTATTTCAATTCCGAGACAATATACAATGCGTTTTTCGTGAAAAAAAATATTTAGGGGACGGAGCACGTTTTTTTTTACCCCAATTGATGTATTCTGTAAAAAAATTGTAAAAAGGTCTTATTTTAAGAAACTTCCACAGAATAATTGTTTATTTTTAGTTTTCGTAGGCATATTTCCTCAACTTATACTCAGTGCGCAAGCGCGAGCGTCTTCTTACCTCAATACAGGTGAACAGTAAATTGTTGCCAGTTTAAGATTTTATTTGCCATTGCATTGGTATATTCAATGTAAACATTTGTTTTTTTATGGAAATGTAGATAAAGGCAAAATAAATTAATTTTAGAAATCTTCAAGTCGTGCCTCGTATTACAAAACAAACTACCATTCTAGGTTGAAGGCGTTTCCATCCGTGACAACTCAGTCAGCAAAACGTTATAATTTTGAGAGGAGTGTAAGGCGTCAGGCGTAGAGGGGGCGTTTCAGACGGAACACGTCCAGCATCACCCAATAGAGACCACCCGACGGGACCCTATACGAACCGCCTTAAACCTATTCTGAATGTAGTTTTGAATGAATAAACAACGGGTTGGCCACATCGGATTTGCGGTGAAATACCAGTCGAGAAAGGTCAGCTCCCATTTATTCTTAACACCTCAAACAGAAAAGATTTAACACTAAGGCAATTTGTTAATGTATTGGACATCGGTGACAATTAAGTCGCATTATTGACGGGCTTAGGGACCCCCCGTGTGGGAAAGAGAATAAATCTTAACGCCCAACACGACGGAAAATCTGTCTTTGTTTACGCCGCGGGGCAAGGTAACTTTAAAAAATCCGTTTTCGGATCGCCTAGACGAGAAGCCTGAGTTATGGTATCTAGATTGTATGGTAGTTGATTTTGTGCCATTTCTTGTTCTTGCGTTTTTGCTTGGTCAAATCAAGACGAAAACAAGACAACACGAAAGCGAAAACAAGAAATTGAAAAAACAAAAAACAAAAATAACGAAGAAATTAAGAGGAAAAAAACGACCTAAAGCGTTTGTTATTCTTCATATGGAATGAGCAGACAAAATTCAAACTTTTAAAATAAATTCTGATTGCCACGACAGTAAGACTTTGAATGTCATCGAAAATCTAAACGATTGACGTTGAAATGAGGAAAATCAATACAGTCTGTATGTTTTTGGAGCCGAAAAGGTGTCTGAAAAGTAAACCAGGAGGAACGTGTTTTCATTCTAAGCCCAATCCAATTCAAAACACTACTTACGTACATTCTCGAGACTAGTAGCATTAAAAAAGCTTCTGAATTGCACCTCTGTGGAAATCTAATCGATAATTTCCACAGTATGTTTTAACATTTTGGCAGCCCATGCCGATTTAATCTCCCTTTTTTCGCCTGGAATTGGATGACGAATCAAAGCTAAAGTAAAAAAAAGTTGTAACCCGTTTTCATATTTTCACTTAATTGGCTTCCAGACGCTCTGAGCGGAAAAGAAAACAAGAAAACGCGCAGTAACCAGTCACCATATAAAACTTTGTACTTTCTTGTTTCCGCCTTCATTAGACAAAGCGAAAACGCGAGAATAAGATAGAGTACAATCAGCCACCACACCATAAGATTGAGTGTTTGCTGTAATCAATATTAGTTTAGAAATGCGTCCTATATATGTCCGGTGAATTTCCCGTCCTTCCTTTGGTATACCGACGACAATATCGTAGCTTATATGGCATACAAGAACCATATATCTGATTGCCAGTACATCCATACGTGTGTTTCAGTGTTCTTAAACATATATAATACTTTACTTTGGTCACAAAGAAGAGACAACTCCATCTATTGTCCGTTTTTTAATAAGTCGCAAGTTTCAAAGTTGATTGAAAATCTGTTTTTTTAACATAGGATCAAAATTTCGAGTTGATACCAACATAATATCTATATAATTAATTACCATGAGGATCGTTTGCCATACATAAGGATTGACTTCAATATTTCTACGGTTCATCGAGTTATGAACCAACTTGGCCCTGTGCAAACTAAATACATCCGTGAAGTGGTTTATGAAAAACACATAATCAATACATTGCGTGACGTCAAAATTTATTCAAATCTTGAGGTCAAAAGTAATTTGGAGCCAAAAATGGACCGTTGGCCAATGTTTGTTGGATGTGATCGTGGTGACAAGGAGAGAAACAAAGATAAGTCGTTGAAGCTCTTCCCATTTGACCTCTCAGATTGAAATAAATTGAAAGGTCACTGTATCTATCGGCCATGTTGGTGGATTGATTGATTGATTGTTTGGTGTTTTACGCCGCGCTCAAGATTATTTCACTTATATGGCGGCGTTGCCAGTTTTATTGTGGGAGGAAACCGGGCTCTATGCCCGGAGGAAACCCACGACCTTCCGTTGGTAACTGGCAACCATCCCACATAGGTCGTTCGAGTGAAAACCCAGTCAAAAAATTTTCCAATTTTTTGGACTGAGTGCATGTTGGTGGAAACAGTATTTATGACATCAAACATGAAAAAACACTGTGGTTAGTTCTTTTTTTGATTGGGTATCAACAGAAGTCCCCCTGTTCATAGACTTCAGGGGCCGGTTGCACAAAGGTGTATTAAGCTTAAACCCGACTTATCTAGGCGACGTCACAATCAAATTCCTTTGTGACGCAACGTATTTAAGCCTGACTTAAGCTTAATACACCTTTGAGCAACCGGCCCCTGGTATCAACGAAGTAGGATTAAAAGTCGTCCTTTGGCTCTGGTTTTCGCCGTTTCTTTGAGCAGAATTGTAGTTGCATTTTTTCAGCTTTCATCAGTTGATCAACTGTTGGTGTCAGTCCATTCATTTGCCTCTTATTCGTATATTTTCATTTGGTTCCTGCTTGTTTGCAGTATATCCTTTATATAACTTTTGCGTGTATTTTTTTTATATCGGCGAAAGCCTGTTTGTTTAGAATTCTTTACATTTTTGCTAAAACTTCTGCTACACTGGCTGAAAGTAAAACTAAAAGTAAACACATCAGCTGAAAATGAATTCAAAGATCGTATTAAACCCGTCCTTTAATGGTCTGTCAGGGTAAAGAACTTTACCAACTTGATCATCCCAATATGTGAACGACAGTAAAATAGATTTTTTTTTAGATCTTTAATTTGCCTCCGAAGCACGGTGTCCTTTTGAGGAGATCCGCTAATGATTAGGCAATTCATACATACATTGTAGGTTATGAGATGGAGTTTATAACCTTGTTGTTTGTTGGTTGTAGGTTATGAGATGGAGTTTATAACCTTGTTGTTTGTAGGTTATGAGATGGCGTTTATAACCTTGTTGTTTGCTGGTTGTAGATTATGGCCGTTTTGTTTGTTGGTTGTAGGTTATGAGATGGAGTTTATAACCTTGTTGTTTGTTTGTTGGTGGTAGGTTATGAGATGGAGTTCATAACTTGTTTGCTGGTTGTAGGTTGTGAGATGAGTTTATAACCTTGTTGATTGTTTGTTGGTTGTAGGTTATGAGATGGAGTTTATAACCTTGTTTGTTGGTGGTAGGTTATGAGATGGAGTTCATAACTTGTTGTTTGCAGGTTATGAGATGGCGTTTATAACCTTGTTGATTGTAGGTTATGAGATGGAGTTTATAACCTTGTTTGTTGGTGGTAGGTTATGAGATGGAGTTTATAACTTGTTTGTTGGTTGTAGGTTATGAGATGGAGTTTATAACCTTGGTGTTTGCTGGTTGTAGGTTATGAGATGGAGTTTATAACCTTGTTGTTTGTAGGTTATGAGATGGCGTTTATAACCTTGTTGTTTGCTGGTTGTAGGTTATGGCCGTTTTGTTTGTTGGTTGTAGGTTATGAGATGGAGTTTATAACCTTGGTGTTTGCTGGTTGTAGGTTATGAGATGGAGTTTATAACCTTGTTGTTTGTAGGTTATGAGATGGAGTTTATAACCTTGTTGTTTGTAGGTTCTGAGATGGCGTTTATAACCTTGTTGTTTGTTTGTTGTAGGTTATGGTCGTTTTGTTTTGTTGGTTGTAGATTATGAGATGGAGTTTATAACGTTGTTGTTTGTTGGTGGTAGGTTATGAGATGAGTTTATGACCCTGTTGTTTGTTGGTGGTAGGTTATGGGATGGAGTTTATAACCCTGTTGTTTGTAGGTTATGAGATGGATTTTATAACCTTGTTGTTTGTTGGTTGTAGGTTATGAGATGGAGTTTATAACCTTGTTGTTTGTTGGTTGTAGGTTATGAGATGGAGTTTATAACGTTGTTGTTTGTTGGTGGTAGGTTATGAGATGAGTTTATGACCCTGTTGTTTGTTGGTGGTAGGTTATGAGATGGAGTTTATAACCCTGTTGTTTGTAGGTTATGAGATGGATTTTATAACCTTGTTGTTTGTTGGTTGTAGGTTATGAGATGGAGTTTATAACCTTGTTGTTGGTAGGTTATGAGATGGAGTTTATAACCTTGTTGTTTGCTGGTTGTGACATGGAGTTTATGGTTGTGAAGCAAAATTGTTGGGGTTCAATCTCAGTCCACCGATGTTCTTGCCATAGTTAAGATGCGTAACCATTGTCAATGTGTTACAAAAGGATTCCAGAAAATTCTACTGACCAAGGCTAAGCTCCTGTCAGTCGTCAACCTAATGAAATATCATAGGTTTGGGTTGTTACAACAAGTTATGGGGTATAAAGGTCTAAATGATATGCCTCTTTTTAACACAATTAGAAACTTGTCTCCATGGTTATTTTAGACAAAACATTTTCCCTGTGCTCGTGTGTTTTAGTGATCATAAATATACATAATTTGATTATTTGGCAGCTCCATTCTGTTGAATGGTGTGCGCCAGATTAGGCAATTCAGCTAGATCTGACATATCTTCCTGACCGGCAAAGTAACTAAAACAGGATGAGACACATGTGTGCGGCTACTATGACAGACACAAATCATGTAGGTGTAGAAGCGCGTAAGTTCTAAAAAATAAAATATATTTTAGAAATGCCCATAATGACATGTCTTCTATTTTGTAAGGGATATACTTTGGTAAAGTGACGAGGGTGGTTTATGCTGGGACTAATAAAAACAACACATAGTATACATGTAGCAGGTATGTGTTTAATGTACAAACAGTTTGGTTGGTCAGCCGTTATGTGGGTTTATAAAAACAGGGATGATAAAACAGGATAATACTTGCAAGCTTAAATAAGAGGAAGAACAAATACATTTTACAAGTAAACCAGTTCAAGCCAATTGAGTGAGTTGTCTCCCCTCTCAAAAAGATTTATTGTACCGGTACTAGCAGCAACAGTTATTTCGACTATCAGAGTTAGATATGATATGTACAATGATAAAATAAACACAAGATGAAAAAATAATAATAAACAAAACGCCTGCTATTCATTTTGAGGGATTTGTATCAATCAAAACAATAAAAAAAGACATCCCAATGTTGTATTTTAATCGAATAAGGTTTTGAACAAGTTTATTTCATTGTTGGTTAAATACAGCTGATTAAAGTTCCTGTTCTTCCATAGTATATGAACTATTTATGGCTAGCTTAATTAGTCGATTGAAATCGATATTAGCGATGGTTACATGATCTAATGTATTTCCCTTGATTGACGAGTTACATCAGACATGGGTTTCAGCCAATGGGATTTTTAATGTTTTTCCCTTGGCGGACGAGTTACATCAGACATGGCTTTCAGCCAATGGGATTTTACATCAGACATGGGTTTCAGCCAATGGGATTTTTAATGTATTTCCCTTGACTGACGAGTTACAGCAGACATGGCTTTCAGACAATTGGATTTTTAATGTTTTCCCCTTGACTGACGAGTTACATCAGACATGGGTTTCAGCCAATGGGATTTTTAATGTATTTCCCTTGACTGACGAGTTACATCAGACATGGGTTTCAGCCAATGGGATTTTACATCAGACATGGGTTTCAGCCAATGGGATTTTTAATGTATTTCCCTTGACTGACGAGTTACAGCAGACATGGCTTTCAGACAATTGGATTTTTAATGTTTTCCCCTTGACTGACGAGTTACATCAGACATGGGTTTCAGCCAATGGGATTTTTAATGTATTTCCCTTGACTGACGAGTTACATCAGACATGGGTTTCAGACAATGGGATTTTTAATGTTTTTCCCTTGACTGGCGAGTTACATCAGACATGGGTTTCAGCCAATGGGATTTTTAATGTATTTCCCTTGGCGGACGAGTTACATCAGACATGGGTTTCAACCAATGGGATTTTTAATGTTTTTCCCTTGACTGGCGAGTCACATCAGACATGGGTTTCAGCCAATTGGATTTTTTATGTTTTGCCCTTGGCTGATGAGGTGACTGAGTTAGACATGGGTTTCAAACGATGACATCTATTTTATGTTTTGCTTTTGGCTGACAAGTAAGCTAAGTAATGGGAGAGCACTCTGTACGTGACTGAACACAGTCTAGCAAGACCCTGTAACTGTATTGTGTCTAAAGCTAACTGAATCGACCTTCACCTTTCTACACACAACAATGTATAAGACTAATTACCGCCTATTTTAACCTATATAGAGTTTCATAATCCATTACACTGTAGACTGATTTGTAACTCCTGTGTAATGGAATCATATAGTAGCACCTTGACATTCTGACCTAAACATGGATCAGTTTTCTATCAAAACAGAATAAAGCTCAATACTAAATGTGGTCAACATTAATCAGCTTACAGTAAAATACAAAAACGAGCACTATCTAACTACATTATCCTATTATCTATATTTTATGGCTTTTCATTTCAATGTGCGTTTGCAGCCACTAATCTAAATTACATTTTATTTTTTACATAATATAATACAAGAGCGGGATGAATTAGTCCTTTAATAAGGAAACAGAACGTAAAATAAAGGCCGAAAAGGTTTTACACTGTTTTCAAAACGAGAGATTTCCCCTGCAGTTAGTCTGAGAAGGGCTCACTTTAACATTGGATCATTTTAACATGTTGTGTACTAGTTACATTTAATCACCAGAATTTCTATCTAATATCTAAATGGCAGCCTTTTTCTATCACAATTATGTAAATCTTTTACCAACACCAAATCCTTGTACTGTAGGGCAGTGAATGATACAATCAAAATGTCTGATCCACAAACGATGACAAAAATTAACTTTTTTGTAAAATCAAAGCATAAATAATATGATTATAAATTAACACTTCATAAACAGACAGGAATAAATATATACATGATGAAAATCAGTTATATAACGTGAAAAATGATAAAAAATAATTCAAATTTGAGAAAATCCAGCTTATATCAATTTTTGTTTCCCTAATGAAACTCAAAAAGATTCATTTCACGACTGAATAGGGATGTCTATTTCGATTATTTCCCAAAAAACTGTTCATATGACATTATTTCAAGTAAATAGGAAAACAAAATTTAACCAGCTTACATCAAACAGAAAAAAAAATCTAAATATTTCTCAATTAGAAATTGCATGCACAAATACAGCAGATCATTGTAAATCATTAAAAAAAAACAATTCTCAGTTATAAAGAAAAAAACAAAACCTGAAGATTTAATACATTTTTACAGGTTTGAAAAGAAAAAAATTAATTGACCCTCAAGTATTCTGGTTATTAAAATTATTTCCGATTGACTTTGGGATTTAATTGTATGCATGTAAAAATGGAATTATTTTTAATAATGGTTCGAACAAAGATTCACACACTCTATTATCACCTTTGCTGAAATAATGTAAGTAGCATGAGCTGCCAAAATGTACACTTCTTTCATACATTCCTATTGTCAAGATAAGATGATAATTTGAAGTTCATTGAAAAACTAAATGATTGCAGAGAATGAGAAAATCCATACAGTCTGTACTAAGAAAAATCAAATTCCTTAGATAGCTGTGCAATCATTCAAGACGAAAGGTAATTTTAAACATTACTTTAACAAACAAATTAATAATTACTAAGCTACAGTGTACATCTTGAGAAAAACAGCACATTATTTCAAAATAAATATCTTGCTGGAAAAATATCAACATTTTGGCAGCTCATACCGCTTTAAATTGTATTTTTGATTATGATAAAATGACTTAGAAATATTCCAATAAATACTGGGCAATAAAGACAATTAACATAAGCAGTCTGCTTTTATAACAAGTTCAGACAAAGTTTATTGAAATTAATTCATGTAACTTATCAATAAAAAATCCCATAAACAGACTTCTTCTTAACAAAAAAACACTGAACCACCTGTAAATCACATCCCTTATAAGGTGACATCAAAAATATCCTATAATCAAACTTTACAAATTATCTTCACATCGTTAGACTGTGGGTATCTACGATTGATAGCTTGAATACAATGTACACTTGTGTATGTGACCTTTAATTTTTTTGGATTTGTACATAAACCCATAAGTAGAATAAGGATTTGTACATACATCCATAAGTAGAATAAGGATTTGTACATACATCCATAAGTAGAATATGGATTTGTACATCCATAAGTAGAATATGGATTTGTACATCCATAAGTAGAATATGGATTTGTACAAAAACCCATAAGTAGAATATGGAGTTGTACATTAACCCATAAGTAGAATATGGATTTGTACATACATCCATAAGTAGAATATCAAGTACTTAGAATAATATAATTATTGACCATCAGTCATTTATTTCTTGGCTTGAAAGCTTATAAAAATCCTACTTTATTTTCAGTGTGACCATAATGGAAAAAAAACCTGCATATTAACTTCCGAGATTAGAAGCTTTCTCCAAAAAATCTTGAAGCAAACCATTAGCTAAATGTTTCTCTGAAATCTATAACCAAAAGAATATGGCAAGCCTGGCCTTGGAATGATTCTCTGCCTTTGTTTTATAAAATATGCAGTATTCAAATATCTAGGTGGTTAGAATGAAATTCATGAAGCACTAAACAATCCTTCCTGAGAATCAACAAGCCAATGAAAGGCAAGCTTTCATCAGCCATTATTGAGAGTTGTTGCATGTTTAACCTTCACATGAGCCAATGAAACACAGGCTTATACAAACACTGCTCATATTGGTGACCAATCAATGAAACTCTATCAACCAACATAAAGGGATGTTGCATGTTTATCATTTATGTTGACCAATGAAACCTATGCTTTTATTAGCCAACAGAAAGGGATATTGCAAGTCCATCTCTCCACCCAGCCAATGAGAGCCAGGCTTCTATTAGCCAATAAGGAGCTTTGTAACATGATTACCCTTCACAGTCACTTTCACTATCAAAGCCAGTCAAATCCACATCAGTTAGAAGTCCTTGTGACTGAGCATACTCTATGATGGCAAGATGACAGAAGACATATTGGTCTGGCATTTGAATACTGAACGCTCTTTGTGAGCGGATCTTACAGACTGTATTCTGAATATCCACTAGGCCTTCATCATGGAGACGATGGAGATTGATGTCCATTGTAATAAATGTACCTGCAGAAACAAAATAATAAGTTATCACAAGATACTTCACAGTATTAAACTACATGGCAGGGACTATTCAAAAACTTAAGTCTTAAAATCTTAATACGAAACAACAGCATAAGATATCCATGTCACTCAGGATTATAATCAACTCAGAAAACCGAAGAAAAGGACCAAGTCTGTAAATTGTCAATAAATACATGTAAATAGCTATACAGAAGCAAAGCATATCAAAACAATAATTACGTTTTTCTATAGTGCGGGTTTCTGACTAATCTTTTTATACTGATGGCCGTATTTTGGAGTCGGGGTTTATTTCAATCAAAAAGCAGGAGTAGTCTGCCAGTAGACGGCCAGTATGTGGTTCGATTTAGACAATGAAATAACAATATAACCTACTCAAATCATGTCTAAGCGGTTGTCACGATTATTAGTGCGACAATATTCGTCGACTTATTCTAGTAACTGTGTGATCCATGTATGTTTTCTCATGTCTTGAATTGTATTCTAATCCTTTGGTTATCTGGGTTGGACCTGGTTAAGCTTACGGGGGTATGTACCGAGTCGTGGCGTTTGGCACGAAGGAGGAGAACTTAGGAGCCCCGATTTCTACTGTATATAAGGTATCCGATTTCTGCATTGGCATAAGAGATTCGTTAGCAGTAGAGTACTGTGGATCGTGGTTGAAGGCCGATGAAGTAATCTTCTGAATGTGCTATGTGCACGTAGTGGGGCCTGTATTCAACCAATTGGACCATGTGTCCGGTTATGTTTTGAGGAGAGTGACACGTTATCCATAGGTATGGAAATATTATAACCTTTATTTGCCAATAGAGCCTGGTAACTATTAATCTCGTAACCAGTAATCATTTCTGCCTGGTTATACAATTTTCTATGGCTAAACTTTGTCGTTACAGTCTCCAGCTTGGGACCTAACCTACTTTCCAACTCACGGAGACCCGCTAATGTGGACCGGACTGTATTATTGTTCAGGACAAGCGGGAATCCTAAGCCAGGGATAGTGAAGTGATTTCAAGTTCATCTATCAGCTGACGAAGGAGAAAGTTTGTGTGTTATGTGTTCGCGTGGCCACCGAGATATGAACTTATACTTGTAGGACTAAAACTGTGTGAACTGTTGTGACGTCACATTTTCTTCGTACTAGTGAACTATTCATCTAAATTCATTTATTTTGTACTTATGGGGGGGGGGGGGGGGGGGGGGGGGTATTATTTTTTTCTATTCTGAAATACATGTATAAACCCAATGGGAAGCTGGTTGTTACGTCTCCTCATTGACAGTTCCGTGATTTAATGCGAAATAACCCGTGACATATGGGTCCATTAATAAGTTTATGACCTACTTGTATGGCAATGTTTTTGTCTTACAGACCGACCATAAACCACTTGCTTTTGTCAACAGAGAAAAGGTTAACAATCCTCGTGTTATGAGATGGGCGTTGCTGTTGCAGTCTATGAGTTTTACTGTACAGGTAATTGAAGGTAAAAGCAACATAGGGGCCGATTTCCTCAGTCGCTCATAACCGCTTGTTCAGCCACCCTTATGATTGTAAACATTAGATTAGGCATGTGGGTACATATATGTAACATATTATATGTTTACACTTCAAGGGTGGGGGTATGTCACGATTATTAGTGCGACAATATTCGTCGACTTATTCTAGTAACTGTGTGATCCATGTATGTTTTCTCATGTCTTGAATTGTATTCTAATCCTTTGGTTATCTGGGTTGGACCTGGTTAAGCTTACGGGGGTATGTACCGAGTCGTGGCGTTTGGCACGAAGGAGGAGAACTTAGGAGCCCCGATTTCTACTGTATATAAGGTATCCGATTTCTGCATTGGCATAAGAGATTCGTTAGCAGTAGAGTACTGTGGATCGTGGTTGAAGGCTGATGAAGTAATCTTCTGAATGTGCTATGTGCACGTAGTGGGGCCTGTATTCAACCGATTGGACCATGTGTCCGGTTATGTTTTGAGGAGAGTGACACGTTATCCATAGGTATGGAAATATTATAACCTTTATTTGCCAATAGAGCCTGGTAACTATTAATCTCGTAACCAGTAATCATTTCTGCCTGGTTATACAATTTTCTATAGCTAAACTTTGTCGTTACAGTCTCCAGCTTGGGACCTAACCTACTTTCCAACTCACGGAGACCCGCTAATGTGGACCGGACTGTATTATTGTTCAGGACAAGCGGGAATCCTAAGCCAGGGATAGTGAAGTGATTTCAAGTTCATCTATCAGCTGACGGAAGGAGAAAGTTTAGCCATAGAAAATTGTATAACCAGGCAGAAATGATTACTGGTTACGAGATTAATAGTTACCAGGCTCTATTGGCAAATAAAGGTTATAATATTTCCATACGTTATTTGGATAACGTGTCACTCTCCTCAAAACATAACCGGACACATGGTCCAATCGGTTGAATACAGGCCCCACTACGTGCACATAGCACATTCAGAAGATTACTTCATCGGCCTTCAACCACGATCCACAGTACTCTACTGCTAACGAATCTCTTATGCCAATGCAGAAATCGGATACCTTATATACAGTAGAAATCGGGGCTCCTAAGTTCTCCTCCTTCGTGCCAAACGCCACGACTCGGTACATACCCCCGTAAGCTTAACCAGGTCCAACCCAGATAACCAAAGGATTAGAATACAATTCAAGACATGAGAAAACATACATGGATCACACAGTTACTAGAATAAGTTGACGAATATTGTCGCACTAATAATCGTGACAGCGGTCATAATTGGTTTCATGGATAATTTCACTACCTACCAGTGTCTGATGTGGACGAGCAGGATCGGCCAGTAAACATTATTCTTCCCCTGAATTCACTTTTGCCTCTAGTCTCAAACTCTCCACCATTGATGACGTAACACTGCTTAGCGATTTTTCATTTTTTAAACATTAAATCACTTTTCAAAAAGCTAAATTATTCACGAATGTCGTAATGACACTAGTTGAGTTAGTTATATTTTTCCTACTGTCTAAATCTGACCGCAAACTGCTCGATCAGAAGCAGGCAGTCTACTCTTTTTGATTGCAATGAGCCCGGACTCCAAAAAATGACCGTCAGTATGAAATAATAGTAATTTTGGAGTCAGAAACCCGGACTAGTTTTTCTAGAACTCAAACTTTCATCTTAAAGAACCAAAATCAGACAAAAATAAAGACATGGCCCTTACCAGTTCTTCCAATGCCTGCACTACAATGTACAACAATGGGAGGTCCCATAGGATGGCCTGTCCAACTTGAACCCATCAGTTTAGTTGAATCACTCTGGTATTTTCTCACACTGAACAGAAAGTCGAGGAAGGCGGAAGCTGAATGGGGAATCCCATAATCAGGCCAGCTGGTGAACTGGATATGAATTATGTCCCTTGTTTCTTCAGTCTGGATAGAGGTGGAGAAAATAGTTTAATGAAAAGAAATTTTAACTATTGAGAACAATTTGGAATCTACAAGATGTATAAATTATGAAAATAAGATGTGCGCCAAAGCTGAATGGATAAAGACAGTCATATAATGAATGGTAAATGACCACAATTCAAGATTATACATGTATGTTGACAATAGGGGTTGCCTGCCAAGTGCAAAATGATACTAAAATGGTACATGAAGACCTTTCTCATGATACAAAGGTTTTAAACACACGTTACAAAGTAAGGGAGTATCTCTCGGATAATGTCACTGTGTAGGCGGCGGATGATGACTGGTTGGATAATAGCATTTCAATGACCAACCCCCCAAAAAAACTGTTATATCTACGTGTCTATTTATCTATTAAGTTATACATTGCCCACAATATTATTTCTATTATTTAATGTATTATGGGATAGAACAAGCCTTTCGATGTTTTATTCCCACCATTTTTTGTTAATATCAGTTTTACACTTCTGTATAAAATTATATGGTCAATAAATGAAATGAAAAAAAAAATGAAATGAAATACACAACGACAACAGTTTTAAACGCACACTAAAGTCAGGGTATTATGGCATAATGGCAGCAGAATTTGAAACTGAGAGCTTTTTCTAACACAAAATTTCCAAAGAAACTCCTTCACCCGGGGGTCGAATCACACATAGCAATTGATGAGAAAATAACTTGATTTTAATAAAAAACCCAATAGAGAAATCCAAGAAGATGAACTATCCAAAATCAGGGACAGTTCAATTGTTGATAGAAACAATTTAGTATTCAGCCAAAATATATAACAGCTTATTAACAGATTCACACAGACTGTTACAGGATACTAACCTTTGTATGATACAGGACAAGGGAGGTAACTGTGTAGTCCCTGTACTGCTCAATTCCCCGATTACTGACCAAAAATTCACTGAATTGATCATCAGTTTCCTCTTCATTAGGCCAGTATTGACCACACTTCATACGACCACGCTCTATTGCTCTGAAAATAGGTCAACCATTCCTATTGTAATCTACTAGTAAAATGAATGAATGTTCGTAAGAGAATAGTGTTAAGCCAAACAAAGCTTTAAAAATATACATCATTACAACAGCATGGCTATTATTGTATATATTTCAGATTAAGTTCAGGTTTCTCAAAAGGGCAGCATTGCCTTTCAGGATTGTATTCCAAAGCCTAAGTATGACCATGTAATGGCAATGTAGGATGGTGCAGGTTATAAGTGACCGAAGGATGGAACTTTTGGTAGTTTTCAGTCAGGTTTTATTGTGAATCTATGGAAAAAATATACAATAAAACTTCTCTATTAAAATACATCTTGATATTTTTTATCAGGCTATGAATTCTTACTTCGTTGTCATGACTACGATACGAGACTGCTGATTCCAAATCATTCTCCAGAAATCCCCAGATGTCTTCGGAAGAGGACCTGAAAATTATTGACGACAAGATGATTGTGCACAATGCTTTGTATCTTTGGTAAAAGAAATTAGATTAGCTATTTAAGGATGTTGAATTGACAGAAGAGTTGAATTTTAGCAGTGCAGGTGGTTTTGATTGAACGTTTGGTGTTGAATGTCACACTCAACAATACGAAAAGTAGCTTTACCATATTTATTGTGTAGCAATATTGTTTTTGCCTGTGAACCACCAAACATAAAAATACAGTCAAAATATTATCTGATTTAAAAAAACAACAAACCAAACTGTACAATTCCATTGCACATTGTATAACAAACCTGTAGACTGAATTCAGGGAAAAGGGGTGATTTCCAGTACATTGAATTCTAACCAGACTTAAATTTAGACAATTGTACTGTACCTTGTGTTGAGATGTAGGCATTTTTCTGCTTGTAGCCGTCCACATAATTTGCATTAATATAGTCTGAGGTGGGATCATCGTCAATTAAAGGAAGGATAACTCTGGAGTGATCAAAACACAACACATCCGTGTAGCGGTTCTTGGCAAGGTTGTGTTTAGCTTTTGATGTGTTAAATGTCCCTGAGGGAGATTCCATTTTGATTTTTGCATATTCTTGGAAGAGTCCATTTTTCCCCAAAGTTTTAACATGATCAACTAGCTCTTCTAACTTCATACCCCCTGAGTCTGGTAAATGAATAGACTCTTCAAAAATATTAGTTGGGGGTCGTTTTTTCCTTGGAAGAGGTGGTGGTGGTGTGTCTCCGGGAAAGGAATCTATTGGTGAACTATCTGACGACCTTTTCCGACTGTCTGATAAACCAACCTTTTTGAAATTGGAATTTTGTGAATCTTCTTTTTCAACATTCACTTCTTTCTCTTTATCACTATCTACATATAAAATATCTTCTTTTTCACGTTCCTCATGATTGTGTTTCTCGCTGACAGTTTCTCGTGAGCCTTCGGACTCGAAATCACTGAACACTACGTTGTTGTCCGTATCACTGGAAACACTGGATATACTTGCTTGCCGGAAGGCGTCACCGTTGACTCGTCTACTAATGAAATAAGTGTCCATATCTGGATTGTGATTGGCTGCGACTAATGCACACACTTGAAGCCATGCTTTATGATTAATCTTGAGAGAGCCACCTAAATGATCAGGTATACTGTCTGTGGGGATGTGATTGGACAGCTGAGATTTCTTTACTGTGTATACCTGAAATAAATTAAACTTAATTGTATCACATGGTGGGCAGAGTTACTAAGTAATATCTTTTCAGCTAATATCTAAAAATGTAATAAGCATGAGCAGCTAAAATTCGCATGTTTGAAATATACGGTAATGTCTGAGTTAATTCAAGTGCTGGAAAAAAGTAGAAGAGTGCAAATTCTCATCTTAATTCAAGAGAGAGCTTGTAAAACATTCAAAGATTAACTGCTGGTCAATCATCTCCCTGGACTGAGATGTGTTGAAAGTTTAAATCTCATTCAGAACCTTTTTGTTATTGAGGATTTAGCAACATGCATAGTCCTCTAATTAACTCAGGTACGTACTGTAAGTGTTACAACGATTTGAGCATTTGAAGTTCATTGAAAAGCTAAATGATTAATACAAAAAATTACTTTCTGAAATATAAACATGATTTGTGCTTTAGCATCAAGAAAACGAGGAAGCCAGATTGAGTTGACTAAGGCCACAAAGTGACTTTTTAATAAATATTGTCAATTAAAAAGTGAAAGCGAAAGGTAACGTAAAGTGGAAAATAAAATACCCCAATTAAATAAATAATTTCCAATTAGACATTAAATAAAGGAATTTTCAAATAAATTTACTGGCTAGTGTAAATGAAGTGGGGCTGAACCGCCCCACAAAACAATTTCATTTATGACAATAAATTAACCAAGAAGAAGGCGGAGAAGGGGTTGGAGGAGGGCAAAAATAACGCTCGCGAATTGAAAAATGGCTACGAAGTTGACCGGACAAGGATGGAAGTGCAGACGACACCCACGTGAAAGAATCCAGTGAGATGATTGGATAAGAATACATTAAATGAAACAAAGCCCGCGAAGAGCAACACGTGATGAAAATTTCGCCTAGAGGGGGGTAAGAGCAATTGAAGCACACCACAAAATCAGTTGCATTCTGCGACTGTTCATTTGTGCTTTAGCATCAAGAAAACGAGGAAGCCAGATTGAGTTGACTAAGGCCACAAAGTGACTTTTTAATAAATATTGTCAATTAAAAAGTGAAAGCGAAAGGTAACGTAAAGTGGAAAATAAAATACCCCAATTAAATAAATAATTTCCAATTAGACATTAAATAAAGGAATTTTCAAATAAATTTACTGGCTAGTGTAAATGAAGTGGGGCTGAACCGCCACAACCACTGATGCCCAGTGGGATGGGCATAAGTGGCAGCCCCACCTGAATGGCCTTAGTCACACGATTTCGAAGACGGGGAAACGCGTAAAACCTCCTGTAACCGAACTCCGTGCTCCATACCGCCTACATGCATTAAAAAACCAGACCTCTGTTAGTAGGGGTTAAACTGGAAAAAGCGTTGTAGGCCGTATGGATTGAAAAAATAATTTTGAATTGGTGCCTGGTATTTAAACACATGGGTTTGATTGAGAAAATTAGCAACACTGGAACTGGAAACCTTTATACAAAAACTATGTGCATAATATACAGCTATGTGCAAAATATACAAATATGTACAAAATATACAACTCTCATTGCATAATGAGTGAAGGCAGCCCGCACTTCACTCTATTATTAAAAAATAGCACTACAAATCAAGCCATTGAAGGCAACCCGCACTTCAGTGACATAGCACAGTGTATTAAATTCTAACTATTATGGGTGATGGGTACAGTTTAAACTCAAGGCAGTGAAGGCAACCCGCACTTCACGTGATGGGTGGGGGGGGGGGGATGATTAATGTCCGAAGTCCTAAAGTTAATGTTCGAGGGGAACGGAACAAGTCCCAATGATATCTGAAAGTAGGAGGCACACAAATAATCCTGAAGATGAATGTCAAAGTTCATAAGACAGTCAGGCGACCCACGCAGCATCCGACGAAAGGAGGGAAGGAAAACAAAGGGAAGGCAGCCCGCACTTCACTGAAGATCACTAGGAGGTCAGAGTCCAAACGCCAAATAATCCAAACATCAAGGGGCAAGACAAGGGAAACCAGCAGAGTAGCAGCGTAGATAGTCCCAAGGAAAGAGAGGAGGCACAACAGAAACTGCCGACAGGAATTAAGCTGACAGGAATATTCCTTCTAAACCACAGCTACTTCTAAGCTTGGTGTCAGTGAGAAGCTTTTTTTCATTTTTTTGGGAAAAAATAGATGAGATAATTTCCTGATTTTGTTTGAACGAAAAAGTATTAAACTTCTGGAAGCTGATGCCCCTTTCATCATACATGTATATCCATTCGGCCTTACAAGTTACAGATGCTTAATAACAGAACATAAAAATCTTGTGGGACATCAGTCAAACTCAAAAGGGACTTATAACAAACCAGCAATTGTAGATAGCAATGTGGCATTATTAAATTCAATTCAGATATATAGAGAGAGAATATTTACCCGGTCTCGTAATTTTTCTCTGACAAACAATCGGAGGATTTCAAACGGTGCCTTAAACCAGAGAGGAGCTGTAACGATGAGAACCTTTTTGAGACGGGCTGGATAACCTCCCTGAAACAGAAATACAAACATTTCTTGTTGATGGTTACAGAGTTGCTGCAGAATTAATAGTAATGAATTGGTTTTTAGTGGCAATAACACCCCCCCCCCCCCCCCAAAAAAAATAACAAAAATAAAAATTAAATGAATAAAAGTAAATATAACCTTCTCTAAGGTTATTTTAGACAAGAAGATTTTCCCTGTGCCCATGTGTTTATGAATGTAACCCTGCAAGTTAATCAGAAGTTTCTCAACTTCTCTCCATAGTTAAATGTTTAAATATGTTGGAAGCTCAAAATAAGGTAAAATAAACACGGTGACAATTGACACAGACTTCAGGTTGACCTCAGTATTCAGAAAAAACTGTCCCATAGCAAATCAATCAACTGGAATTCTCATACATACCAGAAATTAACAGTCAGTCATGGGGATAAAAAGTCTAAAAGAATGTGTCTCGTACATTAGACATCCACATTATTTCATATATCTAATGCTGAATTAGTCAGCCACAAGACTAGATGTAAAAGGTAACCAGAAATTAATGAACCTTTCAAACACCTGACAGAATGTGTTAACATGGGATTACAATCATTTGAATGAAACACAACAGGGAGGATGAATGACATAGCAAGAAAGCTTACACTCACACACAATATTCACTAAGAATATCACTTTCACAATAATTATAGTTAATATCCTTTTATATAAATTTCGCTAGTGAATGGAAAAAAAAAGGACAAAAAAATCCATTTTGAAGAAAAATGTATGTTCAGTATATATAAATAAAGACAGTTTTGTGAGTTTTCTGCAGTACCTTTAAGAAGTACTAAAAAGTTTATTAATGACATTGTGCTAAGTGGTCACATGACCGATCATGTGATAGCATCATGAAATCCTGATACTGCCTGCTGTGATCGTAACTATTTTAACACCAGAAAGTTGAAGTTTAGCTCACAGAGAGAAGGTGTGCAGGATTGATGAAGTGCTGTTGGGTGAATTCATTTATACTTATTATAGGATATGACAAAAATTATTATTATAACCCATTAAAAGTTTTTATATGTTCAAAAATTATATCATCAAAATTACCTTAACGGATGGGAAATCTCTAGAAATACATAGGGATTATCGTTGATAACAACCTTCAAAGTACTTAAAACATTTCACGTCAATTACCGCAAGTGACCCTCTAGCTTATAAAAACAGACAGAAGTATTCAGCGGCTTATCTGCGTAGCCATTTTTTTTTGTTTTAGGATGACGTGATGCTGCAGTAGCTTTTTTTAGATCAATAATGACATATTTTTATCACTCTATAGTGTATGATTGTAGATTTAGGTCCAAAAAAACATGACGACAAACTTGAAGTGGGAAGATTGTCTTGGAATATATAGGTCAGTATGCAACCGCATGTCATTTCTTAGCCAAACAATTGGCTAAATTGCATCACATGACTACTCTATAATGCACTTAAATTCAACAGTAATTGGATAAAACTAAAATAAAATGGCCTTTGGAGCTTATTCTCTATTGTAACGCCACTTTCAAATTTCAATTAATCGCTTTCGTGGGGATAAAGCATACATTGGACAGTTGGACTAAATGAATTCTACTCTATCCATCTGAACTAGTCTAAAACTTAGATTTTCTTTCCCTTTAAAACAGGACTAGTAAAAAAAGGATTTTTAGTGGTTTGTGAGGAGCGCTTTTCACAATTTGGTCATAAAGCCTTTAAGGCGATCCTGGGGCTTGTGGGCAGGCCAGGTTGGAAAAGAGAACAGAAGAGAAATTCTATGCGCTGGTCGATCATTTTTAAAGCTCATATGCAAGGGGGGGGGGGATGTCTTAAAAACCGTAAATTTCTCACTCTGTCCAAAAATCGACCACCGCATTACTTGGTTCAGTTTACCAACTATTTCTTTTTATTTAAATAGATTATATAAATACAATAATCTAGAGTGTGGCAAAAAACAACAATCAATCATTAATTCTGGGATTCATTATCATTATGTTTTCTTCTAACATATATTTGCTGTAGTGGATGGATCAACTAACTTACCCTCAGCAAAGTTAATATCTTGATACTGAGTTCATAATCAAAATTGCTGTATTTGGAGTCAGACATGTCATAGATGAGTACCAGACCATTACGTTGAGTTTCCAGACTGAAAGAAAAAAAAGCAAAACATAATATTATTTGACGTAGAGATATTTCAAGAACCACATTACAGATTATGGAGAGAATATACCATACACGTAATATCAATGCATGTACATCACTTCTGAGAACTGTCATCTAAACATGGCATCTCTGTCATTTTTCCACGTTAGATTAAAACATGATAAGCAGCCGGTTTGAACGTGTAAACATTTCAACACAGGTGGAAGGTGTGTCAGATTAAGTGTCGTAGGATTAACCAAGCCAAGTAGATCCAGATAAAGCCCGAGATTGATTGGTTGATTGTTTGGTGTTTTACGCAGCGCTCAAGATTATTTCACTTATATGGCGGCGTTGCCAGTTATATTGTCGGAGGAAACTGGGCTCTATGCCCGAAGGAAATCCACGACCTTCCAGTCAACCATCCCACATAGGTTGTTTGTGTGAAAACCCAGTCAGAAAATTTGACAAATTCTTTTAGACTGAGTGGGATTCGAACCAGCCACCCATTGGTGGAAGGCTGCTCGGATTGAGCATCCAACGCTCTACCTACTGAGGCACGGAGGCCCTGATAAAGCCCTGGAAGCTCACATCAACAAATCGTTCATTAACTTTTCAGATTTTTAATCCTCATTGCAGTGAGGGTGCACTTTTCAAATTTACATATAACTGGACATCATTTGAAATGAATGATGACAAAAGTTTCAAAAATTTTATTTTCCCAATATTTCAACATTTTTCGAATTGCAGCCTAAAATCTGATCTTTTTCGAAAAAGTAAAAGCAGTCATGAACGGATTTATCTGTTAAAAGATTTGAACTCTTCATACACATAGCCATTGGAAAAAAAATTGGCTGGCAAAACAAGTGGCAGTCAAAACGACCAGATATGAACATGAGTTGTAGGCCTACCTTTCTAATGCTGCATCCAGTTGATAGATAAGGCCCTTTAATACAAGTTGATGGGTGGAGACAGGTGGGAAATGACGACGTGCTGTGAAGAGAGCTATTGCAGCACCGTTACCATCACGACTTGACTGAAAATAACAAAAACATATACACAATCGTTAAGGTTGTGTTAAGGGAATCATGATATACTGATTTTACCTCACACTCAAGATTATAAGGTGGCATACCCAGGTTTAGTGGGGGAGGAAACCCCCTACCTTCAGCGAGTACTCAGCCACTCTTTCACATATGCAAAAATGCACTCAGAATTTTTTTCAATTTTTCTTTGGACAAAGTGGAATTCACCAGATCATGAAGCCATTTTCCATTTTTGAAGGTGAAATTGGGTATGTAGGTTTATCTTCGGGTACTCATTGTTCTCAGAACAAAGTGAAGTTCACATTTTTATTTCCCCATAGTAGTTACCAACCAGTTTTATTGTGGTATAATCCATCTGCTTTCAAATTCAAGCATTAAATAAATTGTTGACCAATGTAAATTATTAAGTTTTGCTGGACGATGCTGTCGCATGATTAAACCCAAAACAAACATTGCGAGAAAAACAGAGAAAGAAGAAGCATCCAGAATTCCATTGTTTTTGTCACCAAGTGTGTTACACCAGGAAAGAAGATTGATTGATTGAAGATTATATGGCGGCCTTTTAAGTTTTATTGTGGGAGGAAACCAGGCTCTATGCCCGGAGGAAACCTACGACCGTCCGGTGATAACTGGCAACTATCCCACATAGGTCGTTCGCATGAAAACCCAGTCAGAAAATTTTAAAATTTCTATTTAGTGGGATTCAAACCCGCGGTGGAAGGCTATTCGGATTGAACGTACAATGCTCTAACTACTGAGCCATGGAATTTTTTCCCCTCTGTCCTGTGTGTCCGGCTTAACATTAGCTGTCAATTTCTGAAAAAATGTGATGATGATCTTATTGTAAGGGGCTTACCAGGACAGTGAGTTTTCCTGTTTCTAGTTCTTTTCCAAGCTGAGGATCTGAATGGTCTATCAACAATAAACCTTCCCTCTGTCTAATACTCTATATAATGAAAAAAAGATGTCACAATTATATAATAATACACAGAAGAAAATAGTTAAACAGAGGGATCTTCTCCAATAATTCATAAACCTGACAGGTAAGAAAGAAATATTTCAATATTGCAAAAAGATAACACACACAGATTAAGATGATACAAATGAAGTCACGGTATAAGGACATTATTTCATAAAGTATAATCGCTTCGACAAGAGCTATTTTATGAAAATAATGATAGATCGTTAAAAATAAGATTTTCCTCTGCCAACCTTTTGATTTAGCCAGAAAGAAAGACATTTCCAAATTCAATATCTATGCTTTGGATAGATAAAATGCAGAAAAGTATCAAAATTAATAATTATTGAATTTCTTTCTACATATTCAACATGACGTATTTAACATCTATTCCAGTATTCTTGAAAGATTTGGCTGTTTGGCTATTGCTGTACATGTATATTGCACGACCCTAAAGTGAACTACCGGTATGTCCATCATTAAGTCTTTGAATGCAGTACAAAAACTTTGAAATCAGGAGTGGAAATGAGATTTAGAAGTTTGGTTTTATTTGAAAACGGCACCCCCTCTAAAAACAATCCATCATATAAAGTTCCATGGTTTAAACGGGTCAACCAATAAACCAAGCTTAAACCAAGACTTCAACAAAGACCCCCCCCCCCTCCCTCCCCAATACACCCTGTGTATTACAATTAGTCAGGTATTTGGCAAACTTAACATATGACCTACATTTAAGTACAGACTATAGAGTTCCTGTTTGAAATTCAATCTTTCACATGTTAAATTGGTTATCTCATACTTTATTCACCATATAACAGGACAATACTGGGGTCAAATTTAACTAGGCTGCATGACTGGATGTGATCAATAACATTTCTCAGAAAATGTAAAAATTCATTTCCCAAAAGTCAGATTATTCCTAGAAGCCAGAAGTACTCAATGCAAGCAACAAATCAATACAAGTCAGCTAGTACTCTTATTTGGAGGAGTTTCAGTCATATAATAAGACATAATTTTATTCTTTTTTTCTTTACTGTTTTGGTTGTATCTTCTTGGTGGCCCTGTATCCAAATATATTTTTATCTGAAATCTACATTAGTAAATGTTATGGTAAATATCATGGCTGAAAATGCCATTTCAAGACGAGAAATGACCTCATAGTCACATATTAAACAAGATAAGTTAATCATGCAGTTTCAAGGACTTTCGCAGAAGAGATGAAATATTTCTATGGCTCATCAAAGAATGTGTTTTTCGAGAGTTTTCAATGTAGACTGGATTTTGGCGGTGGGTGGGCCTTTAACCAAATTAATGTCAAAATCAAACGATAAAGCAACTGTAGTTGCATCAATTTGATAAGCTATATTAAACCAAAAAAAACGGCCACCTTAAATATTTAGGCCTTTTTAGTTTATAAGATTTAAGCGTGGAATGTGAACCGTTACATTGAACACGTAGAATATGTTGACAAAGCTATCACAATCTGGCTAACTTTGATCAACAGAGATATCAAATCCATGCAATAATTCTGTCCACTGAATAATTGAGGGTTGGCAATCAAGTTAAATGTCAAATCAGCAGTGAGGGAATGGATTGTTTGTAAAGACACAATCCGGATCAATAACGTAATGAGATATAGAGAAGCACAGTGAACATCAATACATCGGGTCTAAAATATCTTTATTCTCCGGGGTACCACAGAAGGGTTGAGGGTTGAGTCCTATAAACCGGACTGTAAAACATTACTGAAATAATCCAGCGTAATGTAGCGTAAAACCCCTTAGAATCAATTAGAGCATGAAATATTCTTGGTTGCATTATATTACATAATCATGCCATAAATACGGAGGCCTATAAGTGCCATCGGTGGAATTTTGACTTTTCCAGTGCGGTGTAAATATTTCCACCGCGGAGAAAAGGTTCTCACCGCAGTGTGAATATTTCCACTGTGGTGAGAACCTTTCCACCACGGTGTAAAGGTTTCCACCGTGGAGAAAAGGTTCTCACCACGAAGAAAAGGTTGCGATGGAAACGTTTACACCGCAGAGAAAAGTGGAAATGTATCCCTTGTGACTTGACAGTTTACATGCGTTTTTTTTACTTTCTCTGCAAATCGTTTTACTTAAAGACATGATTCTTATGATACACGCTTCATTTTCATCGACATACAGAATCTCTCGTCTCTAAACAAAGTGTGGCATTGGGCCTTTTGCCCAGAAGAAACCCAGAGTACCTGGTAACTCATCCACATAAGGCAATCAAGTGAAAAATACACTCAGAAATTTAGTTTTGGGACTGAATGAGAATGAGATTTTTTCATTTGTTTTATATACTCAATGGTGAATAAAATTGAGATGCGTTATAGGGTGTCATATGATGCAGCTTGGCCAATGGCTAGGCTAAGTAATGACGTGTGGTTGCCTCACTGACCTACATATTTTGAAGCAATCTTCCCACTTCAAGTTTGTTGCCAGGTTTTTGGGCCCAAGTCTATCGTCTTAAAAATACGTCATTATTGACCTTAAAATAGCTGATGCAACATTACGTCATCTTAAAGCGCACAAAATGACGACACAGATACACTGAAAGCCACCGAAAATACATATTTCTGTCCTTTTTATTGAACAGCTTGAGGTTCACTGGCGGTAATTAACGTGGCCGTAAATGCCCGACCCTTTCAGCGATTTTATGGGGAGGTGGGGGGAGTGACTCTGACAGCTCAAGTCTTCTATTTACTCCCGATCGACGAAAACTTCAATGACGCCGACTAGAGAGGGGTGGGTAATTGGTTTCACGCCTGTGTTGGATAGATGAACAAACATCGCGCCAGGTGGGGTATGTGCGGCACCAGTTTGAGAGCCACGTGTTGGTCTATAACTGCCTATATCCCACTGACGTCTTTTGGCGACAGCCTCCAGTTGACTCTTTCAGTTCGCAAAATCTCGTATTTACCCGTTAATAAACCAAATAAATATTTACTATTGTGTTTTTTTATATGTTGGGAACATTCTTTTTCGTTTAAATGGAAAAGTTTCACCCGTAAGTAAACTGGATAAACACTTATGAATCTGATGTAGACTTTTGTTTGAGTTTTACAATCTGGCTGTACCGAAAACAATATATCCGATATATTTTCTGACTGGTGTTTAGTCGATCTCTTGCGAGCTGACCGCGCGCCCCTCAACAAGCATATTAAAGTGGGCTATAAGCTGCACAGTGAGTGGCCTACTTTATCCATATAAAGCGGCCTGTAGTTCAACTCTAGTCAAGGCGGCAAATTGTCCGATGCGTGAACTGCTGACTATTTTATAAACCGCTTGTACTTTCGGGGTTGTTCTTTGATCAGAATGTTTGTAAATGGTTATAATCCACTAATCTCCTGTTTATCACAATACAATAATTACCGTCATAATGAATAATTAAGATTTGCTCCGGGGCGATGTCGACATTTGCAAATATCGATAATATTTCTATGAACACGACCGTTTTACCGTGCAGTAAACAAAATTACAACCCTTACGTTTTACGTGATTTCTCATCCTTTTTACGGGTGAAACTTTTCCATTTAAACGAAAAAGAATGTTCCCAACATATAAAAAAACACAATAGTAAATATTTATTTGGTTTATTAACGGGTAAATACGAGATTTTGCGAACTGAAAGAGTCAACTGGAGGCTGTCGCCAAAAGACGTCAGTGGGATATAGGCAGTTATAGACCAACACGTGGCTCTCAAACTGGTGCCGCACATACCCCACCTGGCGCGATGTTTGTTCATCTATCCAACACAGGCGTGAAACCAATTACCCACCCCTCTCTAGTCGGCGTCATTGAAGTTTTCGTCGATCGGGAGTAAATAGAAGACTTGAGCTGTCAGAGTCACTCCCCCCACCTCCCCATAAAATCGCTGAAAGGGTCGGGCATTTACGGATGAGAAATCACGTAAAACGTAAGGGTTGTAATTTTGTTTACTGCACGGTAAAACGGTCGTGTTCATAGAAATATTATCGATATTTGCAAATGTCGACATCGCCCAAATTTAAACTGGATAAACACTTATGAATCTGATGTAGACTTTTGTTTGAGTTTTACAATCTGGCTGTACCGAAAACAATATATCCGATATATTTTCTGACTGGTGTTTAGTCGATCTCTTGCGAGCTGACCGCGCGCCCCTCAACAAGCATATTAAAGTGGGCTATAAGCTGCACAGTGAGTGGCCTACTTTATCCATATAAAGCGGCCCGTAGTTCAACTCTAGTCAAGGCGGCAAATTGTCCGATGCGTGAACTGCTGACTATTTTATAAACCGCTTGTACTTTCGGGGTTGTTCTTTGATCAGAATGTTTGTAAATGGTTATAATCCACTAATCTCCTGTTTATCACAATACAATAATTACCGTCATAATGAATAATTAAGATTTGCTCCGGGGGCTCTTTGAGTTTACGGGAAATTCACGGGGAGTTGTCCAAACCCAAGCCGGCGTACATCGAAATATTCTATAAGTCACACTGTGAAAGATGAAGACTGTCCCCAATATACATGTATGTTGTTCCATTTCACACAAACTTTAATGAGTCTTTCCTATTTAGTCTGTTTTTTATTTAACGTGAAATTTTTTAGAGAGTTTTACATATTTGGCTTAGTTGCTTTCTTATCTCCTCCAAACTGTTAGGCCGTACAGTGAAATCTATCATAAATGAACAAAAACACCCAGTTGTAAAAACAATCATATTTAATTCTCCTTGCCAATACCCAACCAACTGTATCTTTTTTTTAAACAAAACCCCGGTGGTTTTTGTTTCAAGTCACCAATAGTATATACCTGTTGGGAACAATGTTGACATGGAAGGAGTCGGGATGTCTACTCTTCAGATGTCACTCAAGTCAATATAAACAAACAGCCAATCAAATCCCTAGTTACTTTACTTCTCATTGTTATTCATTGATACATTAAATGGACGACCCAATCGACAGCAGTTCTGCTGTGAGTGACATGGACTAAACTCGGTTACCTCGTGTGCAGTGTTCAGTTCAATCGGCAATTGTAAAGTTTTGGATCCAATGACAACTTTAGTTTACTCAAATTGTGAGAAAAAATCAACCACACACATGGAATATATTATACATTTTTGTTACTTTGTTTTAAGCACATAATTATTATGTTTTATTCACACCGTATAGTACTTTTCTAGTTTTCATCACGGTCACGTCGAACAGATCATCGGTCTCGATATTTCATTTCTTGTACACTGATAAGCATCAAGGCAGATTGCCATGTAATTTAGGGTCTATTACGTTGCGGAAAATACTTATATTTCCAAGGAGTATATTATGTTTTTACACAGTTATAAATCAGAATCAAAAACAAAATTACGGCTGGCTAGTGACGGCCCGTCAGAGCACTGTACTTCTGTAGACCTCAGAGGACTACTTCATCATGCATACGCTGTGTTCACCCAACACCTGCTGAGACCATCCCTGGGCCAAGCTTGGCTTTCACTGGTAAATTTCCTTTTATCGGCAACGGTACTGTAAAATATATTGTTGATAATAAAAGAAATATTTGAATTTATGTACATGTAGAACCACCGGCCTAGGCTTATACGCCTGACTTGCGTATTGTATGAAATATGAGAAAAATTTCTGTGTTTTCTGAAAATTAAAGCTTATAAAAACACCAACACATTTCACGAGTATGACTTTATTTGAAAACCACACATTACTATCGGCCGTGTCGGTAACGGTAACTCCGACGTTTACAGTTATAATTTAATACGGGGACAAATCTCAAATTCATTCCTCAATCAAAATCTTCATAGCCTTTTGTTTTTCTAAAACCATTATTAAATGTGATTTTCCCCAGACTTTGTGAGATTAGTCCAAATTCCTTTCCGATAAACCACAGCCTAGATCGAAAAAAACAACAACAACAGCAGCATCGATTAAAATGCGTCAAAATCGAAAACAAGCTAAAAGAAAATTGCGTTAATCGGCATATCTTATCAGATTCATTTTTTATAAAAAAATATATGAACGTATTTTCTAATTTCACGCCACAAACCGGTACATTGACGAACGAATGGACTGGCTTGCCGGTTAGTCCGTTGTCACTGTGTGAGCTCAGGCGCTCTGAATATCGCATGTGGGTTGTGTATTGTGTGTTGTGTATTGTGTATTGTGTGTTTAGCTGCACAACACCAATTTACCCCCTGTGAGTAGGCCATTATACTTTTTCTAGTCTGCGAAACGGATTATCCCCACATTCCCCATTTTAGTTTCTATCATATGCTCTCTAGCTTTTCGGCGATAATCCCCCCTGGCATCGCCGAAAGGGTCGAGCATTTACGGTATTATCAAAGTTATACTGTATGTATTTCTAGATGTTTCCCATTTTTTAAAGGGACTATGTGTGAAGAATTGTTTACATTTTTGCTAAAACTTCTGATAAATAAATTAATAAGATTTGATTGACTTTGGATAAAAGGTGGTACAGTGTAGGTCGATTCTCAGCAAAAAATGTACAATTAACGATTTTCTAGTGCGAATTCTGTGGTATACTATATTGTTTAGCTGTCTGAACGACGCTTTCGAGGTCCTACATGAATGAACCCTACTGTAGTGAGTTGTGAAAGTGTTAATAATTTCAACTCCCCGATAAACTGTAAACAGCTGACATTGTTTAGTTTATTTCTACATTATGTAATCAGGGCAAAAAAAACACATAAAAGTCAGAAGATTGGCTGAAACTAAAAGTAAAAATATAAGCTGCAAATGAATTAAAAAATCGCATTAAACTCGTCATTTAACGACCTGTCGGAGGGGAGGGGGAGAGAAGTTTACCAGTGATCATCCCACAACGTTCACAATATGTCTAGTAAAATGTCAGAATTTTTCGGATCTTTAATTTGCCTCATAAGCATGGTGCCATTTTAAGTTAGGTCTGTAATATTGACGTAAAGCCTCACCTCATGCATCCTGTATACATCTATGGCTCGTCTAACATCAAACTTTCTAGCCATCAAAAATTTCACAGCAGTTTTCCATTCTATTGCCTTTGGTAACTGTCCCTGTGGATTGAGGCGCCGTATGAATTCCTCCACCAGCTGCAATACAAGGGAAAATAATTCTACATGAAAATATCTGCATAATATTTAAAATTCTGCTTTTTCAGTTGCAAAGATGAGAGCCCAAATTGTTTATGTTGTTATATACATTAATACATACATACAAAGTTTTAATAAATGGACAAAGTTTATTATGATTTTGTAAAACAGCCATTCTGTCATGTACAAAGACACAGGCCTCTTCATACACTAACTCCGAGATGAAAAGATATATTATCAAATGACAAAATGTTAGCCAAAACTTTGACCATACTCAATAGTTCTCGATTTATAACGAGATCTATTGAGTATGGTCAAAGTTTTGTCTAACAAAATGTATGCCCTGTCAGCACTTTCTTATTGTTATATATCATTCATAATAGACAGGAAATTTGACATGAAACATTTAAATAGAGATAATCTAATTTTAACTGAATCAAAATATGTATTAATAATATAAGTTCAGTTGGCAGCCCCATCTATCAGAGAGTAAATACTTATATAAGTTCAGCTCCAGTTGAATTGGTTCATGTAATTAGTCACATTATTATAATAGATCAATCAAGCATTAATTGAGTCTGTACCTCCTGATTACAATGACACGAAAGTATGCACAATATAAGGGTACTATAAATGATACAAGTGTATTTATAAAATATGGGTACCTTTTAATGGCTTCATATGTCAAAGAGACAAGTATAAAAAGTAAAAGTTTAGTCCGAAATATCTGCGATGATGATGTAAGACATTTTCTGACAGATAGGCCATCATTGGCCTATCTGTCAGAAAATGTCTTACATCATCATCGCAGATATTTCGGACAAGTAAAAGTTGTGCATGATTAAAACAAAAATACATACAAGCAATCAAAAAAATTTATGAAAAAAGAAAAAACTAACTAAAAAGCTATCGATAAAAGTAACTGGTAATGCTAATAATGCCAAAATTCTGTTTAATTGGACAATATTCAGATATTTAATGAGTACGTCATTATGGACAACCACTTCTGTCGAGAAAAGCTATTTTGGACACCCTCTTTTCAGATCTTGGATATACATTTATCTTTCTGTGGATTTCCTATTTAGCCTTTAAAGGCTTTTGCAGATTGCCAGAGCTTAAAATATGTCACTGATATTAAAGATAAACAACTATTACAATTGTCAGCATGACATAATTTAGATCACTAATCATTTATCTCTAAATTGTCCTACATCCATCACTATGCTGACTGAGGTACAGTTAGAGGCCCCTGTTCTACTTCATGTATGAGCATATCTAGTTAAATACTATACATGTATCAATGAATGAATTTTAAATGAGCTGACATCAGATTTAAATTGAAAAATTTGTATATTTATGAACACTAAAAATCTTCTTGACTAAAATAACCATGGACCAGTTTCTAATCGTATAATGTCACTCAGACCTTTATACCCAATCACAGGCTGTTGTAATAAACCAAATCTCTTAATATTTTATTAGATTGAAGACAGACAGTAGTTTGGCTTTAGTCAGTAGAATTTTCTGAAATACTTTGTAATATATTGACAAAGTTATACAAATCATCAAAAACATGTATGGCCAGAAGTTGGTTAAACTGAAATCAAACAACTAGATCCCCATAAAAATCCGTCTTACCCTGGTTGCTCTGGGGGCATAGATATAAACTTAAAACAATCCAAACCATAAAACCTTTATTACACTGAAAACTTTTGATTTAAATATAACACATAGTGAGCCTACCTGCTTGGATTCCTCACTGTCCAGGACTATCATTTTCATCATGAGGGTAAAATCAACTGTTATATATATTTATGATCACTAAAACACACGGGGCACAGGAAAATCCTCTTGTTATATAACTGAATATCTCTAACACAGGCACACAGTTACCTGTAATTGCACAGTTATAGGAATCGCAAGTCAGAATTCCCAGAAAACGAAAATGGAAAAGCAAACAATAAAAGCCTTTATGTTTTCCTGGAATCTGACTGAGAAAAAAATGTCAGGTTGTAAGAGCACACCTGTGGAGAGTGTATCTCTATCATTTACACTGCCACTCAGTGGGTGTACAGGCAGTCTCTTGACACTAGCCACAAAAAGTGTCCAAAAATAATCCACTCAGCTTACAATAAAACGCTAATACAGACAAATATAGATCCAATGGGGTGTTGTAAAACTCATTCTAAACATTTGAAACATTGATTTCAGTCCTACACTGACGACATATTCATTACAAAGATTGCTGATTCTAAATAAGTTAAGCTTTTACAGGAAACAAAGATTCTAAACAAGTGTGTACCTACAAGTACATGCTAGAAACTGAGTACTAATGACAAAGCCTGTGAAATGTTTAATTGTCATATATATATAACATAGCTTAGTAGTAATAGCAATGAGCCAAACCAGTTAATGTGGGCAGTAGGATATTTCAAGGAACGGTTAGTCAGATATAAATATCTGAGGATTTAATGACCCTATAACACTGGTATTCCCCAGGAAGTCCTTCTCTATACTATGTGGCTCACATCCTGTTGTAATAGCATTGAGTAATTTCAAGGTCTAACCAAAGGGTGTATTGGGAGGAGTGCCCGGGTTGAGGAGTGAAAAAAATAAAAAATAAAGAAAGTCTTTTTACTATCAAGAACCAGCCCTCATAATTCTTCACACCGATAAGCAGGGCTGACGTGATTGTCATATTAAAATGCAATTACACAACAATTAATATGTTCATTTAAAAAAAAAAGTGTTAATATTTTCTATGACAGATTTAAGACATAAGATTGATTGATTGATTTTGGCTTAATGTTGCATGTAAGGTCAGAAGGTGACAAACAACAACAACCCCCTCTGAAGGTATGCAAAGAAGTAGTCTGAATACTGAACTAATTCCTGTGGTTAGGAGATGTGATTTTTGGAGAGAATATAGCCATGAAGTGGGGTGGATATGTATTGTACACATGTAGGCTACAGATGGGATAGTCTGGTACCCTGCCCCTAAACTCGTACAAGATAGCTCGTTATTAGGGTCAGGCAACACCCGCCGCCATTACACTTTATTCAAGATGGCGGCCCCCATGTTTACACATGTGACAGACAATCTTACGTCGACTGGATTTCAGTAAAATATGTAAGTTTTTCACATACAGAAGCTTTTCTAATGTGATAATGTCATTTAGGGTATCCTACTGCAGCTTTATATTCGTTTTAATTAGGATGACAAGCCATTTTTACTTATTTTGCACGCTTTTATTAATATTTTGACATTGCCTAAATTCGGACGTTTTTAGCTATAAATGGGGTCTAGGGGCTTGGGAATTTGTGGCATCGCTGTGAAAACGACTTTAATAGCAGCCTGAGCCTTTGATCTATTGGGAAACATGTCATTGAAGTGGATGCCACAATTATTTACACAAAAATTTCCGGGTATAAAAAGACCTCCACCTATCTTTTCTAGCAAAACTCTGTAGTCAGTGGGCTATGGTACTGGCAGTTGATGGCATATTTCAGAAAACATTTCTAAATGTAGCCTGGACCTCTGGGCTATTACATAAACTATGATTGAAGGGGATGCCACAAGTATTTGTGTACATTTTTCGGGGTAACTATGGCTTACATAGCATTTCTTGCAATAACAAACAACTAAGGGGTCCAGGGGTATGGTATTTGGTGGCATCTTGTTAAAACAACTTTTAGCGGAGCCGGGGGTTTATCATCTAATAGTGAAGATATAAATAAAGTGGATGCCACAATTATTTGCGCAAGTTTTCAGCCCGGGATTTAATGCATTTTAGCATTTACACATAGCTAAGGGGGCCAGGGGCAATGGCATCTTCCTAAAAACACCTTTGAAAATAAACACGGCCTATGCTTATAGATAAATTATAAATTTAAAGTGGATGCCACAACTATTAGAACAAATTTTCTAGGAGTAAAATTGCTAACTCGTCTTTACTAGCATAGGCATTTAGTTAAGGGTAACCGGGGCTCGGCAAATATGGCCATCGTTATAAAAACAAGTTTGAAGGCAACCTGTGTCTATAAACAGAATTAACAGATGATAAAAATATAAATGAATGCCACTTTAATTTCTACAAATTCTCTGGGGTTGAAAGGGCTATGCCTTCTTTCATAATTGTTTTAAAATATGATTCTATGGCTGAAAAGAAACCCATATTTTCTGCTGGTATCTTTCAACACTCCAGCATAAACTTGTAATCAAATAAATCTAAATTTGATTAAAAAAACTCAGTCTAAAAATTGAGCTTATTTTGTTATAATCTATAGCTCATTTGTGAATTTTCTGAAGAAGGAAGATTGAGATGGTCAGATGTCCAGTTCTATCAGCATTATCTTCATTTATCGTTGTAATTTTAACAAACATGTTTTCTATTTACAGTGCCAGTCATATGCTGCTAATTTCAGTAGTGCCATGTCCCTGTGAATGTTTAATATTTAACATATGCATTTCATTGACATGGTATTATTGATTCCTATTTACGCCCACCAGTTGATGCTCTGTTTAATCCAGTCTTAAACTCTAGATGAAGCTGCATTCAAGCCAGGTCCCATTTGGTGCATGAGCGTTATTTCAAGTTTGCATAATCCAAATCATTTCAATGAAAAACTAAAACTGGGGAAATTGTGTTTATTTTTACTGCCTAGTGTCTTATACCCTATATGCCTCAAATTTCTTTGGAAATTGGAAGGATTAAAGGTTATTTCATTTACTTTATTTTTTTATACATCTTGACTATTCGAAGAAGTTTACATTTGTCACAAATCTGCAGACAAGCATGCATTTTAGTGACTGCACTTCCATGCCTGCATTGTACAGTAGGCAGTGTATAGTTCGCCAGATATGAAATGAAATTTTAGGTTGTCACTGTTAGCGATAACCTAATATCTACAACACAATAATACCAGTTAAGATTTTTAATAACTTTATTGATTAACTCATAATAAAGATGAATGGTTCTAGAAAAAATGTTGTTACCTACAATGCTTATGATTGATCTGATGTTACATGTACAGAACTTAAAGGGTATAAATTATATGACAAATGTGGATACACCCACAGGTTATTAATATATGTATTCTTATCTAATAAATATGCCCCCTCCCCATCTGAAGGCCTTTGGTATGTTTATAATTGAATTCATTTACACAATCTTCCAAAACTGATCTTCAGATCAAAAACACAGATCATCACTCTGAAAACAGACAGGATTGAGTTTGTGTCCACCAATGACTTGTTGAGTTAAGATGAATTCTTAACTCACATCCAGACATATAAATTGATATAGTATCTTTCCACTGACTGTCACTCAGATTCACAAATAAGCTCCCATATACCGAATGATCTTCCTGAAAAAGAAAATGATTAAATTTTGGTTATGGCAGTAATATTACTCGGATTTACTCCTATAAAAAATTGGTCTAATAATTGTGGCATCCAATTTAAATATATAATTTATCTATAGGCAAGGTTGTGTTCATTTTCAAAGGTGTTTTTAGGAAGATGCCACCAAATGCCATGCCCCTGCCCCCTTAGCTATGTGTAAATGCTAAAATACGTTAAATCCCGGGCTGAAAATTTGTGCAAATAATTGTGGCATCCACTTCATTTATATATTCACTATTAGATGATATACCCCCGGCTCCGCTAAAAGTTGTTTTAACAAGATGCCACCAAATACCATACCCCTGGACCCCTTAGTTGTTTGTTAATGCAAGAAATGCTATGTAAGCCATAGTTACCCCGAAAAATGTACACAAATACTTGTGGCATCCCCTTCAATCATAGTTTATGTAATAGCCCAGAGGTCCAGGCTACATTTAGAAATGTTTTCTGAAATATGCCATCAACTGCCAGTACCATAGCCCACTGACTACAGAGTTTTGCTAGAAAAGATAGGTGGAGGTCTTTTTATACCCGGAAATTTTTGTGTAAATAATTGTGGCATCCACTTCAATGGCATGTTTCCCAATAGATCAAAGGCTCAGGCTGCTATTAAAGTCATTTTCACAGCGATGCCACAAATTCCCAAGCCCCTAGACCCCATTTATAGCTAAAAACGTCCGAATTTAGGCAATGTCAAAATATTAATAAAAGCGTGCAAAATAAGTAAAAATGGCTTGTCATCCTAATTAAAACGAATATAAAGCTGCAGTAGGATACCCTAAATGACATTATCACATTAGAAAAGCTTCTGTATGTGGAAAACTTACATATTTTACTGAAATCCAGTCGACGTAAGATTGTCTGTCACATGTGTAAACATGGGGGCCGCCATCTTGAATAAAGTGTAATGGCGGCGGGTGTTGCCTGACCCTAATAACGAGCTATCTTGTACGAGTTTAGGGGCAGGGTACCAGACTACAGATGGGAAAGCAAGGCTATTTATCTTTCTCATCTTCCCTAAATGTATTTACCTGGCACACCTGTTCTGTAAAAAGTGTAAGAATATATGCAGGGTTTTACTTCGCTCAGATCATTTTGGGTTCCATGGACAATGAGAAGGTTAACTTTATATTTATGATCACGAAAACACACGGGCACAGGGAAAATCTTCTTACTTTATAATAGCTACAGCTGTACGATAAATATCAACTAAGATTGATGTCATTGCTTCTAGTTTGCATGCCAGGGCACTTTCATTGCATTTTTTGCCTTCAAGTGACAAATTTGTGTCCCCTACAGTCCCGTACATTGTGCATGTATATTATATTTTTTAATCTAAAACACACTGACACAAGGGGAATACCTTCTTAACTAGATTAACCATAGAGAAAAGTTTCTAATTGTGTTAAAAAGAGGTATATCATTTAGACCATTATAGCCCGTCATAAATTGTAATAAACTAAAACATATTTTATAAGGTTGACGACTGACAGGAACTTGGCCGTAGTAGAATTTTCTGGAACACTTTGTAATACATTGACCATGCTTACGCATCTTAAGCTATGGCAAGAATATCGGCAGACTGAGATTGAGCCCCATAGGATCATGGGAAAAGACAGTGAAAAAAGTAGACCACACACGCAGCCACAAAGGGCTCTACTGTGCAATTGATTATTTTTACCACAATAAAGCAGACATTGGATTGATTGGTGTTTTACGCCACGCTCAACATTATTTCACTTATGGCGACGTTGCCAGTTTTATTGTGGGAGGAAACCGGGCTCTCTGCCCGGAAGAAACCCACGACCTTCCAGTGGTAACTGGCAACCATCCCTAAATAGGTTGTTGAAGTGAAAACCCAGTCAGGAATTGTCTTTGCACTAAGTGGGATTCGAACCTGCGACCCATTGGTGGAAGGCTGTTTGGATTGAACGTCCAACGTTCTACCTACTGAGCCCTAAGGCCCTGAAGACATTGGAATTCTCAAATAAAACTACCTATCCAGTGGTCCGAGGGAGCTGGGAAAGTTACCAATGGCCATGTGAAAACCTCATCTTATATAAACAACGGTAGAATAGCACACATTTTAACGATATTCGTTCCCGGCACATCCCTTTAAACCTATCATATAAGATAAATCAAACATTGAAACAAAGCCAAAGTCAATTGGCAGTCCTGTACATCCAATGATTAAGATTCTTAGATAGACATAGTATGAGCTTGCAGTATTAACCGGAAATAATATTTGGTCAAAGGTAGGAAGGGCCAAAAGATGGAATCCAATAGGCAACCCCTGCACATGTCATCTGATGATCCAGTTTCTTAGATAGACATAGTATGGTCTTGCAATACTTGCAGTAGTAGCCGGAAATAATATTTGGTCAAAGGTATGAAGGACCTATAGATGGAATCCAATAGGCAGCCCCTGCACATCTAATGATCCAGTGTCTTAGATAGACATAGTATGGTCTTGCACTACTTGCAGTAGTAATCGGAAATAATAGTTGGTCAAATGTAGGAAGCCCACCTAGAGATGGAATCCTATAGGCAGCCCCTGCGCATCCAATGATCCAGTGTTTAACTGTATTAGGTCACCTGTTCCAACCACCAAGATCACTAAGGGTGATAGTGATTTCAGAATAAATGATATTCTAGAAAGGGACAAATTTACAGAGCACATGCAATCTCTCTGACACATGCACATAACATGTAAGGAAAGGTAATATTTAAGGGCAACTTTGAAGTTTAGTTCTAACAAGTGCATCTTTCAAACTTTTGTTTTTTTTAAAGGCAATCTGAGTTACATGTTGTGATAAGGACATTTTTTTTTAGACCTCATCAACTACTATACACACGACCACATCCACACTTCTTCCAGACAAAGTCTACATTTGGTCTGCCCATAAGATTATATAATTTTATAGACATTTTATCTCAGCAATGTAATTTCTTATTCCAGTTCCCACCTGCAGAAGTGCTCAAAATACTCTCGCTGCAGAGCAACTTGAAAATGGGACAATGGCACACACTTTAAAAAAAAAAAAAAATTTTGATTGTTTGTGGTGTGTACAAAGGACAAACATTTGAAAACATTCTCAGGATTTCATACAAGTCAAAAAAATTTAGGCCTTAAACTAAAATACGTATGATTTTTTTCAAAGCCGAATTTCTTACAATGTCTATTTTAGTCAAGGGTTCTTTGCTAAATTAACTACAATTCAGGTTTTTTATGTAGTCAAATAGTCAATTGAGTTTCCATAGTCATTTTGAGGCAGCTATTTAACCTAAAAAATTGAAATCCTGCATCTAAATCCACACCAGAAAAGGTCTAATTTTCAGGTTTATTGGCATGGCTTGCTAAAATATTACCACTGGAGGTAAATGTATTTAAATATGATCCATGCTTCCATATACCGGATAAATGATTTCAAGGCCTCAGGCTGATGTAAGTTAAAAGGAAAATTAGTTAAAAAATAAATTTTTTGAGCTAAACTGTTGCTAAAGTATCGGTAGCCCTGTTAAAAATAATTATTAAATTCTTGAAATTGGGCCACTTTTTCCAAGAAGAAGGTTATGTTAAAGTGGCATGAGCTGCCAAATACATGTATAGGGAAAATTTGGTTGAAACAGACATGTACATGTAGCTAATTTAAACTTTATTAAGGAGAACAATTTAAGAGCTATCTCTTGCTAACAATCTCGAGGATCTACATTAAAAGCATACACCGCTTAAGTGTGTTGTCATTCTCCGTTGAACTTCAGATTATTAGAAAAATAGGAAGTGGTCAATCTAAGATGAAAGACTGCAAGTTGACTTTCCACCAAAATGTACATGTCGGACAGTCAGTAAACAAACAGTCTAAAATGTAACACAGGCGCACCCACAATGTGGAGGGGGAGGGGCTAGGAAAGTACCAATGGCTATCTGGAAACCTCATCTTTATGTAAGTGGCAGTAGAATACATGTAGCACACATTTTAACATTTTATGTGTCGCAGGTTTCGGACATATCCCTTTCAAGGTTTTATGAACAACTTTAGGCAATATTTTCCAATTTGCATTAAGTGTGATAGAAGTTATATATACTTTACAAATCTGACCTAAAAGGAAATTTATTTTTTTGATGGAGCAGAACATACAAAATTCAACACTATATTGGCCCCTCTACAATGCTTACTGAAGTTAATTATCTCTGTGGCATATGATGTCTAACTAGACCGGCGTTGTATATGTACCTGATCTCTGCAGTGTCAGTGCGTCTTCCTGGCAGGTTTACACATAGAAGATCGCCACTTTTGACAAGTTTATCCTAGCAGTTACGGAGACTAACAGGGAGATGGTTTTGGTATTTGTCCTGTGTTACATGTAACCAGAAGTCTATCTTGATAGACTTCTGATGTAACTCATTCTGTGAAATTACTAGATATATAAACCAATGACTACTTCTGCCTGACCTAGATTCTAAAATCATACTCACGGCTCTGGTTGGCCAGTAAATTATGCAGTCGAACAATTATTATTCGAATTCATGATAGTAAGGCTTCCCAGGGGGTTTATTTGAAATCCATGCAACCAAAGGGACTCAAACACATCAGAGTTATGTCCCTTAGCTTAACTTTAGCTATAAAGGGACACATCATTTACTCATGATGAGCTAGCTAGTATATAAGTGATTTTTTTTTAATCCATGCAATAATTCCTCATTTAGGCCTACTGACTGTTTTGGTCGCCACAAATATCCAGACCTCAATTAAATTTTGGTATGGGACACACCATCTACTCATAAACCTTTTATAATAGCAAATTTTTTTTAAACCATGCAATAGTTCCTGAGTTACTGACTGCCAAAAGGTAAGGTGACTCTTTTGGTCGCCACAAATAGCGAGGTCTACCCCAATGACACATTATCTACTCATAAGCTTGAGCAGACAAGAAGTAAATGAAATGTGTTGTTTGTTTTTTTGCATAAGATAGGACTGTCATGTCAACATACTGCATATGAGCATCTTCCTAGCTTCACATACATGTAATGGTCACAAAATTACTAAGATTATGGTTGTGTTTTCATTCCCTCAGCTTCTTCTGAATATTTCACAGAATCAGACAGTCAAATTTCTTTAAAACATAACAAAATATGAGCAACTGTTTGCTATTAATTCAAAACTAGTTCTTTAGTACCCAGTACATGAATACAGTTCTGAAGAAAACAAAACTTTGGTGACATAGCCAAGTTATTTATCTATCGAGGGAGCTGTCATTTTTTCATTTCAACGTAAGCTTCTAATGAACTCTGACTTGAAATCACTGAAACAATGACCACTTCCTCTCTTTGTAAAGAGGACTGGTGATTTGCAGTCATATAGTATTTATATTTTACTTTTAACTATTTTTAAAAGATTTAATTGAAAGTGTTTGAAAGATTTGAAAGTTTAATGCCTTGATAACACTAGTTAAGTTATCTAATTATCTCAAGATTTCAAGCAATAAATCAGTGATTAAAAAAAATATCTTATGGTTGTCCACTGAAATGTTTTCCAAAGACCATACTATGTCAACTGAATTTCAATTTCAAGAGTCTAATGCTTAAACTATTCAGTGTTAAACATTTTAATTTTTTTAATTTAAAAGCTTTGAAAGATTCATTTAGTCCTTATACCGGTTTATTAAAGAAAAAAACAACATACGGCTTGGGAAAAGCATATTACATGTGGGTAACATTAAACTTGTGGTTAGTCAACTGATTCATAAAGTGATCCCACTGTGCTTGATCCTGGCTCAGCTGTGGTGTTGGGTTTTGGTATTATGTCAGCTCTTCGATAGAGACGGAGGGTCACCTTGGTGAACCCAAATTGTCGTGAGGTTTAGACAAAACAGAAGGACCCACTTGGATTGATCTAAATGCATCACCACAGGTCAAAGGGTATGTAAATCTGAAGTGCGCATGCGTATGTCGCAGTTGAGGTAACACATAGAAATGTTATACCTGTATTAGTAGTTAGTCTAGTGGTAAGATGCTGCAGTCGTACTGAGTGCGCATGTGGTTCTGCACATCTTCTGATTAGGAATGTAAGGGTTCCAGAAATGTTGAGGACGTATGAACATAGAAAAAAAAGTATTCTATGAACTTAGATGTGTCATAGTGAGGGGAATTATCTTCCGTAAGATGTTAGGTGACGCTGTTCTATGAAGTAAGACAATGCGATGAGAGAAAGAACAGAGTAAGACCTTTACTAAGTGAAGAATTTTGTTGTAGAAGTCGACAATAGTTCCGCAAAAACTCAAGAGAGGGGAGATAAAGAGGAAATTGTTGGTAGGGTCTATTCTGCGTCGTTCAGTGGTGAACAACCCCCGATCGGCGACTTTCCCCAACCTGATGCCAGTGTTACAGTGTATCAATCAACATAATGTAAATATTGTATTAATGATAATGGGGTTAACAAAATAAACCTAGTTAAAACTTAAGTTCTAACTTGGAATAAGAATGATGCATTTACTGAGAAGTCAAGAACACACCAACTGGATATTCTCAACCAAGGTGCCAAATGTAATGTTAAGTAAATAAGTTTCATGAATCCAGGACTTATTCTATGATACCAATCACGAATTCCCTCACATGGTTGGGAACCGGAAACCGAAAACACAAACAAAAACGGCCCTATTCAAGAGATGTTTGTGCAAATGCATGACATCCCAATGAGACATAATAGTGTTAAAGGCAAAACTTATTCTTTAAAAGAACAGTTTTTTGTCTTTACGCAGTTATTAGTTCATAAAGAAGCTATCATTTGGTGATTTTACTTACTGAGGTCTCGGATGGTGACAGAAATTCAGCCATTTCTGAAAGCGGAAGTAGAAAAATTTGACAGTTCCTTTACGGCGTCGATTGTCGTTACAATGTATAATGCTAGAAAAGACGTCTGAAATGTTGTGTTAATGTAATTCAATAACTAAAAAATGTATCTAATGTATTTTAATGAGTATAGTTGTGAAAAGGCGTTAATTTGTTTGCTGCGAAGGGGAGTCTTCCGCTTTGTGACATTCTGACGTCACAATTTAAGATCGCCATCTTTCACCTGCGTTTTCAACACAAAGCATTCGCAGCAATCGTTTTATGTATTTTAGATGAATTTCGTCCTCTAAGAGCGCCGTTTGGATTAAGTGACGTGAAACATATCAAATGGCACAAAGTCCAACTGGAGGAGCTGTCAAAGCCCTTCAACTAGAGTACAAAAGGATCCACGACGAACCAGTAGAAGGGTTCAAAGTAAAACTCCTTGGCGAAGAAGAAGACAACTTGTTTGAATGGGAAGTGGCGATTTTCGGCCCTCCAGGAACCTTGTACGAAGGAGGGTATTTTAAGGTCCGTTTCTTATTCATGAAGGATAATCTCTTTTTTCTGTCAGATTATTCATTTATTTATCATTAAAAGAACCCTGTTTCTTTTTCTCATGAACCCAGGTCGTAATGTAAGTGTCATGTGATGACACAGCTTTCTTTGTTTACATTCTGTCATCCTCTGTTTGTGGGCTTGGGTATCTGTTTCCTGCAGAGACTTCACTTCCATCACACTTTAAGACATATCTCTCTTAACTAAAAAGGATGTTTAATCCGTATGTTTTCTCCTTCTAGAAAAATTGCTTCTACAAGTACAAGGACAAAGGGGCCTCGTTGGCTCAATCTGTTACTGTTAGAACTTAGAGTGATAGTCCATCAGTCCGACACAGGCCTTCCATTGATGTGGCGCAGATCCAAATCCACAAAATTTAAACATTTCTGAGTGGGTCACTTGCCAAAGGTCGAAGTTTCCTGTAGATAATAAAATTAATTAAGTCGATCTATTTTAATTTAATCGCATGTAAATGTACATGTAGGCATAATTATATTCCTTATATGGTTTTCATGGACTGACTGAGAATTGACCAAAGAGGTTTTGCGAGAATCAGTTTTCTTTTTTGGATTCTCCTGACTTGCCACAAAAGGCCCTGCTGGGAATTTTTAATAAATTCTCTGTGTTTATCTTGGTTGAACAGTATTTATGATTTGAAAGCCAAGGCATACTTAATGCTGTGTAAAACTACCATACCAAGCCTGTTGGATCAAACCACCTTCTAAGCCACGTACAGCCGTAAAGACCTGGAGGGTATTTCATAAACAGGTTTAGACGGCTAAACTGGCCTAGCCGACTAGAATAGCACTGCATTAACATTACTGCTTAGCCGACTATCTGACCGTAGTCGGCTATATGTGGTTTATGAAATACCCCCCTGGCTTGCGAATGAGTATACCAATATTCATCATGCAGGCTATTTTTTCTCATTATTTCAATTCTAAGAATGAAGAAATTAAATCACCTTTTAAATTTGTTATTATTTTATTGAGTACTCTTTTTAGTCCGCGCCATTGCGGTTTACCTGGCCGACGTGGAGAATTTCAAAATCGGTAAAATGGGTTTCTTGAATTTTTAATTAAATCAAATTGTGTTGACAAAAATTACAATTTCCTGTCTATCTGCCGTCACTATCGAGTTCTAGGACAAAAGCGCACGTTCCAACTTCTAAGCTAATTAAAAGCTAAGCTTCAAAGTCAACTCGCCGCGTGTACTGAAGCGGTTGAAATTTGTTGGAATAAACCGAACTGGCAAACATATACATGGTTGGCGAATCAACAAACATTAATTTTGTATTTATACTGGGTGACCCCAATAAAACTACCAACCAAAATATAGAAATTCAAAAAGCCCTAGGTAATTACATAGCTGCCACAAATCGTTGCTGATTTTTTATTTTTATTACATTGTAATCTTTACTTATTTATCTATTTTCTTTTTTCCCTCCTGCTTAAACTTACACATTTCTTGACCGTTCCCTAGATGAGTCTGGAGGGTCCAAAGACTTCAGCTCCAGCAATTTACCCAGTCATTTAGCCCAGCATCTTGATTGATCATCTTATTACTATTTTCAATAACATTCATTTATTTTCACATCTGATTGTTGTTTTAGTATATATACGTGCGTGTGTTCATGTAATGCTTTGATTACTTGTTACTGCTTTTCGTCTTTTCTCTGTATATTTAACTTGTAAAATAACTTCATCTATGTAAGGAGACGCACTTACAAGCTTCGGCTTATAGCGCTCCTATTGAAATAAATTTGTTTAAACCGAAATATCTACTCACATGTTTTACCTATCCGTGTGTAGCGCAAGCTCTGTAATTTTCAAAAAGGCGTAAATCCCTGTCCAAATGAGGGTGAAATTGTTGGAAAAACTGGAAACGACCTCTACCAAGCATGGAAGAGCAAAGGTCAACTGAGGTCAATCAGAAGAGTGAAGGAAGTTCATTGTTAGAGTTCTTCCCCAATTTTAGCCTCACTTGGGGATGGATTTACACCTCGTGGTCATTTTTGAAAACTGCAGTGCGTGCGCTACAACATACATGTACTAATACATGTAGGTAAAATGTGAGTAGATATTTGGGTTTATTTCAGAGCACATGCTTCAAATGGTGGTTTACCCACCAATCGTAGACAAGGATGTACTTAAAAATTTATAGTACCGTAATGTAGATTCGCTACTTTGTCAAAAAATGTTTTGGTCAACTCATGCAAATAAGTTTACAACTGTGTAAATGTTATTTAACGTTATAAAAAAACGATATAATAATTTTTTTATTCATTTCTATAAGACCAAAATCTACATAAAATATTCTTTTAAAGAGCCTTTATGTCATTTTTATACCATTACAAATTAACCGTCATTGGTCATATTTGATTTTTGTCGTTTTGCTTTTTATCACTGGCCATACATGCATTTTAGCCAGCGTACAGAGTACGCTCTGATTTTTTTTAGACGAGCTTACAACTGGTTTTTTGTGTGTGAGTGCCTACTACTACCTTTATCTTTAGCCCTGTTTTCTTTCTGTCTGGACGCAGTTTTGAAGGATTGTCAGGGCTGTTCATGTATCTAAGACAGTTTAAGTTATACAGCGAAGGCCGTAATTCGACAATGAAGTAGTTTAATGTTATTTACATATTTGTTTCTTTTCAAGACAAACTTTTGGAATTGTTACTTTGTGTTGCAGTTGGTCAATAGATTAGTAGAAAAAATAACATCATTTAAGCGCAGGGAAGTTGATTGAACAAGTGAGTGTCTGTCAGTTGGCTTGTCTGTAAAGGCCCGTTCTCACTGTGCGATTTGTCTTATCAACTTGTAGGATGCGATTAAAATGGATGCATTTGATTGGTTGATAAACCATATTGACCAATTAAAAGCATCCTTTTTAATCGCATCCTACAAGCCGATACGACAAAATCGCACAGTGAGAACGGGCCTTTAAGGTTATCATTATTTTGTCTGAAGTTGATTGAAAATCAATAATTTTGGGGTTATTTTATTCAGGTAGTTAACATTTTCCTGACGTAGCCAAATTTTTTTGTTGTTGTCGTACAGATGAGTATTGAATGACCTTTAAATGTGTGGTTTTACACTTGCATGGATTGGTAATAGGCCCAAGAGATGGCAAAGCTTTCTAGAGCAGTATATACTGTCTGTAACTTATTGTTGAAAATGAAATGACAAGCTGTGTCAGTCTGATGCATGACTACATGGGTGTAGAAGCTGAATCTATTTTTGGCTCACATGTAGCACAGCTGATGGTCACTATTTCATTATACAAGTCAGCACTGACCTATTTGGCCACTGGAGTCTTAAATTAGTTACAAGCACACACATACATGTATCAAGCAGGCTACTTAATTGTGTTAGACTTAAAATAACTTTTGTTTGGAAATTAGGTCAACTATTAGTGATTCTGATGTATTATCATATCACTTTTGTTCGTTTGTTTCACACACAATTTATGTGATGATCAATTAGGGTTTATTTCTTCACTCATGTTTTGACGACTGATTCTCTATTGGCCAGATTCAGCTTGTTTTTGTTTAGACAAAAAGGGATTACAATTGTTGGGGTCAGTAGTTATTGCTCACATTTTGGTTTAAATATGTCTGTCCAGTCTTCTGTTCGTTTTCAAATCAGATAATTTCATTGGTTGCCGCTTGGCATAAAAGAATTATGGTTTATTGGCGATTTGGCGTGGTGCTTTGTCACGTGGGTCATCCTAATGTCTGGCCTAGGACCAGCCTGGCCAGCCTAGGACCAGCCGGCTTATATACAACGATTTCTTGCTTTATACATTGAATTACCACTATTTATGCATCTGATTACAATATTTATACTTTCTTCTTTTATCTGGTATGTTTTCAGACAGATATCGGCAGTTATAAGACCCGGAATCATTTATTTACTTTTCCACACTCAACCCCCAGCCCAGTGAGGCTGTATGTAAAAACCATTTGCTTGTGCGGAATGGGATTTCGCATTTTATTTTTCAACTATGTTGAAATAGTGGTTTGATGAAATTTTCTTGGTTTAACAAGTTCGTTTATCATCACACTTGGCCATTGGTCACTGAGTTTTGGCTTATTTCAAATAAACGAACTTGTTAAACTAAGAAGTTTTGAACTAACTTAGGCTGGCCAGGCTGGTCCTAGGCTAGCCAGGCTGGTCTTAGGCCAGACATTAGGATGACCCTTGTCACGTGTAGTTCTTTTTCAGTCATTTTCTGTACATTGTTTTTTTTTTTTGGAGTTATGCTCCATTACAAACAAACAAAATGGATTACCTAAAAAGGTCTTTCACTCAAACTTTGAAACTTGAGAGATTTGTTTAATTTATTGACCACAGGTAACCTTTTGAACACTAGAGTCATCAGAGAGTTTTCCACAAGTTAAATGTACATGTATGCCCTTACATTACCATCACCCAAAATCAGTTGTTTGATACTGCAAATTCAGCAATTGCTCCTAGTGTATTGATCTCAATTTGTTTGTATTGAAAGGCCCAACATGAAAGATTTTTGGAAGGGTATATTAAGCAATATATTAAATGTGCATTTCAGGCCCACATGTCATTTCCAGCAGATTATCCATATTCCCCACCTACAGTCAGATTTGTGTCCAAAATGTGGCATCCGAATGTTTATGAGGTATGTGCTATATATATATTCTTCAGTCTACTATGTGAATCTCAAATACCAATAGAAAAAAATAACTGTCTTAAGGCAATTAATGTCTCTGTCACTTACAGATTACATTTTTAGTCGTATTCTAGTATAAAATGTTACTTCCGGAAAATTGAAGACATTTGGGATAACTTAAGATTGTGGCTTGTTCCTGATGGAGAGCTATCTTTACTCTTTATTTTTATACCATATTTGAACTTAGGAAAATCTATATAAACTGATTGAATAAATGCCAACAAACTTAAATTTTAGTTAGTTCAGCTGATCATTTTCACATAAATGTTTTATTAATGCTATTTGTAATAGAATGGGGATGTATGCATTTCAATCCTTCACCCGCCTGTAGACGACCCTCAGAGTGGTGAACTAGCCTCAGAACGATGGAACCCTACACAGAATGTTAGGCAAGTTGTAGTCTTTCTCATATGTTTGTTCATTAAGGTAACTGGTATGAAACTACCAATAAGATAATAAAACAAAAATGTATATAGTAATTGAATGGATCTTTCACCCAATAGCTGTATGTGGAAGAGTTGCCAGGTTCCTCTGGACAAAGAGCCTGGTTTCCTCCCCCACTGAACCTGGCCATGGATGAAACTTTTGAATTGAGAATGTATCCGTCAGTTACATCATCAAATGTGCCTCTTATTTGTGGAGTTCCACAACTAAGACATTGCTAGACCATGCTACTTTTGTAATGAAAACAAGGGTTTAATCGAGTAGAATCTTTAATTTTGTGCAAAATCTCATTTACCATTACAATTGAAACCTAATTAGCTCATATAAAATACATTCATTTTTAATTTCAGAACTATTTTGTTGAGTATCATATCTTTATTGAATGAGCCAAATACTTTTTCACCTGCCAATGTTGATGCCTCAGTTATGTATAGAAAATGGAGAGATTCTAAAGGAAAAGACAAAGAATATGAAACAATTATCAGGTAATGTGTAAATTTCCCATGAAAAAGTATTTCAAAGATGGCTCTTTTATCTTAAAATCTTTTGACGGAAAAACAGAATGTTGAAATTATTTTATATTTTTCTCAAGACGTATAATTCAGAAGCGTTTTAGTGCTTCTAGTCTCGAGAATGTACGATAGAGTAGTGTTTTGAACTAACTATGGCTTAGAATGAATGAAGGGTCGTCCCAGTTATTTAAATTTTGTTTACTTTTCGAACACTTTCAGTTCGTATAGGCCACATACTGTATGGATTTTCCTCATTTCAACTCCAATCATTTAGTTTTTCGATGGCCTTCAAAGCCTCTTACTGTTGTGACGATCAGAAATCATAAAAAAAGTTTGAATTTTGGTAGCTCATGCCACTTTTAAGTACCGTAGTCTGAATGCAGACAAACCAGCGATAAGATGAACAAAATTATTGGGGAATCGCATGAAATTGAACCCAGGGCTCTGTTGTACTAATCTAAGCTAGAGTGAAGCACAGGTTTACTGAGTTACTACAAGTTGGCTGAGGGTGCATCCACGTCACTGAGCAACTGCTGGCATCAAGTATCGTAGGGAGCCCTCTATCCATGGGTGTGGGATGGTTGCCAGTTACCACCGGAAGGTTGTGGGTTTCCTCCTGACATAGAGCCCGGTTTCCTCCCACAATAAAACTGGCAACACCGCCATATAAGTGAAATAATCTTGAGCGAGGTGTAAAACACCAATCAATCAATCTATCCATGGGTTGTAAGGCTCCAATGCAAATTTTTTTTTTTTTTTTTGCATAGAGCCCAGTTTCCTCCCACAATAAAACTGGCAACGCCGCCATATAAGTGAAATAATCTTGAGCGCGGCGTAAAGCACCAAACAATTAATCAACCAAAGTTTTTTGCCCATGAGACTGAACAATTGGCGGTTACCATCAGAATGTTTGGGGTTGACAGGTTTAAAGGTTATTTTGTTCTCTTAGCAGGTCACTTAACTAAGCCCTTTATCTAGTCATCAGCCACATGGAGTGGCAAGTAGTTCAGGGATTCATTTTTAGAGGAGTAAGGTAGTTCAATTTACCGAACTTATGGTGATATTACATATACCAACGTTCAATCTACGAATTTGAAATACAAGGTGGAAATGATGCTTAAATTACAAGCCATGAAAATATCAATGTAACTACTCGGTATGGACGATTCCTACTTCAGACTTCTTTAAAACTCATAAAAGATTATTCTTGTCCGCTTTTATTACATGTAACTATTCCAAAGGGCGTACACCTTGTCTTAAACAACAACAAACTGTCATTTCTTGGAGACTTTGCCGCCATTTTGCGTGACGTTCGAACTGGGTCAAACGGTGCGTGCCAAATAAATAAAATAAATAAAATAAATAAAAATAAATAAAAGAGGACAAGAATAATCTTTTATGGGTTTTAAGTCTGGGGTAGGAATTTTCCATACAGAGCAGTTACAATATTATTTTCATGGCTTGTAATTTCCGACAAAAGTGCGTCGGAGTTTACCGACCAGCATTTCAGAATTCGTAGACTGAACGTTGGTATATATAATATCACCATAAGTTCGGTAAATTGAACTAAGGAGTAAGGATGCTTACAAATCATTGAAATAACACATCAACCAGTTGTTGTTGATTATGAGTTACTCAATAACTCCGCTGTTTTCATTTTAGAAAACAAGTGCAAGCAACGGCCGCAGATGCAGTGAGGGACGGAGTCACAGTGCCAACTACATTACAAGAATACTGTATCACATCCAAACCTAAACCTGAAATCCATGATGATTTTTACATGGATGAGGACTATCATTATGATATTGATGATGATGAAAATGAAAACAGTTATGAAGAAGATGATGATGATTCCGGAAATGGAGAGACATGATGACAGAGAAATCTAATTTTATATTCATATATATACCATTTTTTTTCAAATATTGGGTTGGGGGTGGGGGATTGCAAAGATGTTGTGATCTCATAGGGATAGTGGTATGGGGACTTTCATTTCTTTGTTTTCATTCTGCCTTGCTTCATTTATTTTCAATGTTTTGTGTTTTTGTTCTTTTACTCCATAAATCCATTCCCCTAGAAAATATTATTCACTGATCATTTTCCAAATTCCCCTTGTTTAGAAATAACTGAAGGATCTGAAAGGGCACCAGGGCACAATTACCTTGTTCTATCTGTTTTTGGGGGAAAAAACTGATTATTTTTACTTAGATCTTGAGATATGAAGGCTGCTTACAACTATCAACATAGCATTGTTAAAATCCTGTCTTAACTTATTTATTTTTGTAAGACAGTGGCGGGGGTTAAAAAAAAAAGAAAAAAATTTAGCAAGTTGAGAAAAAAAATATAAGAATTTGACGTTAGACTGAATATTATAGGCAGTGTGAAATATTTTCTTTCAGTGATGAATAAAAAAAGTTCAATATCTTTTTAGCTCCTAATTTATAACCTTGAGGTGTGTATCTGTGTAATTTATATATGTATATGTGTATATCTATATGTAGAACTTGTAGACACTTTATCTTAAATTATTTTTCAAAAGAAAAACCAGGTAAGATTTCTATTTTCTTTTCTTTGGAAAAATGGGCGGGGTGGGGGGGGCTTGCTAAAATCATCAATACCTTATTGAATGGCATTAGGGTTGGCTAGAATGTTTATTTAGGATTTTGAAAGTCAGACAATGTAGATTATTTTGTTTTCTGTACATTTAAAGTCCCATATAATTTCTGGGGCTCAAAAAGGAAGACTGATAAAAATGATATAGACATCACATGTAAATAAACCATCCCATCCTGGACTCCATCCAGATTTAACTCTGTCTTCTGTTGTTGTTTTTGTGAATAACCTTGAAAATAGTCGAGAAATCTGGGCTCTGCCGAATTTTTTTATTTGTCATGGCCCAGATCACTTCCATAATGGAAAAACAATATTTTTTAACTTGTCCCGCCGAAAAAAAAATAAGCACAATAAACTATTTACCACTGCATTCAGATAGTATAGACCACAAAGAAGGAGTTTGTCAAACTTATGCCGCTGTAAATTGACTAAAGATATATGAGTGACGTATTTCTACGACACCCCGCACAGTTTAACTGTTTTACTATGGCGGTTATGTCAGGTTGAAAGCCAGTGGACTTCGAAACAAATATTGACTGCATAAGGGAAAGTTTACCACGTTACAGCGGCGTAAGTTTGACAAACTCCTTTGTGGTCTATACTATTGGAATGCTATGGTAAATGTTTTATTCTTTGCTTATTTGTTGTGAAATTTGCCCGAAGGGTATTGCCGTTGGCTCCGTCGTCGGTCCGTCTGTCCATTAAACCTTGTAAACACATTATCTCAAAAAGTCTTTCACTTACAACTTTGAAACTTCACACATTTGTTTAATACAGCAAGTACAAGAAGTCTATTCAAAATTATCGCGCTCAGGTGTTTTTCAAGAGCTATTACTGCTGCTGTAAAAATCCTTGTAAACACATTATCGCAGGTTTTTCACTCACACCTTTGAAACTTCACACAGTTGTTCAATCTGGCAAAGGGGCCTCCGTGGCTCAGTAGGTAGAGCGTTGGACGCTCAATCCAAACAGCCTTCCACCAATGGGTCGCGGGTTCGAATCCCACTCAGTCCAAAAATTGGAAAATTTTCTGACTGGGTTTTCACTCGAACGACCAATGTGGGATGGTTGCCAGTTACCAACGGAAGGTCGTGGGTTTCCTCCGGGCATAGAGCCCGGTTTCCTCCCACAATAAAACTGGCAACGCCGCCATATAAGTGAAATAATCTTGAGCGCGGCGTAAAACACCAAACAATCAATCAATCAATCTGGCAAGCAGAGGAAGCCTATTGAAAATTGGTGTTAACTTATCGGATGTTTTATATTTTCATATTGGTATACCGTTGTCCGTCCTGGATTCGTGTCCGCTCCATAACTTCGAACCTATTGCTTGAATTTATTTTTTTTCCTTCTGACATATATAGTTTATGGGTAGACTGTGTGTCGCGTACCAAAAGTAAATGTGGCGACCAAAACAGTCACCCAGCCTTTTGGCATTCAGTAATTGAATAAATGGCTGTTAATCTGTCTGTGGTTTCACAGTAGAGCTTAATTGTATCCAAACAACTTTTTGATAACCATGGTGACCAAATGAGTTGCGGAGCACCTTCTTTCTATTGTTTTATCCGTAATTAAATGAAATCGCTGTTGTATGCCTATATGCAGTGTAGACACTTATACAAGTACCTAATTTTGGTACAGTTTTCAGATATAGGTAGCAGCTTATAGGTAGTTGGTGTATCAAATACTAAAATTCACCATGCCCCAGGTGACTGAAAGATTCTACAAGCAGAAATCCTGTTTAAAGCATGTCTTTCATATTGAATATGAAGATAGTGTGCTACAATGAATTTACACTTGTGAGCGTATTATGAGTTTCTTAAACTCTTGTTTGAAGAGTTATGCCCCTTACATAACTGTCAGCCAAAAACGTCCTTGTAAATGTGATACATGTATCTGGAAAAGTTTTTCACTCACATCACATTGTCTGGAAAAGAAATAGATCTTTGATTTCTATGGCCCAGACCTGAGGAGTCCTGATGGTGACAGTGTAGTTTTATTTATTTTGTTACATGCTGCCAAGTGAAAACTAAGACAATGAACCATACCTTAACAAATTGGTCCCTTATGTCAGTTGTCTGTGGGTTGTAAATAAAATAACTGGTGGCTTTGGATATATAAGAGGGGGCTTGCTCTCAATATGGGAGATCCAGGTTCAAGTCTGGGTCGAGTCAGACCAAAGACATTTAACAGTGGGAGCTGCTGCTGCTTCGCTTGGCACTTAGCAATAGGTTGATTGATTGTTTGCGCTCAAGATTATTTCACTTATATGGCGGCGTTGCCAGTTTTATTGTGGGAGGAAACCCACGACCTTCCGTTGGTAACTAGCAACCATCCCACGTAGGTCGTTCGAGTGAAAACCCAGTCAGAAAATTTTCAAATTTTTTGGACTGAGTGGGAATCGAACCCGTGACCCATTGGTGGAAGGCTGTTTGGATTGAGCGTCCAACGCTCTACCTACTGAGCAGTGGAAATCTGCCCTGCCACAAGGAGACATCTTCATATGACTGAAATACTGTTAAGCAGGACGTAAAACCCAAATCACTCACTCACTCACTGAATATGGGCCGTCCTATCAACTACACCATTTTATATCTCCTCAAACATCTATGAATGAGCCACCTGAAATGTGCCTGTTATTTGTACAGGAATCCTCAAAAGCAATATAGGGGACCTCTGTACATGTAGCTGTTCAAGCTTTCCTATGATTGATCACTATTTGAAATAGGACTGGGTTCTCTCTTGATACCCCTTTGTGGCAACACCACCATTTAAGTGAAATAATCAAGAACTGTTTGAACCTCTCTTTACGTGTGACTTGCAATAAAGTATCATTACAAAATTTTGACACCTATGCCCATGTTCTAAGTGCCGGAAACAGACCTTCCATCGATGGGTTTGAATTCCACTCAGTCCATAGGAATTTTTTTTTTTGCATTATAGATTGATTTTTCACTTGATCTGCTAATCTGGAAGGTTTTTTGTTGGCAAAACCATACGTTGCCATGACAGTTATATGTAGGCCTTGGATTGGACTCCCGTCGGTCATAAATATGTCGAGAAACAGCCCCGTACATATCTTTTTGCATCACAAACCTACAATTGACAGGTATCAACAAGTCTGGGGTTACCTACATGCATAAAGCTGGCTTTCTTCATCAAAATAAAAGAAAAATCTTGAATATGATGTTTAACACCAAAATGACCAATCCCAATTGTTATATTATGAAATAAAAATTAAAATATTAAGAGAGCCGACCCAGCAATTACAAAAATCAGACTATAAGTTTATTGGTTTATTATAAAGATTTCTACATTTTAATCAGGTAGATTTTATCCTTTGATTAACATAAATCCTGTATAAACTAATGATTAATACACAATAAAATATTTTCCAAAATAAAAACATATCTTAAATTGCTGTTTCAGTGCTAATTCTAGTAAAGCAGTTAAAAATAAATCCAGAAAAACCCTCCATGAAAATCATAAACATAATTTGACCACAGTGCAATGTTTCCTTAAAAATAAAAATGACTTACGTAGTGCAAGTATTTTGTTTATTTAAAGGATAAATGACAAGTTTAAGTCAATACCTCCTATTTGGTAATCAATTTGCTTAAAAACTTGCAGCGTAGACTTACGACATAGCCAAAAGCAAAATAAGATTTCAGGCATGAAATCTACTCAATTCAAGGCATTCCTTTTCTCTCTACAGCCTAGATACGGTAATTAATTAGCTTTAGCGCTATGACAGTTGACATCTGATATTAACATTACTATTGTGACTTCATACACAAACGACGTTGAGTCAGGGCCTTTTCATGATTGGTTGAAATGATGCCTAAAGCGTTCAAAAGTCAACTACGACGTCAAATACTAAGATATTTCCGATTATGTTTTTAGATACATATTTACTCAATTTACAATAAAAAATCACCGCTAGGTGTTCAGAAAGAACTTGGCATTTATCCTTTAAGCAGAATTCACATACAGATTATCCCTAATGTGGATAGATGCCTTTATAGGCAAAACAATTTTTTGAGATTCCAGAACTATGTGGCATTGAGGTGTTGTATATAAACTGCCTGATGGCAACACAAAACCTTCTGATAGTAGACCGACCTGCTTCCTTATGGATACCTTAAATCGGATCAACTGCCAAAATTCTGACTTTTTTTTCATACAATCCTATTGTCATCATAAATTCATCATTCAAAGTACCTTGAAAAACTAACATTGGGTTTATGTTGAAATTAAAAAAAAAAAATGGGTAAAGCAAGTTACCTGGCAAAACAAAGATGTGTGCTTACGGCGGTGAAAATTTAAATAACCGGGATGTGCAAGTACATTTTAGGGGTTTTGTAGGTTATAAAAACTATTTTAGCAAACACTCTAGAGACAGATAGCTCTTATTTTCTACTTCTTTATAAAAATTAAGAACAATAAGTTAATTCTGTTTCAACAAAGCTATTTGTCACTTTAATCTATTTAAAGAGGTCTCTTCTTTAGTATGGTATTATGGCAGGTTTTGAAATTAAATAATCATGACACAGACTTAAAATAACAGATCCATAAGCAACAGAATAAACTAGATTTTTATTTCAAATTCGAGTTTTGATGACATTTCGATTAATTGCCTTATTGTCTGGATCTGAATTGACTAGAGATTGTCCGACGGGTTTGGCATGTATACTAAAATTAAGACAAAACTACTGATATTTGAATATCAATTGACCGATTGCTTGATGACGTCACTTGGTATTTACGGGCAAAGCATTTTGGGGGATTGAGAGAAGTTAACAGAATTTTAAAATATGGCGTAAGAAATAATACTGTATCGAGAATAAGATGTAAAAGGAGTAAAGTTATCAGAAAAATGTTTGGATAAAAACAGGTTATGTCATCAATGTTTTCCAAAAAACGTCATCAGGCTCGGCGGTAATTGGTATATAAAACATGTTCCCATGGGATATTCAGACCATAATTAGGTGACTTAGACATAGCAATATTACACTCTTTCACACACTTCTATAACAAATATAGTGATATAAATCAATCAAAAACTTATATGTACAGTATTGATGTTATGCTTGTAAGCGACTACCAAAATGTTATCATATATATATGATGAAAGGAAATTGAAAAAGTAAAGCTTTAATGATTTATGTTTTACTCGTACTCAAAATTATTTCACTTATATGAAAGCGTTGCTAGGTTTTGTGGGGAGGCTCTTTGCCCAGAGGATATCCGCGACCTTCAGCGAGTACCTGGCAATCAATCCACATAGGCCAATAGAGTGAAAAACATAAAACTATGGCACAATTGAGAAAAAGTGGAAGGGTTTTCATTTGATTGACAATTTCTGACAGTCTATCTATAGACCTTATAGGAAGAAGATCTTTTGATACCACTGATTTAAAAATGTCATAAAAAAAGCAATCCAACTGTTTCTAGAAGGTCTTAAGATCAAAACACAGGTCCCTAAACACCCATACACCCACAAGGACGATCAATGTCAAAATTATAGTCATAATTAAAACATATAGCCAAACTGATGTCATAACAAAACTAGATGGGCAATAGTTCAATTTTATCGAACTTATGGTTATACTAGTATTACATATACTGTAAAATAATCATAAGATCGGTCAAATTGAACTAGATCAGCAATGACCTATACAAAATATTTCGAAAAAAAAAATGTCATAAAATATTGCCCTGGAATATTTTCCAGCTATCTTGCAGACAAACAACAATTGGAGGGTAACAGAAGAATGTACAGATAGCAAGACTATCAACTACAAAGGATCCTTTTCATAGAAGCAAAGATCTTTTCTCAAGCTTCAGCTTAAGGCTGGGAATAAAATAGTTTGACTATTTAAGGTAGGAATGGTAAATTCAGCAGATTCCTAAAGAATGACAAGATCAACACATTAGACTAGCACTTAGTTATTTAGCCAAGATTTGGCAGTTTTCTGTTGTGAAACTTTCCATTTGGCAACCAAATCAATAAAATATTAAAAACATTATTATAACCAATATAAATATTATGTGAAAGAAAATATAAATACAAAGAGATTCTTTCTTTGGCCTCCCATCTAAAATGCGTTTCAAAATAGAATGTAAAAAAAATTAAATCAGATCAAGATTATCACCCACAGCAAGACACTCTGGAGAGTAAAATGTTTTATAACTAAACAAACCCCCGCTTAACTATCTCCCTGGCGTAGTTTGTAGTGAATATCGGGAAGGCTTCTTAATTTCTCAGCAGCCTGGAAATAAAATTTAAAAAAGCATGTGAATAACAACATGTTAGTTGCTGACACTACAGCAGAAATTCACCAGAAACCAGATCTTACCCACCTAATCATCTTTCAATTCATCCTAAACACACATTCAGGATTAAGGCCCATATCACCTGTGAAAAACATTCTAATTTTCTTTCCATAACAGTCAAACAAATAAGGCTTTGAATATTTGTCGGACACCGGTCACATACTTCTGTTAAGGGTCTAACATATATGCGTAGAGAACTGTCAATTTTATGGTTTTTTTCACTTGATTGGCGTATGTGGAAGAGTTATCTGGTACTTGTCAAAGGTGGGCGCCTTCTTAGGGCAAAGAGCTCGGTTTCCTCCCTTTCTATACCTGGCAACCTGGCATATAATGAATAGATCTTGAGTTTGACGCAAAACATCAATCAATTTTAGTTATTCTTAACATAGACTATCCCCAATTTCTTATTTCCTTTCTAAACAAAAAAAATTTGTAACACCAAGAAATTTCATCAAATCACTATCTACAACAATCAGCGTAAAACAAAGATTATTTCATGCTGGGTTGGGATATTTGTTTCTGCTTTAAAACTTATCCAAGATTTCCTCATGATTTTTTCATTATTTGAGTTGTACCTGTTCAGCAGTAAGATCTCTTTGTGATTGGGCCAACATCTCATAGCCTACCATAAACTTCTTCACACTCGCAGATCGTAACAATGGGGGATAATACAGAGCATGCAACTGCCAATGGCTATTCTCACAATCTAACCGGCTACCCGTTGGAGCACCTGAGAAAATGTAATATTTTACTTTAAAGAAAAAAATATGCATTTTTTTTACTATTACAGTCTTCACTAAACAATGTACGATAGTCCCTCAGCAGCCTGACACAGGACTCCATGGATGTGGTACAGGGTCGAATCCCACTCAGACTAAATAAAAATTGAAAAATTTCTGAGTGGATTTTTCACATGATCAACCATATGTGGAAGAGTTGCCAGGTACTCGCCAAAGGATGGGGTTTCCTTCGGGCAATGACCCCCATTTCCTCTTCCACTAAACCTGGCAACGTTGCCATATAAGTGAAATAATCTTGAGTATGGCGTAAAAACATCAATCAATCAATCTCTAAACAATGTAGTTAAGATTGAAAATGTATATGAAACAGCTCTATCTTAGAAATATCAATGACAAAAGCATATGGATTCTTCCATGGAGCGGTTTTACTAAAACCAAAACACATAGGACAATTTGTACATGGGAATCCCTTTGTACATGGTGTGCTGTAATTTCTGATGATGAGAGTAGTTGCTCTCGAAAGCTCATATTAAACATCACCATGTACAAAGTAGTACAAGTTGTCCTATGTGTTTTAATTTTAGAAAAACATATGTGTATCCATTAAACGTTAGATTGAGTTTTAACGTTTATATTAATAAATATCTCCTCTGTAATGCTGTTAACGGTTGAACTTACCATGCCAGCCCATGGAGTAAGGAAAGGACACCTCAAAAAGATTGTCATATTTTGTTAGAAGTTTCTTCATAATTTCTGCTAAAGCTGCGGAGAATATAAAAATAAGGTTCGATGAAATCTTATCTAGCCAAAGGAAAAACATACACTACTAAATACAAATTACAACATTATTCCATAAGCTATTATCCAAATAAAGACTTAAAGATTTGCCCAACAGTATTGTAGTGAGCTATTTGTCCATCCAAGTTGATTTTAAAGTTATTTCCAAAATGGCCAGATTTCCAATGATATGAACACCGCTTCTGAGAGTATTGCATGACAGTCCCAGGCATATTGTTTTTAGATTCAATGCAGAAATATTATGCAAATTGTCTGAAAGTGGGAATATGAAAAAGGTATTTCAAATATTGAAAAAAATAAATAAACTAGATGAATATCCAAACAATAAGAGGAAACAATTCAGCTGAGTATTAGGAAAAAGTTTGGAAAACTGCAATTTATAAGAAAATGTCAGAAGCCTCCAAAAATAGGTGAAGTGAAATGAAACATAAACTTGATCTATAAACTTCAGATCTCATTGTATTCACTAATATTTAGAACAGATAAAAATGAGTCATAACCAGAAATGTGTAAAGGGGGATAATTCTACACAGTTCTAACTCATCCAGGTAGACTTTAATATAGAAATGTATATCTGAAAGTATTTTGAAAAAAATGTCTGATAAACTGTAAGTTGTATGTGCATGTGAGAGCTATATTTTCCGTGAAAATAAGGCGAGCAGAACAAAATCATTTAATGTAAAGTAGATTCGCATAATATAGTAGAGAAAGCAATCCGAAGAAAGACATGTAAGACACACTGATGGAATATTTCGGTTTATTTACAAACCATCGTTAGGCTTCTAGAAAAAACAAAATATTAAGTCAATACGTCTTATATGTATTTCTGCGGATTGCTTATTCTACTAGCCTGAGGGGACCAGTTATCGAGGGTAAATGTGACATTCATCGATTGTCAAATAAAATGGCTTAGGTTATAGTAATATAACTTTGGGAGTGACAAGATGTACCTGTTTGTGCCTTATTTAAAATAATTCAGCATCGCTGAGTGACTGAGTTTTCTTTATCGGAAGGAAAAAGTCAGCCTGGTGTCTGACTGGAAATTAAACAGCGAGGGAACCAGTTATCAAGGGTTGAGGAAAAAGTCAGTTTTTGATATATTTTTTCAAACATTTCCACACATAAGCACGCTTATCGAATATAATGGACATTATGCAGTAAACTAGTCAAGTTCTTACTTTCTTTTGTTCGAAAAAGGCCACTTTCGATTGCCAAAACCTCACTCCGGTAAAAGAAAACCATGAACAGAACGAGCACTTTTAGGGAGCGGTAATTTATGCTTTCGCCCATGTTAACCAATACTATGAAGGTACTTGGATATCCAAATCATTGAATGGTCCCCGCTCGATCGACTGACCTAGATTCTAAAGTCGCGCTTCAAACTCACTTTCCGCAAAATTTTGATAATTATTTTTCATGCAGCATAATGTTCAGTGATTTATGTGGTTTTAGGAGCAAATATTTGTTCAACTTTTTCATACTTTATGGATTTTTAAGACTTCTGTTGCACTGTCTATTTTTTGCCGATCGATTGATGACAACATCGTCTGCTCAAACAATTTAAATCGCAGACCAAATTACAAAATTGGCACTTTTAAAATTAAGGAAACTACGAATTGTAAGTACGAGTGAAATTTTGTTTTAATTCTTAGAGGACTTTTCTGTATACAATCAATAATGTACCTAACCATCGATAACTGGTTCCCCTCGATAACTGGTACCCCTAGGCTATATTAGGCCAAGCTAGTCAGTGGAAACTGTAATATTTAAATTAACATATTCATCCAAGTTTAACTTTTAAAATCTGGATTCCTCAGCTGTAGAGTGTGATAGTAAACTAATGGAAAGAAAAAGCTAATCCAGCTAATCTGAGATTTTGGAATTATACCTGTTCTCTCATCATCTGTCAGATCTGCCAACCTTGTGACATGTCGCTTGGGGAGAAGCATGGTCTCATATGGCCAAACAGCCCAATAAGGTACCAGCCATACCCAATCATCATTCTCTAGTAATACTCTCTCCTGCAAAAACACACAAGTTATTTGACAAAATTATGATTTGTGAAAGGTACCAGCTAAAATACCTGTATACCTGTATAAAATGGAAATGCCCAAAAACAAAATTTTCAATAAATTGAAAACCTCAAAGGCACTTCTGCACATGATGATTGTTCCCCACACCAAGATTCATTGAGTTATGTCTAATAGTTTTCGAGTTCTGCTCCGGAAACAAAATTTCTAAATTATGTGTCCATGGATTGATTGATTGGTGTTTTACGCCGTGCTCAAGATTATTTCACTTATATGGCGGCGTTGCCAGTTTTATTGTGGGAGGAAACCGGGCTCTATGCCCGGAGGAAACCCACGACCTTCCGCTGGTAACTGGCAACCATCCCACATAGGTCGTTCGAGTGAAAACCCAGTCAGAAAATTTTCCAATTTTTTGGACTGAGTGGGATTCGACCCCGCGACCCATTGGTGGAAGGCTGTTCGGATTGAACGTCCAACGCTCTACCTACTGAGCCACGGAGGCCCCTATGTTTCCATGGAAAAGGCCAAAAATAAAAAAAATAAAAAATTTTCAATAAGTTGAAAACATCAAAAGGCACATCTGCACATGATGATTGTGCCATACACCAAGTTTGATTGAGTTATGTATACTAATTTTAGAGTTCTGCTCCGGGAACAAAATCGGGACGGACGAACAGAGCTCATTTCAATGTACCCCCCAAAAAAAAGTTTGAAGGGGGATAATAAATACAAGAATAGACATAAAACATGTGTAGGAGTTAAAAAATCCTTTGTAGAACCGAACTTTTTTTTAAATGCTGGGATAATTTTAGGGTTAAGTCAGTTCGGAGCAGTATCGACTGAAATGTTATTTTCTTCCCTTGCTAATGATTAACTGATATTTAAACATGCTGTAATAAGAAGAATAAAGCCCCATAGTATGCTTAGAATGCAGTCATTTGCTTTTTTTCTTTTGAACCAATAAGCAAAATCAAAGTTCAAGACAGATTAGTCACATGAGGCAACTAATCAATGAAATGACATACGGTCGCAGCCACTGACCTATATATAAGGGACTAGTCTTGTCCTTATTCTTCCTTGGAAGAGCAGTTAAGATTTCTCACCGATGAGCTACAAAAGCTACCGTTACTTTATTTTATTGGGAAGCTGAGAAAATGTGTTGATGGCAACACACTAATGAAGCTACATTGTATGGAGCTTACTTTAATATATTTTTATTTGCTTAAGTGTCGCTTTTTTATCTAAGTAGGATCAAACATATTTCTTGAATTTTTTTTTTTAACACATCTTTACATTACCAAACCATTTACTTACCTCCCTTTTTTCCAACTCTTGTTTAACATAGTCAACTAGGAGAGGTACATTGTATTTCGTGTAATACTCTCTCTGTGTACGATCCTTAACTCTTGGTTCATTAGGCATGAATGAACTGGCCCAAACCTAGACATAAAATTGCAACCAGAAAAAAACATGATTTCACTAACTTAAACATAAAATAAAACAAACATGCCATTGACTAAAAAAACTTTGAATTTAAATGAGGCCTGGGTACGGTAAGTCTGCTTACAATTACATGGAAGAAATGAAGACACAGAAAGAGTGCATTTTTAAATATCTATATACAGTTTTGTGGGGGAAATTAAAAGATTTATAAACTGGTTTGTGAAAAACATAAGTTTAAACGAAACAACCTTCTTGTTAGTATGAATATGAAATATTTTCTGCAACTACATGTACTCGACAAAATTCCTCAAAAGTGACATCCTCCAATGAAGAGGCCCTGACACAGCAGAGATTGTGTATTACGTAAACACTCTGAGAGTACATAAAAAATGGACGTCATTGAATTGCATTGAATTTTGTATGTGTTGCCCTCGAAATTTAATTTTCTTTGTGGTCAAACTTAAACAAGAGTCATCAGAAGATGCCGTATCCCCCCGGCCCCGCATATTTATTTATTTTAAGTTATTATAAGATATCTATGCTATACTGTCGGAAAAGGGCAGTAACTCTGAAAATAATTAGACCAGCGCCATCAAAATAGGAGATGCACATCCTTCCATGATATCCAGCATATCCACCAATTTCCAAAAAAAAACTTATAAAAACTGTGGGAGGAAATGCGATGACAACCACTAATTGCCTATGTCGTCTTATACTGTCGGAAAAGGGCAGTAACTCTGAAAATAATAAAACCAGCGCAGCCAAAATACGAGGTGCACATCCTCGCATGATATTGAGCATGTCCAAGTTTCAAAAAAATTAAATAAAAACTGGGGGAAAAGATGCGATGACAACCACTAAATGTTTATGTTGTCTTATACTGTCGGAAAAGGGTAGTACATGTAACTCTAAAAATAATAAAACCCTCACAGTCAAAATAGAAGGTGCACATCCTCAAATTATATCCAGCAAGTCGAACAAATTTCGAAAAAATCTGATAAAAATTGTGGGAGGAGATGCGATGACAATCACTAATTGTCGTCTTATACTGTCAGAAAAGGGCAGTAACTCTAAAAATAATGAAACCAGCAGAACCAAAATAGGAGGTGCACATCCTCAAATGATATCCAGCATCTCCACCAAGTTTCGGAAAAAAATTATAAAAACTGTGGGAGGAGATGTGATGACAAGCACTAATTGTCTATGTCGTCTTATACTTTCGGAAAAGGGCAGTAACTCTAAAAATAATTAAACCAGCGCAACCAAAATAGGAGGTGCACATCCTAGAATGATATCCAGTATGTCAACCAAGTTTTAAAAAAATCTGATAAAAACTGTGGGAGGAGATGCGATGACAAGAAATGATTACGGACAGACAGTCAGACAGACAAGCTGATCGCTATATCCCCCCGCATTATATGCCAGGGGGGATAAAAAGTAAAGTACATATTGTACAATACACTTGCTCAACGTTGTTCATAAAACATTCAAGTATAATCTACAGGTCTCATTACAAAATATATTTCAGCTATCATTTCATGAAACACTCATTCCCTTTTTGAATTTCTAAAAATGTGTTGACAATCTATGAAAAAAGCCTTAACCCAAATATTCAAAATTTGAATGCAATACATTTGATCAATCTTGAAACTGTCATTTTATAAACAAACTATATTGAGAAAGTTGTACCTGACAATGAGGGTGTGGATTAGAACAACCCATTACAGCACCTCTGTTCTCAAATATCTACAAATTAAAACACATAGTGGTAGATATAAAAGAAATTGTATCATTGGTTGGTCCTATACCTTTTATTAGTAACTTTAAAAGAAAAAAAACAGGCTTTAAATGAACCGTATTTCATAATAAAATAGCTCATTTCAGTTCTCTAGATAAATGTAGCACTCCTACATTAAAATCGTCAATAATTATTGTTATATTTACAATAATACTGCACATAAAAAAGATCAAGTAAATGGCTTATTATTTTTAAAAAAAATATGTTTTCATTTGTTTTATAATGTACCTGCACCCAGTCATATCTCTTTCCCAAGTCTACAGACAGCTCCACCCACTTGTCAATGACAGCTCGTATTTCTGATTGTGTCATCAGAGGAAGGGTGATGTCAGAATGAGGATGGAAGCACATCACTTTACAGGTGCCCTTAGCAGATGCACACTGGAACAGTGGATTTGAAGAACTCTCTGTTAACACAGTAAACATATATAGTTAGAACATTAAAACAAATAAGAGCAAGTGTTCCCGAAGATATATAGATTTATGAACACTACAACACACAGGCACAGAGAAAATCTTCTTGTCTAGAAATCACTAAGATATAAATATGTTAATAGAGTTGGATTGGAACACAATCAAGGACTAGATGTTACTAAAACACCAGGAGCCTGTTTCATAAAGCAGCGTAGCGTAAGTTTTTACGTAACTGCCATAGCAACCCATACTGTAGAGATACGTTGGTAAGAAAGTTACACAAAAAATACTTATGCGCCATTTTGTGAAACAGGCACCTGGACACAGGGAAAATCACTAAGATATGAATATGTTAATAGAGTTGGATTGAAACACAATCAAGGAATGGATGTTACAATAAAAGCCATATGGTGGCATGTAAATTAGGGGAGGTAACTGGTCTCTATGACAGGAGAAATCCCCAAAGATATTGTAGTACTGATATCCACTAACACGATGCAGGAGTTTCTCTGCTTAATAATGTCATTAGAAGAGAAACACTAATGACTATGGCTAAATTCAACTGTAAACTGATCAAGTGTCTTTGTAAATTTACCGTAGTTTGGTCCCTCCTCTAACAAAGCAGGAAAGTCATTTGTGAAAACATAAGTATTTTCATAATCAGGATTCACCTGAAAAAATTAATCACATTTTGTTGACTTTGATGCATGAAAAAGTTTGAAGCTCTATATATAAAGAAAAAAGTTAAGCAGCACCTGGCAAGACCATCATATAATGAAATAATCTTGAGTGCAGCATAAAACAACAAATAAAGGATTCAAATAACAAATAGAGTTTTTCTAGAGTTTATGGTCTCAAATTTTGAAGGATACAGTACCATGGAAGCCAGTTCAATAGTTCAAGGATTTCTTCCATTGCTGTTTCAACCTGATAATTTGCTGTCAGTTAAATTAAGAATATTTTGATGCCAGAATTCAATTTATTCGACAAGGTAAGACAAAGCTGGCACTTTCTAATGAAAAACGTGCAGCCAAATGAACATTTACAAAACTATAAGGACTTTTTTACCCAGAGGTTGGTTCATTTCATAATTGCCTCACATTTGAAAAATTTCCCCACTCCATAAAACTTTGCTATTTATCTTACTTGCCCATCAAACCCAGAGTAGGTTTGTAATTTTGACTTTCCCTTGTTATTTATCTTACTTGCCCATCAAACCCAGAGTAGGTTTGTAATTTTGACTTTCCCTTGTTATTTATCTTACTTGCCCATCAAACCCAGAGTAGGTTTGTAATTTTGACTTTCCCTTGTTATTTATCTTACTTGCCCATCAATCCTAAAGTAGGTTTGTAATTTTGACTTTCCCTTGTTATTTATCTTACTTGCCCATCAATCCCAAAGTAGGTTTGTAATTTTGACTTTCCCTTGTTATTTATCTTACTTGCCCATCAATCCTAAAGTAGGTTTGTAATTTTGACTTTCCCTTGTTATTTATCTTACTTGCCCATCAATCCTAAAGTAGGTTTGTAATTTTGACTTTCCCTTGTTATTTATCTTACTTGCCCATCAATCCTAAAGTAGGTTTGTAATTTTGACTTTCCCTTGTTATTTATCTTACTTGCCCATCAATCCTAAAGTAGGTTTGTAATTTTGACTTTCCCTTGTTATTTATCTTACTTGCCCATCAATCCTAAAGCAGGTTTGTAATTTTGACTTTCCCTTGTTATTTATCTTACTTGCCCATCAATCCCAAAGTAGGTTTGTAATTTTGACTTTCCCTTGTTATTTATCTTACTTGCCCATCAATCCCAAAGTAGGTTTGTAATTTTGACTTTCCCTTGTTATTTATCTTACTTGCCCATCAATCCTAAAGTAGGTTTGTAATTTTGACTTTCCCTTGTTATTTATCTTACTTGCCCATCAAGACTGCAGTAGGTTTGTAATTTTGACTTTCCCTTGTTATTTATCTTACTTGCCCATCAATACTGCAGTAGGTTTGTAATTTTGACTTTCCCTTGTTATTTATCTTACTTGCCCATCAATACTGCAGTAGGTTTGTAATTTTTACTTTCTCTTGTTATTTATCTTAGGGAGTGTCCCCAATAATCGTCTTTTGAGAGTGCATAAAAGACGCCAGAAAAAAACGCAGTCTACCGACAGCCGGCGTCTTTTGTCTTTATGCTTGACGGACCTAATCGCGACGGGTGTTTTCCTTACGCGTATTAATACAAATATATTCGGTGAAGTAAAACAACGTTGTGATTACGTTGAAAATAAAGTGCAGTAAAAAAATCGTTGATTGATTTATATACTATCACGGGAGAAACTTTAACATTTTGTTGTTGTTTTGAATTTACATCTAGTATCGTAAAGCATTTTGTAACAGAGCAGCTTCAGGTTTCCTCACAGTGTGTTTGTGTTGGTAATCCCTGGAAGTCACGCAAAGTCAAGCCATACTTGACTATTAGGGTTAATTGCCCTTGTTTCAGTGGTTATGAAAGAATGGATATTGGTGTAAGGGTATGCTAAATTGCATATCATAACTTTGGTATCAAGCTGTTAGGCTGAATCAAAATTTTGTGCGAGTTAAATTGTTGATCCCTTTATAAATAATAATGTTTGTGATTTAATGGCAAAAATGTGGTGAAATAATAAATTGCAGAGATTTTATTCTGGCAAATAATTGTAATTTGTACGAATTAGGAAATTAGTTACTGCTAATATATCACTTCTTCGTACAGTATATTGATTAGTCCGGGTTTCTGGCTTCAAAATGACTATTTTTTATACTGACGGCCGTATTTTGGAAAAATACGACCGTCCGTACAATAAAAGGTCATTTTGGGGTCAGAAACCCGGACTATATGATAATATGTCAATAAAGAAGTTCATTGATTTTTACAAGTAATAGTTTTGCCTTTACTTCGATCATTGTACAACGTGTATTTAATATGTAAACCACTCATTTCATTGTATTTAATCTGGCCACAATAAAGCCAAAGACTCTGTACATGTAGGTCTGTCAAGTGACGTTTCCCAGACAACTTTGGAAACAAAGTTTTATTCTCCAATTAGTACTCTGACTTTTCATTGGTCTAGATTCTCCACAGTTCAGCAAGGTGGCACCAGTATTGTGAGTTATGTCTCCTTGAGTAAACCCCATTTGAAAATTGTTTATAGGGGTGACACCTTCATGTACATCTTTACTGTTGTTCAAGTAATAGAGTATTTTAATTTCTTTGAATCCACTTGATTACGGCCTTTCAGAGTCAGACGTAAGAGTAACACAAACAGCATTTTCTCTATCCTGGTTTCTATGATAATCAAAGAAGAAAAAATCTTTGTTGAACAGTGTTTGGAATTTTTTATTAAATGTCAATTTCTGCTATTTGCCGCTTTTAATACAGTTAAGAGAGCAGATAAAAATGCCGTGGTCACTTTAGCCGTGGAAAATTAAATTATACTCAGTTCGACAAAACAATAGCTGGTCTCAGACCGCTAGTCACAAATATAGACTGCAGTCAGAGCGGACTACTTTTAATCCAAGGCGGTTACATGCTGTGAATTCCCGTTTCAAATTATCGTCTTTTGTAGCGTCTTTTACACCCTGCGTCTTTGGCTTCGTCTTTTTCGGGCGTCTTTTATGCACTCGTAAAAGGCGATTATTGGGGACACTCCCTTACTTGCCCATCAATACTGCAGTAGGTTTGTAATTTTGACTTTCCCTGGTTATTTATCTTACTTGCCCATCAATCCCAAAGTAGGTTTGTAATTTTGACTTTCCCTTGTTATTTATCTTACTTGCCCATCAATCCCAAAGTAGGTTTGTAATTTTGACTTTCCTTTGTTAATTATCTTACTTGCCCATCAATCTCAAAGTAGCTTTGTAATTTTGACTTTCCCTTGTTATTTATCTTACTTGCCCAACCTAACCAGAGCAGGTTTGTAATTTTGACTTTCCCTTGTTATTTATCTTACTTGCCCATCAATACTGCAGTAGGTTTGTAATTTTGACTTTCCCTGGTTATTTATCTTACTTGCCCATCAATCCCAAAGTAGGTTTGTAATTTTGACTTTCCCTTGTTATTTATCTTACTTGCCCATCAATCCCAAAGTAGGTTTGTAATTTTGACTTTCCTTTGTTAATTATCTTACTTGCCCATCAATCCCAAAGTAGGTTTGTAATTTTGACTTTCTCAAAGAGCTCTTGGGTATCACCTGGAAGAAATGACCCTTACCTGTCCATTACCCCTTGTTGCTCCTGGACACAGAGGGTTTTTAGGATCATGCCTTAGGATCTTCTCTTCCTCAGGCTTCTCTACTTGACCTTTCCACGGTCTTTTCATACGATGAGGAGAAACCAGAACCCAGTCATCTTTCAAAGGGTTGAAGCGAACATGCTGATTTTCTGTCATAATGTAAAGAAAAGCAAAAACTAACCTTTTATATGTGCAATGCTTTCTTAGGAAACTTGTCACTATCAGCAGACCCAAAGTTGCCTGGTGCTAGAGAAAATTAGATGTCAGAGCTGTGATAGTAAGACTGCCATCCAGGCTAGGCTTGATCTCATTTTGAGCTTAAATTTACCGAGTGATTATGGAATAAAAATGTGTAGTAAATCTGGATTGTTGACACAATTCTGGCTTCAGTATCACACATAGAGAAAGATATTCAAGTTCAAAACTTGACTTAAAGGAAACTCTGATAACTTTCAATTCAATTCAATTCAAGGAGTTGATAAAATGTCAAACAAGAACTTGAAAATCACTGGATGTTTTCCTTGTAAAGTAGCGCACAAACTATCAGCTCTCTAGTGATACCAGTCTTAAGAATGCATGACCAAAGCCTTGAATGAGCGAACAGGTCTCTCAGTTATCCAAACTGGTTTACAACGTCTGTTCGTATTCAATGGTTTTTTTTTTTCTACCTTAATGCCGGTAGAACCCTAAATTGAAAAAAAAAATGCCAGTCTTGGCAGCTCATGCCACTTTAAATAATTATACATAGCCAGGTTTGGTTTTGTACTAATACCCAGAGATAAGATGACACATTACATATTTCTTGCGTTTTGCTGTTACGTTTGGAATGAGCCTATACTAAATTAACCATATGAACTTACGCATGGTCGCAATTTGAATAGCAGAAGGGCATGTTGAGAGCAAATGTTCAATATGGGTAGACTAATGTTTGGAGTGAATAGAAAGACTCTGAATAGGGCCTAGGGCTTGGAAATTTCCGGGGACAATTGGATTAGCCTCACCATGATATGTATGAGGCTACCAAAAAAGGCAATAGACCCTTTCGGCTTAGAATGACATTTTTATGACGATGTTCAAATTGTATGGCATTGGCGTCATTTCTCTGTTGCGGTCCCTGTGACACGCCTCTTTTGCATTGCGTCATAGACGAAATGAACACAATTACGAAGTCAGATTGATCCAAAAAGTAAGTTTAGCGTCATTTTGCCATACAGCGAGGCTTCTGTACATCCATCAATCCTAAGTTAAGCCAAAAGGGTTTATAGTAAATGTCTGTCAGTATACTGTATTGTAAATGTAACGCAAAACTGTTTCCTATCCTTTCCAATGTTAATCCCATTCCCAGCGCTTGGTAAGTAGTTTAGTAAAGTAAACCAAAGTGTGCTCATTGAATTTGTATTATTCACATATCGAATTGAACCCTATCAGTCCTTTACCTTGTACATCGAACGAAGCCATCTTGTTGTCACAATATTTCAGTCAGAAGAAATTAAAAAAACCTTAGTTGTAAAAAGAGCACACGTCTGCTCCAAGGAGTATAGATGGACTGGAGAGGGCACGACAGCCACTCAGCGCACAACGTTTTGAAGCCGGTGGGCGGAGCTTATCCGCCATCTTTGTCTACGCAAAACATTGACTCACAGTACACAGATCGCAACTGGTAGACGCTTCGGTTTTTACTCATTTTCTTTGATAAGAGGCATTGTCAACCGTTGCACCAAAGAGGGATTTTAACCATTTCATGAAAGAAAGCCTTAGACATGAATATTTTAATTCATAACATTTGTAAAATGTTATATTTAGTTGAAGTTGGACATGCTCACAGGAGACAGACGACGGTTGACAGGAAGTAAAGACAACAATGTAGAACTGTAGATTCTAATTTTTCTTCGCTAGTCAGCGTTCCATAGACATAATAGGAGCTGAATCACGGTGAGTAGATGGAAATCTTACACCAAAAATTTAACAAGTCACATTGAAATGATTGAAAACCAAATTGATTTATTTTGACACTCTTTGAGTTTGACATTTCTCTTCTGACAGCTATATTATAGCACAGGCACTTCCATCAGATGATATTAGTAATAGTATATAGATATAATATTATATATACTAGTGGACCTACAAATATCATCTGATGAAAGTGCCTGTGAGCTATAGTATATCGAATATCGTCGACATGGTCAGGTCAGAGCTAATAATTATAGCACTTAGAAATACAATTTGCATTTAATAGAGTTATAAGTCAACAGTAGTGGCGTAGACTTTGTAGCATTCCCATCCCATATTTTTCAGACAAAACAAGCTCATTGTAGAATCCAGTTACACTATCAATACAGAGTAAAAGCCTTAAAAATCCAGTCTTTCTATTTCCTAACAAAATTGATTGGCCATTTATGGATTCTTTTAATGACAGAATATATCTTTTTGTTTCAGGAGTTCAGAATATCAAAAAGCTTGTCAAATACTCGAATGAATTGAATGGTGGATTGGCATTTGACAAACTCTGGAAACTCCTCGTTTAAACAGAATTCCAGGGAAGTTGCCATTGACTCGCTCAAAACCTGAGCAGCTAGTTTAACGGACATTTTTTTTTTGAACCAATCAATGTGAGCTGGACGAAGTTTATTCCCTAGATGTAAACCTTCTCATTGTTGTAATTTGTGGAGGGAAAGAATATATTCCTATTTGATAAGGTCTTGGTCAATACATAAGGAACTTTTATCTGCTAAAGTGTTCCGCACAAACTTAAGCATATGACAAGGATCAAGCAAAGTGTGATATGCATGATGATTGATGTTTTGGTTTTGAAAAAGTATTAATGTTCATAGCTGTTTTTGTTTAAAAAAATGTTTTTATTTAAAGTGGCATGAGCTGCCAAATTTCACACTTTTTTCATAATTTTTGATTGTCACGACAGTAGGAGGCTTTGAAGACGGACCATCGAAAAACTAAATGATTGGCGTTGGAATAAGGAAAATATATATAGTATGTGTCCTGTACAAACCGAAAACGTGTTCGAAATGTAAACAAAATTTAAATAACCGGGACGACCATTCATTCATTCATTCTAAGCCAAAGTTAGTTAAAAAACAATACTTTTATCGTACATTTTCGAGACTAGAAGTACTAAAAAGCTTCTGAATTATACTTCTTGAGAAAAATAGCCAATAATTTCAACATTCTGTTTTAACGTCAAAATATCAACATTTTGGCAGCTCATGCCACTTTTAAAAAAAAATTGCTGTAATTCTTTGAAATTAATGGTTTGTGCAGTTTTTCTACTGTTGCTATAAAAAAAGTTATGATTGTTTTGTTGGTTTTGAGAAAGTATTCATGTTCACAGCTGTTTTTGTTTTAAGAAAAAATTAGAGTAGTAAAACACGAATAACACCACCTTGGCTTCACCACGTTGTAGAAAATTGGAAACATTGGAAAAGCTTGTGTTTCCAATTTTCTACAACGTGGTGAAGCCTTTGTTATTTGTGTTTTAACTTTTACTAAATTATGGAACCCACGTTTAAAGAGTATTTAAAAATTAGAAGTTTTGGAAAAAAAAAGTGTTGATTTAAAAATTTGCTGTAATTCTTGTGCAGTTTTGATTGTTTTGAGAAAAAAAATTGTTCATTGAAAAAAGATAAAAAAATAATGTCAAATTCTTTGAAAAAAAAAATGAATGAAAAAGACAGTTCTGAAAGTAGTGTTGTATACTTGTTATGTTGTTGTTTCTTTTTAATTCAACTTTTAATGTAGGCATAGACCCTTAGACTTAATTTAAATTAAGTATCCTGGTTTTTTTCTGCCATAAAGTCTACATATAACCTAAGGACAGGTTGTCTGGAAATTCTGTATTAGAATCATTTTTTTTTCTATTGATAATTAATGCCTTATATTGGGTTTACGCGCCCCATACTGTGATTGTGAATGCTGTTTGTATTTTAAATTTAATTGGTAATAAAAAATGGATTTTTTAATTATATGCCAAACTTTGACTTTATATTTACCGATGGAAGGTAACAGCATGCTTTTTCTTACTGCCTGGCCTATTTGTACAGCCATATGCTGCACACGAAGGCATTATTTTGAAAAATAACGAACCGTGTTATACACGTTAAGTGAACTTGGCTACGGTTTGTTTTGCGTAGACAAAGATGGCGGACACCTTCGCGACCGGCATCTGAATTGTGACGTCATGCCCTCTCCAGTCCATCTATACTCCTTGGTCTGCTCAAGGTGAAGCAGTCAGCTAGTTCCGGTGGGAAATGCACGCATGCGCACTACAAAAGTTGGGGCAAAAGGGAAGAATCCTACAATTCAATATTTTTTCATCAAGAATATTACATTTCAAAATGCACACAGTTCCTTATCTATAATGCACTTTAAGGATGGCGAAGCTTTATATAGAGTCAAATATTTATTTCCTATGTATTTATTAGGACATTCTACATAATTAGTTCCCTTAATTTGTTTTTCAAAGATTTAAGAAATGGAGGTTTTTTGTGTTTCGTGTGATTAGTACATTTTCAAAATTTGTTGACACTCCGTGGATACCGAAAAGAAAATGTTAAATTGAAGTTTTAGTACGTCTTTTAAATAATATTGTGGGACGAAATCATGTCATTTATTTCAGTTGGAAATGAGTAATTGGAATAATAAGCCAAGGGGGAAACTGTCAGCATTTAAAGAGGTGAGACCGATTTGAGAAGCTGACTTGGTCCAGATTTCGTACACCTGCAGGCCTACACGTCTCATTCCAATTTCCGATATCAGCATGATGACCTTTCAACTTTCTTTTAAATTTCAAGTCACATGCTAAACCGTGAAGTCAATACAATATAAAAGCTTCATTGCTCGTCTGAAAAAGAACCGCTAGAATATTACAAAAACAGTAACGTCATTTAGATTTGTCATTTAACTTAATAAATGAATATGACTTAGGCAGAGCCTAGATGCGAACGCGACGAATATGTTACTTTGTTAGTCTAGAGCCAGGTAGGCTACTAATAGTATAGTAATAGTAGTCTAACTAGCCAGGGTTTTCTCCAGACAACGTGCAACTATTATAATGATATACTTTATCTGGGCAGGGCTAGAAATACTTTTTAAAAATTAGGTGCACACAGCACAGTGTGGGAGGCCTCAACGGCTCAGTCAGTTAGTGATAGTTCCTCAGTCTGACACAGGCCTCCCATCAATGCGGCGCAGGTTCAAATCCAATTTAAAGTTGAAAAATTTCTGGGTGGATTTTTCACTCTACCAAAGGTTGGGTGGTTTCCCCCCCCGGGCAAAGAGCCCGGTTTCCTCCCCAACTAAACCTGGCAACTCTGGGCCATATAAATGAAATAATTTAAAGTCTGGTGTAAAACAATAACCATTTAATACTATATCTCAATTCTGACCATAGCCCTATGAGCATTTTTATGAAATACTACAACACTTTGATCACTTAACAACAAGAAAATTAAATGGTGCTAATTAATTGTTTATTGCAGCTTAACCGTGATAGTTTATTTGTAAGAAATATTTGAAACTCTCTTTAAACGTGGGTTCCATACTAATGATAAAAAATTAAGACATCACTATGCAGTTAGTTGTTTTTAACTATACGAGTCTCCTGGCATCCTGATGAAAAAGAAAAACGCTGTTTCTAATGTGATATACATTTTAAACTTTGGTTACTTGCGCTGCAGTTTTGTGTTGGAAACTCATTCAATCTCATCTTGCTTTACTTAAACATGCTGATAATGAGCTGATTTTAAATCTGGGGCCTGAGGATGAACTTTGATATGCCCCATAAGCATTTTCATGAAATACTATAAAAGAGCTTCAATTACTAATGTTATCAACCAGGAATGTGACTTATTGCTTTTCTCTAACTGAATGAATTCGCATTTTCTTTGTATGTCACCCTCAATTCTCACTATTTACTTTTAAAAATTCCAAAGTTAGGCCATGCACTGTCAATTCTCATTATTTAGTTTAACAATTTTCCCATGTTGTGCCCCTTTCAATTCTCATTATTTAGTTATGCCACTCTCAATTCACATTATTTAGTTTAACAATTTTCCCGTGTTATGCCACTATCAATTCTCTTTATTTAGTTATGCCACTCTCAATTCACATTATTTAGTTTAACAATTTTCCCATGTTATGCCCCTTTCAATTCTCATTATTTAGTTATGCCACTCTCAATTCACATTATTTACTTTTAAAAATTCCAAAGTTAGGCCATGCACTGTCAATTCTCATTATTTAGTTTAACAATTTTCCCATGTTGTGCCCCTTTCAATTCTCATTATTTAGTTATGCCACTCTCAATTCACATTATTTAGTTTAACAATTTTCCCGTGTTATGCCACTATCAATTCTCTTTATTTAGTTATGCAACTCTCAATTCACATTATTTAGTTTAACAATTTTCCCATGTTATGCCCCTTTCAATTCTCATTATTTAGTTATGCCACTCTCAATTCACATTATTTAGTTTAACAATTTTCCCATGTTATGCCCCTTTCAATTCTCATTATTTAGTTATGCCACTCTCAATTCACATTATTTAGTTTAACAATTTTCCCAAGTTATGCCACTTTCCATTCTCATTATTTAGTTTTAACAATTTGCAGTTATTAAAGATCCCCCAGAATTTGGTTAATCTCACCAATATTATTAAGATTTTATTGCTTTATCGATCATTAATCATGGTTCTCTTTCATTGTTATAGACGTTTTTTCACCAGCTAGTCTTGCAGTTTTATTTTAGTACTCACGACGTTTCAATTGCATGACACTTGTTTCAGCAGTTTGCACTAACCCCAACTCTCACTCTTGGCCTTCATGTTACGGGAGCCAGTAGCCATAGTAAACCAATAGCTGTAACCAAAAGAATTGACCTTCCTAGATCTGCTAACTCTAATGTAAGTTTTAATGTTTTTAATTAACACCCCCTTTTGCCAGTTATATTTTATTATTAAACTGCTGTTCAATTTACAAATCTTAAGTAAAACCCACCTGGAATTATCACTCTTCACCACTTTAATCTACCTAGTCCTATTGTTCAAAGCTCATCTGTGGATCTTTGAAGTGTACTAGGAGGTATGCTCACATCAAACTGTCTGATTTAGGAAATTTTTCAACTGAGGGGCCTAAATGTTTTTTAGCCTTACTTCAATGAATAGAGGCCCCCACCTTCACAAACACCTACAACTCTTTAAAGTAATTGTGAACAACCATGGGCAATATTTTATAAATTGTGTTAAGTGTGTTGTAGAACATGCCCTTGACAAGTCTCACCAAAAAGAAAATTAAATTTCGACCCAGCTGAGCACATGCAGAATTCAATGCGATATTTACTGCTTTACAATGATTAACTCAGTGACATATGCTGTCTATCACAACCTCTGAACATTGTGTACCTACCCTCATATTGATGCCGTAATACAGGTCTTTGATTTATCAGTATGTCTATATAGTAGTTTGCACACATCAAAAGGCTTGTGGGATATCACTTGCACAAGTTTTTTCCGAGTAGTTCCAAAAAATGTGGAAGATATGCATATTTTCTACTCACTCAGTGAACTAAAGCCAAGGTGGTTTTGTTTCAAGTTATGTTTTTCAAATACATATTTAATCCATATACATAAACAAACCAGCTTTAAGCCCTTTAAAATGTTTGAGTGTGGTAAAAAAAACACACAAAGCAATTATTAATTAAACAAACAGCTGATTATACACCAAGAAGAGATCTGGACATTTCAGACACAAGTATTCTCTTTATTTTTACAGTGTAATCCTATTAATAGTAGAAGGAATAAATCAGAAATGTTTGTTATAGCATCTACCAGTCTGCTACCTCATTTTTTAAGAAGACTGGTTGGCTATATGGACACTCAGCATTTAACGCTGGCTATAGGTGGCTTACGCCTGAAAAGGGATAGAAAATTTAATCCCCAAAACCCTAAGAATACTGTTATAGTCACTGTTTAAATGACCCGATCAAATTAAACTCCTTTCAGACTTCCTTTGAGCGAGGTGCTACAGGATCCAGTGATGACCTGAAGATGAGGAAGTTTTCACAGTCAGAACCATTTCAACTTAACCATTTCTCAGGTATGGTCTTCATAATAATCACACCATGATAGGCCACATTTCCCAGTGCATATTTCATCTTCTTGTACTAGACAGGATAAACTTAATATAATTCTGCCCGTTTCCAGTACAGTTTGAGAAGTCGGTTATATCCTCTAATTATATATCCAAACTCTGTTGTCATATGTTTATTGATAATCTGGTAGGCTATTTCTACCTTGATTGTTTAACAAGTAAGGTGCATAATCTGTCTTAAAGTAGTAGCCTCTCTTGATTATGTAAGATTCCCAATCCTGATTATCCTGGTTTATAACTGTCATTCTATGCCTATAACTGCCTATGTTCTGATGGTTATGTCATTGTTGTTAAGTCAATAATCTTATTATGACACAATTCTGTAGACCTAGATTATCCATTGACTGATCCTTACACTTTAACACTTTATAACTCATAAATCATTTAGTCTACAAAGCCTATTACAATGTTGATAAATGTTAACAATACATTGATTCCATTACATAGACACAGTTATGCATGGGTACATATATGTATTGGACTTTTGGTTTCTAATGCTCTCCTTTCCTCTGAGTTATTTAATATAGGCCTCGCCTAGTCATAACTCTTGGAAGTTTTAGCACAGGATGTTATTCCGATAATCCAAGCACTTCCTACAAAGTTTTGTTTTGCGATTTTTATCCGGTTAAATGCTTGCTTTTGGTATGCTGAAAAAAATTGCAGAATTGTTCGACTTGGACTGTACAAGACTATAGAAAAAATATAAACTTACAGTGTTTATCTGATTGTATACAACTTCACTACAACTTATCATTGAGCTCTGTGAGTTGGGACTGGTGATTTCTTGCTGACAACAGAAGGAAATAATGCTTCGGGTTACAGTGTATTTTGCTGCAGGAACACATCATGTTGTACCACAAATCGTGTTATATTCCTACCTGAAGTGCTTGTGAATTTGGCCAGGTGTAAATCTCTCTACCTGTTTTAGATTACCTCAATCTCTGCAATCATTACAGATTAACTTTCTGTATTCCTCATTTGAAAGCTGCTGTATTATTTTCTGCTCTATTGAAAGTTAATTGTCCAAAGCACATTCAATGTAGTTTTATAGTGTGGCTATAATCTATCTTCTACAGAACCATTTAGATACACTAGCTTTGTAATCAGTCCATTGGGAATATTACAAAGGAGATCTTGTGAAGCGCTGATTACACAAGCAAACCATATACTACATATACTAAGGACTTTATTTATCTTTTTTTGTGCTTAACTGAAAATACTTTTTCTAAAGGAGATAATTATATGGTTTAGAAGACTAGTCGTTATTACACTCTTTGTATGATTTCTATGGTATGGACATTTCTATATGTACATGTATAACAGGAATTGGTTCTAAAAAGTTGACTTTCTTTGGTGATGTTGAGGTGTTGATTTGATGGATTTCATTGTATTGGGATTTACTTCAAACAAGTGTAGTTTATAAATCTTAGCAGATTTCTCCACAGACTTTTCAATGCTATGATGTTCAAGATTTATTTAGTGTTGAGTCATCTGGAATATTTCTGATAGCAATGTTAGGTTTCCTATACCACTGGTCAATGCATTGACAGGTGATACACATTAAAGGCTTTGTGTGGTGATTAAGGTATTTTGTGGATCTGATTAAGACAACAAAGGAAGAAAGCGTGTGATATTTCATCAGCATGGTGTTTGTTGGAGGAATACCTGCCGCTGGCCGTCAAGACAAACTTGACCAATCACGTATACAGATACGTTTTAGAATGGCACCCAGCTCTGCCCCTCCTCATGGCCGCTCAAGCCGTTTGTTTGTTTCCACAGAGAGGTTACCTATTCATTATCGTCAAGGTCAAACCATTGCCACATCCCACCTTGTACAGGGGAAGAAAACCATTGTTCCAGCTACAGCCTTTGCTCATGATTTGGCTCATGCTGAAACTCTGAATGGACATTCTGATGGATCCTATCACAGTCATTCACGGAACTCGTCACAATCACCAAACTCACAGAAAACACCCGTCTTCTTACCAGGTCAGTTGCATTACATTCATTATACCTTCTTTTATTCTCCAAATACTTATACAGTAATAGATGCCTTGGAGACACAAGCCTTTTATCATAAGTTACTGTGTTCAAATTCCACTCAGTCCATGGACCAAAAATGTTCACTTCATCAGCCTACATGTATGTGGAAAGATTGTCACAAACTTGACCAAGGCATTGGGTTTGCTCCAGGCTAAGAGCCTGTTTTCCACCCCCGATAAACCTGCCAACACCAGCATATAATTGAAATAACCTTGAGGTCAGTTTCAACCATCAATCAATACTTGTCATTATTTATCCCATACTTTATTAGGTGACCGAGTTGTGTTTGCTGAGAGTCCATCAGCTCCAGGGGTTCCAGTAGTGTACAGGACACCCGAGGAGAGAAGTTCTAACCCAGACAGGCTGAATTTAGACAGGTATGGTCCCACATTTGGAAGATCTTAATTTGTTTACTTAAACAGTTTGCATCAGGAAAAATGTTACCACAATAAAAATTGATGAAGCACTGTCTTGGGTTAATTGGCATTTTGAGGAATGGAAACCAGAAAACTTTCCACATTGGCCAATTAGGTAAGGGAGGATCATTCACCAAACCTCTATAACCATCTCTACTACCGGTACTGAAACCTCTGCTTTCCACAAAACAGCCAGTGTAAACTTATACATTTGTAGAAACATTAAATTTGTCTCCATTGTAGCAAGGTTAAGAATTTGGGAAATTTTGTCTTTCTAAATTTATACATATTTGCTTTGTGTTTGTTACATAGCATTGCTGAAAGATGGGTTTGAATAAAACTATGAGCTCTGAGTTTTATGAGGGAGGCCAGGGTATATTATACCTCTGTCATAATCATTTTGTTTTGAGTAATTGATTGATGTTTTACGCCCCACTCGAATATTTCACTTATATGGCAGTGATGCCAGGTTAAGTCTGGGAGGAAACTGGGCTCTTTGCCCTGAGCAATACCAGACCTAAGGTGAGTACCTGACAACTCTTCCAAATACGGCGATCGAGTGATATATCCAGTTTTTATTTGGTCTGAATGGGAATCAAACCCAGGGACAATCACTAACCGACTGAGCCACCAAGCCACCCTCCATTTTGTTATGAGATTAAAAAGTATTTTTTTGTTTGTTGTGATTATTTTCTTTGATACAGACGGCGACTGACTGTCTGTCCAGTGTTAGAACGGGAGGATAACTTGAGGCTATTAAATTATCAACATAATCTAATAAGTCGAATACAACATCTTAGCTGCCTACGCCGACTGATTTTTCTCGATCTATATGACAACCAGATTGAAGAAATCTCTGGTCTCAATTCCCTTAAGTCATTACGAGTGCTAATGTTAGGAAAAAATAGGTAAGGAAACATAATGTATTTTGATATTGTATAATGCTAGTGTCAAATGTTGAAAAAACATATTATTCATGCACATAGGAAGTCATTATTCTCCATGGTAGCTTGCAATCTTAAGTTTTCCACAGGATTCTCTCAACATTTTCCTCAGATTTATAGACAAAGATACATGTGTTCTGCAAACCAAAATCATTATTTAGATTACCAAACCTCTGTCTGACATACCTTCACTGTGTCTCTGTCTGGAAAGTCATGCCAAGTATTTTCTGAGACCTCCTTGGAACGGTTGACCCACTTCCTCAGTAACTATTGGTATCCAGCCAAATCACCTGAAATCTAGTGGAAGTACAATCAGTACACCCTAAAATAGTGACTTTCACCTCCAAGAGTCTGATAGTGGTTGCCTCCGAGGTGTATTTAATTCTTGTTGACAGTGTCTTTCTGTATGTATACTGTATATATTTTTCTTGTATCATCACTTGATAACGGTACTAGTACCTTTACTGAAATGTGTATTAAAGTATTGCAAGAAGTTGAAATCCATAAAATTGACTCCAAAGTTATATATCACCAACTTCTTAAATGCTGCTTCAATAAGTTAATATGTTTGCCCATACATCATAGTGTGTGGTTACAAATCACGACCCCCTGCTATTATAGAATTGATAAAAAAAACTTGAAATTCTCTCAGTCCATGGACCATATCATTGTTAATGATAAAAAATTAAGACATCACCATGTCGTCAGTTGTTTTTGAACAACACGAGCTTTTGACACCTGTAACATTGTTACACTGTAACATTGTGTCGAAAGCTCGTGTTGTTCAAAAACAACTGACGACATGGTGATGTCTTAATTTTTTTATCATTAGTATGGAAACCACGTTTAAAGAGAGTTTCAAACATTTCTCATATCATTGTTGTCGACAGTTGGTTTGTTCAGCTGGGTGTATGTCCAGCCAATGTTGCTGACGTTAATAACTGTGAAAGTACAAATTTTGTTTTCAGTACAATTTTTGAATTGTCACCTTTTTTGTTCTCCTCTTATTAAAATATTGCTTTAATTAATCCATAAACCAACTTGAATTGCGCTTCCTTTTTTAACAACAGTTGGAAACATTGTGCTCTCTTTCAACATAGTCAACAACCTTTCACCCCTCTTGTTGGAGCAGGTTCCAAGAAGTGTGAGAACCAAGGCTTAGTGGCAGAAGGCATGGCTACAAACAAGAAACTAGCGCCCCTAATTAAACTTGTCCATATTCTCTAATCCCACGACAATAACCTCAAACGAAAACCTTCATTCTTAAATAAACAAAGTTTATACTCCATACTTTAATTATGGGTACAGTTTGAATAAGTAGGTACATGTACACGTATCTCTATTTTGCTTGAGAGAATATAATTAACAATTGTCCAAATTCATTCTACTTGATGCTGCTGTTCTCATTTGTGTTTTGGTTTCTTTTTAATAGAATACAAAGGATTGAGAATCTAGAAAGTTTATTGAAATTAGATGTCTTGGATCTCCATGGTAACCAGGTAAATACAATGTTAGAAGTGAGTTTTACATTACTACAAAAGTTGTTAGCTAGCTGGTACCCATAGAGAACTTTAGAAGTTTATAATAATAGAAACATTGGGGAAAACAAAATAACAACTAACAATCCCTAGCTCACTATTCAGTGATTAAGTTACTTTAATAACCATATTTAAAACCATCGAAGAAATGTTTATTGTTGCACATATAAAATAGGGGAAAATGGTAAAAAAAATCTGAGCAATGAAGTCCTATGTACTTTTATAAAGTGCGAGTGTGGTGTGAAACTAAGTCTTCCAAACTGCTCATTTTATCTGATACAACTTCTGCAAGTACTACTAAGATATAGCTGTATAAGTGTTGATTTATTGTTTTATGCCATATACAGTAGTTGACTCTTCACTGCACAGGCTTTATTTATTTTTGATTGACTTTCAGCTGTTTTTTATTTCATTTTCCAGATAACAGTTATAGAGAAGTTGAATCATTTATCAGAATTACGTGTATTAAACCTAGCTGGCAATATGATTACTCATGTAAACGCTCTCACTGGGATGGATTCCCTGGCGGAACTTAATCTGAGACGCAATAAAATCAAATCTGTGGTAAGTGTTTTACTCAGTTCAATTAACATATAGTTGTTGTCAATGGTTTATGGCAATGGGTAGTCGCTCACAAAACTTTCTTGTCTATGGTATGTTTGCCAGGTAGTGTCACAGGGTTAGGGTTATCTCCTCCTGCCATGTTTTTATTCCTCTAAACACCTGGAGCCTGTTTCACAAAGCGGCGTAGATGTATTTTTTGCGTAACTTTCACACTAACGTATCTCTACAGTATGGATTGCTATGGCAGTTACGTGAAAACTTACGCTACGCCGCTTTGTGAAACAGGGTCCAGGCAATGTCCCATATAGTTGAAATAAAGTTTTACGAACTTTTGATAATTTTGAAAGACCTAATTTCTTGACAGACATAAAGACTAGCTATCGGCGATAAACATTATATTAGTCCTTTATTTTCACCAAAGAGGAAATAACTCTTGCTGGAATTTTAGTACACAAATCATTTTTTTCTTCAGGTTGAAGTGGATAACCTCCCCTGTATTCAGAGACTGTTTCTCAGCTTTAATGATATTTCTCAGTAAGTAACATTTTCCATGATTTCTATAATTATTAAAGAAACACGAATTGCTAAAGAAGCGAAATTTGGAAATTTTAGTTATAATTCTCTAAAAATAAAACTTACCTTACATTACCACTGCTGTAAAAAGCCTTGTAAACACATTATCTAAAAAAGTCTTTAACTTACAACCTTGAAACTTCACACATTTGTTTAATACAGCAAGTACAAGAAGCCTATTGAAAATCAACGCGCTCGGATGTTTTTTCAAGAGTTATGCCCCTTACATTACCGCTGCTGTCAAAAGCCTTGTGAACACATTATCTAAAAAAGTTTTTAACTTACAATTTTGAAACTTGACACATTTGTTTAATACAGCAAGTACAAGAAGCCTATCAAAATCAACGCGCTCGGATGTTTTTTTCAAGAGTTATGCTCATTACATTACCGCTGCTGTAAAAAAGCCTTGTAAACACATTATCTAAAAAAGTCTTTCACTCACATTTTTAAAACTTCCTACATTTGTTCAATACAGCAAGTTTAAGAAGCCTATTTAAAACCCGCTCGGACATGTTTTTCTAGAGTTATTCCCCTTACATGACCGTCAGCCAAAAACCTCCTGTAAATGTGATACATGTATGTGGAGTAGTTTTTCACTTGCAACAAATTGTCTGGAAAATAAATATATCTTTGGTTTCTTTGACCCAGACACGAGGGGTCCTGATGGCGACAGCCACTTATTTACCATAAAAGATCAAATGAAAACCTTGCACTTCATAGAAAAGCAGTAAATATGTGTAGGTGTAGGTATATGTAGGTAATAAATAGATTCCAATTGTCTTGTTGTTATTGTGTTGAAAGAACGTTTCTATCAACAGAGCTACATGTACTCTCCAAAATAGGGCATATTTTATCCTCCGGAAAACTCTTAGAACACATCTCCCATTTACAGTCAGTTGACTGTCAATAGGTCTAAATATGTTGTTTACAATGGAATTGGCCAACAGAGCTACTCTCAAAAATAAGGCATATTTTATCCTCTGTAAAACTCTTAGAATGCATTTACAGTCTGTTGACTGTTAGTTTTGTATCGTCAGCACTCCCCTTCCCTACATCATTAATATCCTTGAAATATCATAGGTTTGGTTTGTTACAACAGTTTATGGGGTATAAAGGTCTAAATGATATGTACCTCTTTTTAACACAATTAGAAACTTGTCTCCATGGTTATTTTAGACAAGAAGATTTTCCCTGTGCCCGTGTGTTTTAGTGATCATAAATTTAATATCCTTGATCCGGCTATGAGACTGTATGAATATTTCTCATTTCAACATGAGTCATTTACTTTTTGGATATCCCGATCATGAGCCCAGTTAATCAGAACTGAAAAAGTGTGAATTTCAGCAGCTCATGGCAGCTAACATAACAGTAGCATGTGTTGCCAAAAAGTGCCACTCTTGTCCAGAGAAAAAAGGAATGATATTGGATTTACCAAATGAGATGTTCCCAGCATGGCTTGGTGGCACAGTTGGTAGAGCTCTGATATATTTATGATCTCTAAAACATACGGGCACAGGGAAAATCTTCTTGTCTAAAATAACCATGGAGACAAGTTTCTAACTGTGTTAAAAAGAAGGATATCAGCTCTGATATGGTAACCCTAATTTGTGATTCTTACCTGGACCCTGATTATTTTTACCCGTCTTTTGGTGTCAGTTAATAACTAATTCAAAGGTTTCTGTTACTGTTTTTTGTTGTACCACTGTGATTAAAGTCATCTAAAGGTCAATTGAAGGTCACTGAAGGACTAAGACAAGGCTAACATTTCTAGCGGAATAATCTGCAGTCATTTGCTTGTAAAAAGAGTTTGAAAGATCTACTAGCCAAGGCCAAACTGCCTTGTCTGTCTTCTACCTAGGTTTTTCAGACGGAACCAAAATTTTATCTTTCTTTTCCCATGACCATATTTTGTTTAATCTGAGTTTACCAAAATGTCAAAGCTGAAGATCCACACAACCTTGTCAATATACTACAAAGTTTTCCAGAGAATTCTACTGACTACTGCCAAACTTCTGTCTACCTAATGAAATACCATGTAGTTTGATTTATTGTAACGATTTATGATTGGGTATAAAGGCCCAAATATTACCATCAGGGCAGATCCTGGATATCAATGTGAGCCTTCTTAAGGAGTAGCTAATATCAATCCAACCACTGATTAGATATAGGTTAACTAACAAGAGCCAGTGTGTTACAATAAATATCACTCGACTATCAATTTTCAAAGTCACAAGCCTCTGGTGAAATTAATAAACGAGTTTAATATTCAAAGTAATACACTGGCTCAAGTTGAATAATCTTTTTCTCACACTAAACAAAAAGTAAAGTACTCAAACCACTTAAAGAGTACAGTGTTTCATTTAAAAAATACAGCTCTACTTAAAAAAATATGTGATGATATTGCTCTACTTTCAAGAATGTCTGTCAGAAGAAAGTCTATAGGCCAACGTAACGTCAGAAATGACGTCACCAATGACAGTATCCCCGACCTTTCAATATATGGTTGCTGACGTAATTCTTTTGTGAAGTCAGTTTTGACAGAAGTCGTAGCTTTAGTTGGACAATAATTTCACGCGTTGATTATCAGGGCTCGAATTATACCAGGGCACCGAGGCCATTTGCCTCCATGCCCTTCTTTTTGGCAGTGGTGCCCTATTTTTCTCTCCAGGTTATTTGATAGAGGCAAGGCCAAAAATAACCAAAGTGGTCTGAAAGTGGGTGCCCTAAATTTTCCGAAATTCGAGGCCTGGATTATGATAAAGAAAACACTGTCTGGGATAAAAAATAACACACTTTCGGAAAATATTGGGGGTGTAGTGTGAAAATTTTACGTAATACACAAGTAGTGTTGACCTGAAAAACGACAACTTCAGATTGACTCAATGTTTCAACATTTATTATACCATCTTCAGGAGTGATGATGTTGTAATAAATGACGGAATATTGAATCAATATGAAGCTGTCATTTTACGAGTTAACACTAAAAGGTCAAGAATTACTTATGGATAACAACTTCTTGGTTTATTGGGTGACGACGTTTCAATGTAGTTCTTACATCAATGACTTTGATAACGATGTAAGAACTATATCGAAACGTCGTCACCCAATAAACCAAGAAGTTGTTATCCATAAGTAATTCTTGACCTTAGAGTTAACACTACTTGTGTATTACGTAAAATGGAGAAATTATGAAACTCATTTTTTGGATTAACACTATTTGTATATTTTAACAAGCAAGCCTGTTCATTGGGGTAGTACTAACCCTCAGCCCAGCCCTCTCAATTCCCTTTGGCACTAGGCAATGTTGCACCCAACGCCTCTCTAATATCCATTTTTGTGACTGACAATCTAATCTTTTGATATGTTCGTTATATAAATATGTTGCATTGAATCCGTTTTGCCACATTAAACACACTAGCCTGCAGAAATTTATGGATCAGTAGGCCTATAATTGATTTCAATATTGGATATAAATTTATACAATGACATATTTATTATACAATCAAATATAAAACAAAACGTTTCTGCAACATTGTACTTTTACCCTATCCTACAATCTGGGATGAAATACGTAACCATTCCACAATGTCTGCCTTCCAATAAGGTCAGACTCTAAAGTTATTTGTCATCCTTATGACCCTATATGACCTTGTTGTTGCCGAATTATAACTCCAATATGATACGCCAGTATGGATTATGGACTGATAGATGGTTGACATGTGGTACAATCATTAGCTTTCCATTGGTTAATCTGGGATGGTTGCTAGTTACCAGTGGAAGGCCGTGGGTTTCCTCCGGGCACAGAGCCCGGTTTCCTCCCACAATAAAACTGGCAACGCCGCCATATAAGTGAAATAATCTTGAGCGCGACGTAAAACACCAAACAATCAATCAATCAACCATTGGTTAATCCGTTATTATTGTATAATCAATACATTTTAAGTATTCACTATTAAAGTTTTCTATAAAAACAATCAAGAAGGCCACTTTTATGTCTACAATAATATTGACATCAAACAATTGGACTTTATATTAAATCCAGGCCAATAGCTGGTCTTCATTTTATAGTGCTATGTATATCTTTGAATAGACATATTATAAAGAACTGAAAAGGCTGACTGTTAAGACTCCTATAGCACTATGGACCAATAGTATGAAATCAGACAGCCATGACAGCTCTCGTATCTCTTTTATAATATGGATATATTTAACACATGTTAGATATTCTCCTATCAAGATATCTTAAGAATCTATTTCTAACATTGATCTTATATCTCATGATAAGAGATCATTATATGTGGGCTATAACTTGGCCCCCTCATATATCTACCTTAAACTAGTATGGAAGATTGGCACTATTGGAATACATGCAACTTATTGAGTTTTGTCCTGTTTGTGGACCAGACTCTTACAGGAATTACACTATTTCATAAAGCCTTGGAGATTATCAATCTGTGTCTGCCTTTTTTCAACCTTGCTGTTATGACATGAATATAATTAACATGGGAATCCATGGCACCTGATTTATAATGTTTACCTGTGGTGATTGTGGAACAGTCAGACTTCATCTGTAGGCTCAAAATCACTCTTTATTCAGTCGATATCAAGAAGTTTCCATGGACTGTGATTAACTGTGATAATTGCTAACTTTGTGTGAGGCGTAACACAAATGCACCCATTGCCATCAGACATATTTATCGTGTGTTTAAGCGTGTCCAGATAATGACTCGTCGTCCCCCTAGGAAGAGCCAACTTAGGCGACCTAAAAGTGTAGCCTCAAATTACATTTACAATCATTTAAAACCAGTTGAATTTGAAATTATTGGGTAAGTATTGATTAGGTGTCAGATGCTTTACTACTTATTTATCAGAAAATTAATCTTTTATTTCAAAAATTTTCTTACATATGTGCCAAAGCTATATTTAAACTTTGAACCTTTTTTAATTAAATGACCCTATGGAAAGTTTGTTTACATTGATTGTATGTTTAGTAAAGTCAAATATTTACTATTATGGGAATAAGACAAAATTACATTTGTACAATAAAGAAAAAATATCTTCTATAAAAATATGTTTGTTGTACTATACAATGCAGAATTGTCCATATCTCTGCTAGACAGTGAAGCTATTAGATTATGTGGCCTGTACGAACTGCAAACTTGTTCTAAAAGTAAACAAAATTTAAATAACCAGGACGATCATTCATTCTAAGCTAAAGTTAGTTTAAAACAATGCTTCACCGTACATTTTATAGACTAGAAGCCCTAAAAAGGTTCTGAATTATACGTCTTGAGAAAAATAGCCAATAATTTCAACGTTCTGTTTTAACGTCAAAATATCAACATTTTAGCGGCTCATGCCACTTTAAGGACAGCTCCATTTACAGGGATTACAATCAATGAGAGATAACAAAAAGTTAAGTTCAAGGTTACAACTTTTATAGAAGAACAATTAGTAATACATAAATACATGTAGATGTAAAATAGAATAATATACTCACAAAGTCAATGAAACATCAAAGATTTAACTTCTTCCAACATCAATACAAAAGATCAAGCAAGTCTCTACTTAATGAATACAATCAGATGAAATTCATATAATGTAATGACAGGAATTTAACAACTCTTTTCTTACTAAATTATTATTTAGGAGGGTAAGGAGGGTAAATCAATACGGTAAGAATTCCGCTAGTTCAAGTATAAAAAATTCAAGGGCCCAAAAAACATTACAAAAAGCACTCTTAAAGTTCAAGATTTTTTGTTGAATATCTTACCTCTTGGGTTGAGCTATTGGATAATCCTTGTGAACGATCACTGTTGTTGTTTTAGACCAAACGAGGCAGAAAGCAGTCAATAATTCGTTATTTTCACATTGCTCGTCCTTGAATTAGCGAAATTCTTACCGTATTGATTTACCCTCCTTGCTGCTCTTATTAAGTTGATAAATACATGTATACTTAAAGCGGCATGAGCTGCCAAAGTTCACACTTTTTTCATGATTTCTGATCGTTACGACAGTAAGAGGCTTTATTGAAGGCCATCGAAAAACTAAATGATTGGCGTCGGAATGAGGAAAATCCATGCAGTATGTGGCCTATACGAACCGGAATAGTGTTCGAAAAGTAAACAAAATTTAAATAACCGGGACGACCATTCATTCATTCTAAGCCAAAGTTGGTTCAAAACAATACTTTATCGTACATTCTCGAGACTAGAAGCACTAAAAAGCTTTTGAATTATACGTCCAGAGAAAAATAGCCAATAATTTCAACATTCTGTTTCAACGTCAAAATATCAACATTTTGGCAGCTCATGCCACTTTAACATGCGTAGTTGTATTGATCATATAAGACTTGTTTGCAAATACTTCTGACTGGAATTAAAAATTGGTGCTCGTTTTTCTTTCCTTTCCAAATATTGCAGTTTTACAGACCTGTCAGAAGTTTGTCGAACTAAATATTTTTGGAATGTGTCAATATGATATTGCGTTATAAATCTATCATTATGGTATTGAAACTGCCTTTGGTGTGTTGTATGAAATTGACCAGGCTTTGTTTGATTGAACCTTCCTAGTAACTGATATAACCTTGGGGGCATGTAATATAATAGTGGTGTTGTTAACAGTGTACCACTTGACTGATTCCTGCAACTACCAGCCCTCGTTAAGTAACATATAACTACCATTTAGAGCGGTAAGATACCTGTGTGAGATGTGACATGGTATTAGGGCAAGTTGAGAAGTAATCCAGTACAATGACATTCTATTGTTATCATGTATGTAGTTATTGAGCGAGAGGCTTTGTTCATATTGATTGAACCATTTGTACGCTTCCAGTAGAACTTTATATCCAGTTTAGGCCACACATACGTTCAGGACAGACATGCGACAAGAGCTAACTTTATTCCTGCCATGTCACTTGTTTTAGAAATGAGGATTTCTGAAGTAATACGGGACAGTGCTGAAATTTGTATCTCTTAAACACAGTGATGGTTACCAAACATTTAGGCTGGAACGATACATAGTGGAATACAGTTGTATTGTATGTGGGAAGCCAGTTATTGGTCAAAGATAACTACAGAGACAATGATCATTCTGTTCGACTTTTCTGTTCACGTTTTGTACAAGAATGGAAACAGCACTTCACAGGCATTTTTATTTGCTCGTTTGTCCAATTCTAATTTTATTGAAGGAGTACTAGTCTATGAAAATCCCAACATTCATATTATATGATGGATTCGAAATGAAGGACTGGACAATATTTAATGTCCATTTTACAATGTCACAAGGATTATTTGTACTACAGTAAGAGGCCCTTGTGCTCAAAGAAATCTGCAAATATTGACTGGGAACGGAAAAAATGGATTTACCTTTCCTCTATAAATATTAACTGTACACAAGGAGTTTATAGTGATATACATCCACATTGAAAAAGCCCTTGTGTACAGTCCACTTCATTGATTTTCTAAGTGTTTTCAGTGTTCATGATTTTATTGATATTTCCATCAAGGCATTTGACTTCATCCATTAATTACCTCAGAGAATAACTTGTGGTTGATAATCAGTCGATGGCCATAGAAGAATAGAGGAGATAATTGTTGATCATTATGTAGCAGGATCCAGTACTTATATATCTGTGTGCTTCATAACTTGTCAAGTTTGATATGAAAGTGAAAAATGAACTGCTGTTTATATAAGAGAATACAGTTTGTCAATACAGTTGTCATCTTGTCAATGGTGGATCTAATCACAATCTCTGGCTATGTCATTGTGATCTCAGTGTTTTCAACTGCAGCGAAAAAGAACTCAAGTTAATTTGAATTAGGAGCATTTTTATTCTATTATTTGCAAACTGTGCAAAGTGCATTCAAGTTTACTACAAGTACATATATCATGGCACAAGGATATAATATTGTGAAGGACATGAACAAATGATTGGACTGTTGTAAGTTGAAGAGACAGACAGAAGAATATGGCTTTCCCTTTGTGCCAAGCAGTTAATTTCAATATCCTGATATGTTCTGCCCACATGTATCATTTATAATGAGACCTATAGCTATCATGGAATATGCCTAGATGTTATCTATAGAGTTATCCAATAGTGGTGAATATTGACATGAAATAACAATGATGTCTCAGAAACGCCGCCGCCCCCGGTTGTTCCTCCCTGAGCAAGCATCAAGGGGTAAATCGTATCACTTAGAACCATTAAGTAATTGGAACCAAGAAAAACTTCAGCAATCTCTACAACATAGACCTGCTCGTTTACACAATAATCTGTAAGTACAACACAAAGCTATCCTTTTACTGAACTGGACACAATTCAAGAAGGATCATCTGGTTGACCTGCTACCAGGCTCTGGTTAAAAGGTGTAAAACAAAATCAAACCTTGATGATGCTTTTAAGAGTCCTTCAAATGTATTATTTCGCAAAACATATACTTGACTGGACAAGACTGAAGTTTGAGACATACATGTAACCTTCTATTTTCTAATCAATTTTGTTTTAGAGCATATACTGTACCAAATGTATTTATGTACAGGTATATTTATGATGTTGCCTTGCTGTAAATAACATGCATAGGTATACGAAGAAATCAATTTTATGCCCATTAACCAAATATTTTTGCTTTACATATTCATTATATACTGTACACGTAAGCTTTAGCTTAGCATAAACTCACTATCGGAACAGTCAAATAACCAAACCATACTGGTGTATTCTGTATGTTAATTCAAACTTTCAGGTAATATTTATTGTGTTTAATAATGGTTTTTTATTCATCTTTGTATTCTCATCATATGTTATGTCGTGATCAATAAGCTATGTGTAACTAATTACTAGATGAAGTGACTAAATAATTCAGAAGAAATTGATACAAAAAAAATTAGATTATGTTTTCATTTTCCTCTTGAGACCATCAGTTTGACAGCTTTAAGTAATTTATGCATTACATTTATAATGTATCTACATGTTGTCAACTTCCCTAAGGACTCGTAAAAAGTATGTCTGAGGAAAAGTTAACACGTTGACTGCCGACTACGAGATAACTCAAAAGTGCGAGGGCTCTCCCATTTGCCATTCAAGCTTGTTACGTGTATGGCCAATGTCTGTTCAATGTGCTATTTCTAGCAACACACAGAGTGGTTTCCCTTGATGCTTTATGAGAAAACCCCCGTACGAGATATGTCGTATCTGGCGGTGAGATTTAACCGTTACATTCAGTATACCAAGAAGTACATTGTATAGTTATTCTAAAAGATATCTATGTTAAGCTATATAGATGAGGAGATATCTCGTAGTCGGCAGTCAACAAGTTAACTTACAACGAATACCTTATATTATGACTATGGCTGTAATTATAATATCGTTATGGCATAACTGAAAATGAACTTACGTGATAAAGAACATGTGTAAGACCTATATTAGTGTTAAAAGTAAATTTGGCCTAAAATGGATGAACGTTCATGCTTGTTCAGGGTTTGATTCTACTTATTTCAATCCCCTTGACATCAGGACTGGGGGTTTTACTTATTTACTGGACATTTGCTAATCTCCAAACTTAGAAAATACGAATCATTTTTGAATATCTTTGGATACCATCATATTTCAGGCCATCTGGATAAAGGCGTTTACATTGACTAGGGGTAGAAAGGATATTTAAAATAGGTGGGAAAAAATGATTTAACTTTATGAGGTATAAAACTGGTCCTGAGAAAAATTCTGAATGTTCAGTTTTTTACTGGACAGTTGGACTACCAGCCTGCTTTCTATGCGATTTTCACTACACTAAATCCTTGCTGTTATTTAAATTATGTTCACTTTTTTTGTAGTACTTGCCACTTTAACATTGTCTCCTTATTTATTTCAGTCCAAAAGATTTCCCTGTGCCAGTCAGTTCTAGTGTTCTTTATATGCATTTTACATCAGTTTAATATTTCACATATGTTTATTGTGTTTTCAGTTTTGAAGATATATCCTCTGTTGGAGAATGCAGCAGTCTATCAGAGTTGACGTTAGACGGCAATCCGTTAGCCAACGACCAGCAATACAAACAGACAGTATTACGTCACATGCAGCAGCTCAAACAATTGGACATGAAACGTATCTCAGTAAGGTTTACATAGATACTCTCTCTAGTAGGTGGTTGACCACCGGAAGGTTGTGGGTTTCAGTCGGGCATAGAGGCCGGTTTCCCCCCACAATAAAACTGGCAACGCCGCCATATAAGTGAAATAATCTTGAGCGCGGCGTAAAGCACCAATCAATCAATCAATCTCTCTAGTAGGGAAGGGGTTATTGAGACCTACATTACCTCAGGATGGTAAAGAAAGAGGTTAATAGTTGAACAACCCAAAAACAAAAATTTTGTAGGGATGGTTATTAAGGCTTTGATTCTTCACTTATTACTGTCTTTGAAATATTTACTCTGAATATGGAGACCCACTTTGAGTAAGGCATTATTTCACAAACTGGTTTGTTTGTTATATTCCAGGAAGAAGAGAGAAGGATTGCAATAGTCATGGCCAGGAAAGAGGAAGACAAGAAACGAGAACTTAACAAAGTGGCTGTTATGAAGGTACATTCATAAACTGGGGCCGGTTGTTCAAAAGTGTATTGGGTCGCAGGTTCGAATCCCACTCAGTCCCAAAAAAATTGGAAAGTTTTCTGACTGGGTTTTTAGAATAGATCACCACATAAAGAATTGAATTATGTCAAAAGATCTTTTTATCAACTTATTTCAAACGAAAATTGTGAATTGTCTACCCGTTGCTTGACATGATTGTATCTTTGGTATATGATGTTAAATAATGGGAGTAACTATTCGATTGTTGTGATAAAAAAGTCTTATCAGCATAAATTCAAAAAGGTTATATATTCATGCCCCTGAAATATGGGGTTTGCTAATCAGACTCTAGTTAAAATTGTATTTACATAAAGCCCAATGCATGATGGGTTGTCTTCGGTCTCCAACATGGCTAACAAGTAAAGACCCTCAAAGTTCAGAACCCAGTTTTAGTGTTATCTACCTCAACTCGGCTAGTTAAGGAACGCCCGATAACGCGACAAAAATAACTGGCAAATGTTGTTTTGTATCACCAGGAAAAAAGACGACTGGCGATTAATAACGCTAAACGTCAATGGGAGGTAATGCAGGGTAGTCTAATTCAACAATCCAGCCGAGTAAAGATGCCCGATGTTTATGCTAGTCATATGGGGACCTTCTCCACATCTGACCTTGTGACCTCACAAAGTAGGTCAGAGACACAAGATGATAGAGATGATTTTTCATCAATCAGGTAACACTGATTGCATATAATTTTTATTGTAGTATTAAAAATCCAGCATATTCAACAAAAGCCAATAACGTACTTGTGTATCATGATGGTGTACATCTAGACTAGAAAACTGATGAAGGCATTTCTACTAAATTTCATACAGGTTCCCCCTATAATCTACATGTAGTTATATGTGATTTGATTTTTTTTATTACAATTAATAACATGGCGACCAGATGGATTTATTTCAAAATATAGCATGCAGGATTTCCCTTTAGTCTAGTTTTGCATAAAACTGTTGCTATTTCTCTTCCCTTTTTCTTCTAGTATTGCAAGATTTAGTTACTTTTTTATTTTACACTAAAAACCCTTATTGGGGTTTTCATTTTTTCTAATGCGTTTCCAAAAGGTCCCCAAAAGTGCACAAAACCAAATGGTGATGGCATCAGACTGATATGTTATATTGTCTGTGTTTTACAATCAGTGATATAGGTAGTCGTCCTGTGAGTAGTCAGAGTGTTAGAAGTGCACCTACAGAACCAAATGGTGATGGCGTCAGACCTATATGTTATATTGTCTGTGTTTTACAATCAGTGATATAGGTAGCCGTCCTGTGAGTAGTCAGAGTGTTAGAAGTGCACCTACAGAACCAAATGGTGATGGCGTCAGACCTATATGTTATATTGTCTGTGTTTTACAATCAGTGATATAGGTAGCCGTCCTGTGAGTAGTCAGAGTGTTAGAAGTGCACCTACAGAACCAAATGGTGATGGCATCAGACCCATATGTTATATTGTCTGTGTTTTACAATCAGTGATATAGGTACATGTAGTCGTCCTGTGAGTAGTCACAGTGTTAGAAGTGCACCTACAGAACCAAATGGTGATGGCGTCAGACCTATATGTTATATTGTCTGTGTTTTACAATCAGTGATATAGGTAGTCGTCCTGTGAGCAGTCAGAGTGTTAGAAGTGCACCTACAGAACCAAATGGTGATGGTTTCAGACCTATATGTTATATTGTCTGTGTTTTACAATCAGTGATATAGGTAGTCGTCCTGTGAGTAGTCAGAGTGTTAGAAGTGCACCTACAGAACCAAATGGTGATGGCGTCAGACCCATATGTTATATTGTCTGTGTTTTACAATCAGTGATATAGGTAGTCGTCCTGTGAGTAGTCAGCGTGTTAGAAGTGCACCTACAGAACCAAATGGTGATGGCGTCAGACCTATATGTTATATTGTCTGTGTTTTACAATCAGTGATATAGGTAGTCGTCCTGTGAGTACGGTAAGATCTCCGCTAATTCAAGGACCAGTGATGTGAAAATAACGAATTATTACATTGCTATTTGCCACATTTGGTCTATAAAAACAACAACAGCGATCGTTCAATAGGATTATCTGATCGCTCACTCCAGGAGGTAAGACTCTCAACAAAAAAAGTTGAATATTAAGTGTACTTTTGTTAATGTTTTTCTGGCCCTTGAATTTTTTAGAGTACTTGAATTAGGGGAGATCTTACCGTAGTCAGAGTGTTAGAAGTGCACCAACAGAACCAAATGGTGATGGCGTCAGACCCATATGTTATATTGTCTGTGTTTTACAATCAGTGATATAGGTAGTCGTCCTGTGAGTAGTCAGAGTGTTAGAAGTGCACCTACAGAACCAAATGGTGATGGCATCAGACCTATATGTTATATTGTCTGTGTTTTACAATCAGTGATATAGGTAGTCGTCCTGTGAGTAGTCAGAGTGTTAGAAGTGCACCTACAGAACCAAATGGTGATGGCATCAGACCTATATGTTATATTGTCTGTGTTTTACAATCAGTGATATAGGTAGTCGTCCTGTGAGTAGTCAGAGTGTTAGAAGTGCACCTACAGAACCAAATGGTGATGGCGTCAGACCTATATGTTATATTGTCTGTGTTTTACAATCAGTGATATAGGTAGTCGTCCTGTGAGAAGTCAGAGTGTTAGAAGTGCACCTACAGAACCAAATGGTGATGGTGTCAGACCCATGTGTTATATTGTCTGTGTTTTACAATCAGTGATATAGGTAGTCGTCCTGTGAGTAGTCAGAGTGTTAGAAGTGCACCTACAGAACCAAATGGTGATGGCATCAGGGTATATGTTATATTGTCTGTGTTTTACAATCAGTGATATAGGTAGTCGTCCTGTGAGTAGTCAGAGTGTTAGAAGTGCACCTACAAAACCAAATGGTGATGGCGTCAGACCTATATGTTATATTGTCTGTGTTTTACAATCAGTGATATAGGTAGTCGCCCTGTGAGTAGTCAGAGTGTTAGAAGTGCACCTACAGAACCAAATGGTGATGGTGTCAGATCCAGACCCAGTTCACGAGGCAAAGGAGATAAACCCATTTTGACTCCACTCAAAGAAACCATGACATTTGCGTGAGTTACTCCCCCATCGTTTGTCATCTTGGACATTGAATGATTATTACATGGAAAAAATCTGGGCATTTTTTGAATTATTTAAACATGTAATTCAACAACATGTTAAGCCCCGCTCAGGTTAAGTTAAGATCCGATCCGATCGTCGTAAGCTGCAGTCTGTTGTGAATCTACGATCAATCAGTCGGAGACATACAGCAGCCTTAAGACTGTTCAGATCGATCTCAGACTGATCAGTCTTACGATCGTAAGGATAATGCATGTTCTATTTTCTTCCAATCAGTGTTAAGGACGCAGCCAATGACCACAGCGACCTATAGTTTATCAAATGATTATTTTTCTTTGCATTTCGATGATGTTGTTTTGTTGCGTCATTCCTGGTGGCGTGCCAGTCTACGGAATGTAGTGAAATTCACTTCTGATCAACCGATCACGTTGACCTGAGCCGGCTTTAAGACTGATCAGTGGGGAATCATTTCGCTGAACGACAAGCAAGTCTCAGTCGTATGAAAGGTCTTAAGATTCAATCGGATCGGATCTTAACTGAACCTAAGCGGGGCTTTATTCTATATTTTCTAAGTAGAGTATACTTAACAGAAAACAAATCACACCTATTATTTGTACATTTGATTATCGAGCGTAAGCTAAGTAAGGACATTTGAACTACTGTCCCATCATTGTAGACCACCTGGTTCCAAGGGGAAGAACTCTGATTCCTGTCATCTGGCTGATTTAGAAGGGGATAAACTGTGTATTTATGGACCAGGTGCATTAGAGGCTTTGGATAAAAACTGGGGAATCCAGGCTGCTGGAGCTGTAACTACAGTTATATTCAAGTTTATAGACTTTGATGATATTTCTAAACAACTTCATAAGATACGGACACGATTTCCATCAGTTCATGTAAGTTATCTCAATAGACTTGTTTGTAATGTTTTTGTTTTACTTTATGATTTGTTCCAATTTCCAGTCTCTCTATATGTTTTGTTTTACTTTAAGATTTGTTCCAATTTCCAGTCTCTCTATATGTTTTGTTTTACTTGTTCCAATTTCCACTCTCTCTGTATGTTTTGTTTTACTTGTTCCAATTTCCACTCTCTCTGTATGTTTTGTTTTACTTTATGATTTATGCCAATTTCCACTCTCTTTATATGTTTTGTTTTACTTTAAGATTTGTTCCAATTTGCAGTCTCTCTATATGAACATAAAGTCACATTATGCAAAACTTCTTAAGATGTAATCAGGACTTGGAGCTGGTTTATATTCTGTATATAGACTAAATTAATACTTGAAAAGTGTGTGTGTGTGTGTGGGGGGGGGGAGGGGGGGGGGGGGGTTATTATTGCAGATATTTAATACATGCTCCAGAAGATATTTAATGCATAATCCAGAAGATATTTAATGCATGCTCCAGAAGATATTTAATGCATACTCGAGAAGATATTGAATGCATGCTCCAGAAGATATTGAATGCATGCTCCAGAAGATATTTAATGCATGCTCCAGAAGATATTTAATGCATGCTCCAGAAGATGTTTAATGCATACTCCAGAAGATATTTAATGCATGCTCCAGAAGATATTTAATACATACTCCAGAAGATATTAAATGCATGCTCCAGAAGATATGTAATGCATGCTCCAGAAGATATTTAATGCATGCTCCAGAAGATATTTAATGCATGCTCCAGAAGATATTTAATGCATGCTCCAGAAGATATTTAATGCATGCTCCAGAAGATATTTAATTCATGCTCCAGAAGATATTTAATGCATGCTCCAGAAGATATTTGAAGCATGCTCCAGAAGATATTTAATGCATGCTCCAGAAGATATTTAATGCAAAATAAGGAGAAACAGTGTGATGTTAAACGCCAATCAATCAAACCAACACTGTTCATAAAACCATTAAACAGTCAGCCAATGTAATTTTACATCATGCAATCAGACAAATGACATTTTGTAGTATGTTTTATTTACTTTACTGAAAAATTATCTAGCGACACGTACATGTATAGTACCTTGGAGTCACTGTTGTTTTTTTTTCTGTTCACTTGCAGACATTGGTATTCAGTGCAACAAACATCAGTTGTTTGCAGCAGTTGAATGCATTATCTAATGTACGCCGTTTGGAGAATCTCACCATTGATGTGGAAGGAAACCCTGTCACGAAATTCACTCATTGGAGAATGTACACACTCTTTAGATTGGCTCATTTTAATCTGAAGAAAATCAACGATCTCGAGGTTTGACTTTATACTTAACACCTAATTATCTCTGAATACTTCTTCCTGGTTATTTCTCTCTCTGTGCAATTCCTTATCTGATCGATGTAAGTGGGAAGTCCACCTGGGCCCTGTCTTACAAAGCTGGCGTAAATTTGTGCATAGGCCTACAACATGGACCGGTTGCGTCCAAGGCGTAAATTACTATAGTTTTAACACTGATTTAAGTCTGACGTAAATTACGCCAGCTTCGTAATACAGGGCCCTGGTTCCATCTGTCAGGTTCCATCCAACAGCTTCCAGCCACCTGGTTCCATCTGCCAGGTTCCATCCAACAACTTCCAGCCACCTGGTTCCATCTGCCAGGTTCCATCCAACAACTTCCAGCCACCTGGTTCCATCTGCCAGGTTCCATCCAACAACTTCCAGCCACCTGGTTCGATCTACCAGATTCCACCAAAGGCATGGTGGTTTGTGGTATCCATGTAGATGAAGTCTGCAATTCTTTAAAAGTGTAATTATTATGGCTCCAAACTAGCAAACAATTGTTTTCTGTTGACAATAAACCCAAGTTTTATGACCTTCTGTCAAGATTGTAACACTTGTATTGACCAGTTGCATGTTTGAAAAGAAAGCAACTTAGGATAAAAAATAAATTGTTATCATTTTGTTATTTCTCTGTAGGTTTCCTCGTCTGATATAGCTCAAGCAGAGAAGTTATTTGGACCACTGTCTCATCTTACCACATCTATGTTACCTCCATCCAGACTCCTCTCATTGCTAGGGGAAACCAGGTGAGATTCTATGCTAGTACCTTCACGTCACCCGTCAGACATGAATACAAACATACCCATATCCTATTAGGTGTTCATACTGATATTTCATTATATAGGCCTACATTGTACCAAAGATCCTCCATTATTTTTTATTGTGATTATATATCAGTTAAGATGTGCATGTAAATGTTCTTGTAGAGTGAATTGAAGCTCAAGGTTTCCCTTACAAATAACACCCATATACAGAAAGGTTACTTCTTGTAAAATAACACAGGATAAAATTCTGCTTTCAAAGGCATAATACAATACATTGTCCATATAAATGAACATGTTTTTCGTGTCATATAAATGATAGTTTGACTTATGAGGCAATGATTCAAGGATATTTTTGACTTTTGACGATTAAGTGAAAAAACACTCTAAAAATGTTCAATCTTTATTTTGTCTGAGTGGGTGGAAAAAAAAGTGCTTTTCCACAGACATGATAAACCTGTAGTAGTTTTGTTTCCAAAGAGGAACTGACTGTACATTTTCAGAAAGCCAGATGGAGTTACAATGTAATCAATGGTGTTATGTTAAAAAAATGATAATTCATGTCAAAAGATCTGAGGAAGTGTTTTCAAAACCCTTTAAACAATAATATACGTAAGAATGCAGTTGTATTAAAATAGCATGTACATGTGGTTCATTTATGTTGTGATTGGATGTCTCTTTCAGAAAGAAACAGATACTGTCAGTGTATGAGGAGAAGTCTCGAAGGTCAGAGGGCAAGAGTTCAGAAAGGTCACAAGGAGAGTTTGTTGGCAGATCTGGTTTAGGTTACACACAACCAACTGTTAATGAGAAAACTATAGTGAGTAATCAATGTGGGGTTATTGTTGGTTACAAGTATGGATGTGGGGTTATTCTTGGTTACGAGTATGGATGTGTTATTATTGTTGGTTACACGTATGGATGTGGGGTTATTGTTGGTTACAAGTATGGATGTGGGGTTATTGCTGGTTACAAGTATGGATGTGGGATTATTGTTGGTTACAAGTATGGATGTGGGGTTATTGCTGGTTACAAGTATGGATGTGGGATTATTGTTGGTTACAAGTATGGATGTGGGATTATTGCTGGTTACAAGTATGGATGTGGGATTATTGTTGGTTACAAGTATGGATGTGGGGTTATTGTTGGTTACAAGTATGGATGTGGGATTATTGTTGGTTACAAGTATGGATGTGGGGTTATTGTTGGTTACAAGTATGGATGTGGGATTATTGTTGGTTACAAGTATGGATGTGGGATTATTGTTGGTTACAAGTATGGATATGGGATTATTGCTGGTTACAAGTATGGATGTGGGATTATTGTTGGTTACAAGTATGGATGTGGGGTTATTGTTGGTTACAAGTATGGATGTGGGATTATTGTTGGTTACAAGTATGGATGTGGGGTTATTGTTGGTTACAAGTATGGATGTGGGATTATTGTTGGTTACAAGTATGGATGTGGGATTATTGTTGGTTACAAGTATGGATGTGGGGTTATTGTTGGTTACAAGTATGGATGTGGGGTTATTGTTGGTTACTAGTATGGATGTGGGATTATTGTTGGTTACAAGTATGGATGTGGGGTTATTGTTGGTTACAAGTATGGATGTGGGATTATTGTTGGTTACAAGTATGGATGTGGGATTATTGTTGGTTACAAGTATGGATGTGGGATTATTGTTGGTTACAAGTATGGATATGGGATTATTGCTGGTTACAAGTATGGATATAGGGTTATTGTTGGTTACAAGTATGGATGTGGGGTTATTGTTGGTTACAAGTATGGATGTGGGATTATTGTTGGTTACAAGTATGGATATGGGATTATTGCTGGTTACAAGTATGGATATGGGATTATTGCTGGTTACAAGTATGGATATAGGGTTATTGTTGGTTACAAGTATGGATGTGGGGTTATTGTTGGTTACAAGTATGGATGTGGGGTTATTGTTGGTTACAAGTATGGATGTGGGGTTATTGTTGGTTACAAGTATGGATGTGGGATTATTGTTGGTTACAAGTATGGATGTGGGATTATTGTTGGTTACAAGTATGGATATGGGATTATTGCTGGTTACAAGTATGGATGTGGGATTATTGTTGGTTACAAGTATGGATATGGGATTATTGCTGGTTACAAGTATGGATGTGGGGTTATTGTTGGTTACAAGTATGGATGTGGGGTTATTGTTGGTTACAAGTATGGATGTGGGATTATTGTTGATTACAAGTATGGATGTGGGATTATTGTTGGTTACAAGTATGGATATGGGATTATTGCTGGTTACAAGTATGGAAGTGGGATTATTGTTGGTTACACGTATGGATGTGGGCTTATTGCTGGTTACAAGTATGGATGTGGGATTATTGTTGGTTACAAGTATGGATATAGGGTTATTGTTGGTTACAAGTATGTATGTGGTGTTATTGTTGGTTACAAGTATGGATGTGGGATTATTGCTGGTTACAAGTATGGAAGTGGGATTATTGTTGGTTACACGTATGGATGTGGGCTTATTGCTGGTTACAAGTATGGATGTGGGATTATTGTTGGTTACAAGTATGGATATAGGGTTATTGTTGGTTACAAGTATGTATGTGGTGTTATTGTTGGTTACAAGTATGGATGTGGGATTATTGTTGGTTACAAGTATGGATGTGGAGTTATTGTTGGTTACAAGTATGGATGTGGGATTATTGTTGGTTACAAGTATGGATGTGGGATTATTGTTGGTTACAAGTATGGATATAGGGTTATTGTTGGTTACAAGTATGGATGTCGGATTATTGTTGGTTACAAGTATGGATGTCGGATTATTGCTGGTTACTCTCATTAAAGTCAAATTAAATAGTCTTTTACTTGTATGTTTATGAGGTTTGAAAGGAGCACTTCTCTAGATTATTTTCATTGTTCATCATTTTTTTTTCACACTTACAGTTTTAGTGATGTTGGTTTTTCATTTCAGACAAAATATGATAATGTTGCTAGGAGTTACGTGAATGAAATGATGAAAGATGTGCTGTATACAGAAAGAAAACGTAATGAACTTCAACGAATATGGCCGCAGCTATTTTATGATATGGTTAAAGACTCTGTTTTAGAAATGATTGACTTGAAAACCTACATGAAAAAATGTTTGGAAGAAGTTGAGAAAAGTTGATATACAACTCAGTATTTGTTGTTTAATGGATGGAACCTAAGCTGTGATTGTATAGGCCTGTGATGACACTGCTAGCTATTATCAGCCTTGGTGCAGAAGTTACGTACATTCTTTAAAGGGAAAAGAAGCTGAGAAATAGGCATGAATGAAACGATTAATATGCTACACACAGATATGAGTAGTTCAGATATCTGGATAGGATTTCATGAAAAGCTATTACAGTATTATATGAGCTAACGATACATGGCAGAATCAGATCTGTGCATGTATGACCTCTATGGAACATGGAGATAGTGTCACAATATCCGTCCACTCAACCCTGCTGTGAGAATTCCACCATGTCAATAGACATTTCTGACTGCGTATAAGTCTGGATTTTCTCCGCAGCTATACTGAGCAATGCAATAAAATAAGTGAAATGATCTTGATTACAGCCCAAATAATCAATAATGTAGACCTTGTATAAGAACCAATAGACAGTGAGTTTGTGATGATAAATCAGTCAAAGAATCAGCATTATAAATTATCATAGTCTTAAGGCCCTGTCTACACTGTTTAGCTTTTGTTGTACAACAAGACACAACGTTTGTTTCACATTGTTGCATGACATTTGCTGTAGATCGTGGAACACTGTAAAGCATTCTACAACTTTGATAACGATGTAAGAACTAAATCGAAACGTTGTCACCCAATAAACCAAGAAGTTGTTATCCATAAGTAATTCTTCACCTTATTGTAACCTTTCAACTTCTAAATGCCATTGAAAGATTTGTTCCAGTGTGTTGAACTATATTTTTGTTTTCCAGCAGAAACTTTTGTTGGGTCTTGCTTTCCCTCCCTTAAACAGCTTGGATCAAAAGTTGAACCATGTAGACAGTGACATGCAAAACTGTATAACATTATGTAACAAAGTTTGTGTCTTTTTTTATACGACAAAAGTTTCATCTTGTGGAAGGGACTAAAGTTTTGTTCTAAACATAGATAATCTTCTATTTTGTTCTGTCCTAAAAGCCAGTCTGCGAAATTCATTTTGATGTATAGCTAAATTTGTACATTGTAAATAGATCAATCTAAATAAATGTCTAATTTAGAACTTCACAAAGTTTCCTTGTCAATTTATCACAAGTTAATCTGTAGTCAATATCCACAGTTTTTTTATTTACTTGATTGGTTTTCTCGTCCATAAATTACAGCTGTATTTGTAACATTGGAAGAGAAAACAAACTGAATGTTGAGAGGAAACTAAGGCATCACCACAAAGAAAGTTTTTGTGAGCAACACAAACTTTAGACAGGTTCACTCCTGTGTTGGTGCCTTTACCAATTGCAGCAATAAAAACACTGCCTCATGTGTCCAAAGCTAGTGTTGTTCACAAAAAAATGGTGATCCCTTCATTATTTCTCATTATGTACATAAGTACATAAGTAAAATAGATGGATTGGTGGACAGCCTCACTGAAATAATGGGTTTAATTAATTACCGCCGAGTCTGATGACGTCACATAGATTTAATAATCTATGTGGTAATATATACCTCAGTTCGCCATTTTGTTTATTGATACTTAGCAAGATGTCATCTTTTTTTGGAAAACATTGATGACATAACTTGTTTTTATCAACACATTTTTCTTGATAACTTTACACCTTTTACGTCTTCTTCTCGATACAGTATTATTTCTTCCGCCATATTTTAAAATTATGTTCCCTCAATCCCCCGACATGCTTTGCCCGTAAATTCCAAGTGACGTCATTACGCAATCGGTCAATTGCAATAATAAAAATTAAACAGCATTGGTCAAATATGAAGATTTTTCTAGGTATGAGGAAAAACATGATTTTCAATCGCTAACACAAGGACCTTACGAAAAGTTTGTATTGTTTCAACATTTTGTTATATATACATATTTAGTCAGGTTTTGTCATAAATATAATGTAATGAATTGGCGAGGCACAGAGTGAGATAAACTTGAGTGTGGCTTAAAACGCAAAATCAAAGCCTTGGTGTCGAAAGAAAGTATGCACTCAAGCTGTGAAATTGTATTTCTGGTCTTTTTCATGTGAATTTTGTAAGGGGAAGGCAGAGTTGAAATTTTGCAAATCTACATTTCTTAGAAAGAGGTATACATTAATTTATTAATTATGTCAAGGTCTATTAAAATAGGATGAAACATCACACAGTGATTGATTGACTGTTGTTCTACGCCACACTTCAGATTCTTTCACTTGAAAGGGCATCATCCGAACATTAACTAAAATGGCTGTGAGGCTTCTTTCATGATTATGAATTTGAAAATATATTGAAGAAGAACAGCAATCCACACTTTATTAATGAAATAATGAAGAAAAAGGCCGTAAAATAACAGAATGTAATTGAGCACTTATTTAAAGAACAATCTGACCACAAGGCTTCATCCGAAGTTGAATTCTCCTTTTTATTCCACATTTTTGAAGTGCTGCTGAAAATCAAAACGACAATAGCCGATTGGCTAAGAACAGTAGCCGAAAGAACATTAGCCTAAATTCCACTACGTAACCCACTTGGTCATTTTATCGTGTACAAGTAAGAGCTTTGTGGGATACCAGGGGACCTTTTCTGCAGCAGTTCTATTAAAGTACTCCACCAGGTATTCACAAGGTCTGCTCAAATACTCCACCACATGTTCACAAGGTCTGCTCAAGTACTCCACCAGTAATTCATAAGGTCTGCTCAAATACTCCACCACATGTTCACAAGGTCTGCTCAAGTACTCCACCAGATATTCACAAGGTCTGCTAAAATACTCCACCACATGTTCACAAGGTCTGCTCAAGTACTCCACCAGATATTCACAAGGTCTGCTCAAATACTCCACCAGATATTCACAAGATCGGCTCAAATACTCCACCAGGTATTCACAAGGCCTGCTCAAATACTCCACCAGGTGTCCACAAGATCCGCCCAAGTACTCCAAGTGTCCCCACCAGGTATTCACAAGGTCTGCTCAAATACTCCACCAGGTGTCCACAAGATCCGCTGAAGTACTCCAAGTGTCCCCACCAGGTATTCACAAGGTCTGCTCAAATACTCCATCAGGTATTCACAAAGTCTGCTCAAATACTCCACCAGATATTCACAAGGTCTGCTCAAATATTCCACCAGGTATTCACAAGATCTGCTCAAATACTCCACCAGGTATTCACAAGATCTGCTCAAGTCCTCAACCAGGTGTCCACAAGGTCTGCTCAAGTCCTCCACCAGGTATTCACCAGATCTGCTCAAATACTCCACCAGGTATCCACAAGGTTTGCTCAAATACTCCGCCAGATATCCACAAGTTCTGCCCAAGTACTCCACCAGGTATCCACAAGGTCTGCTCAAATACTCCACCAGGTACCCACAAGTTCTGCCCAAGTAATCCACCAGGTATCCACAAGGTCTGCTCAAATACTCCACCAGGTACCCACAAGTTCTGCTCAAGTACTCCACAAGATGTCCACAAGGTCTGCTCAAGTACTCCACCAGTTATCCACAAGGTCTGCTCAAATATTCAACCAGATATTCACAAGGTCTGCTCAAGTACTCCACCAGGTGTTCACAAAGTCTGCTCAAATACTCCATCAATTGTTCACAATGTCTGCTCAAATACTCCACCAGGTGTCCACATGGTCTGCTCAAATACTCTACCAGGTATTCACAAGGTCTGCTCAAGTACTCCACCAGGTATTCACTAGGTCTGCTCAAGTATTCCACCAGTTGTTCACATGGTCTGCTCAAGTAATCCACCAGTAATTCACAATCTCTGCTCAAGTATTCCACCAGATATTAACAAGGTCTGCTCAAATACTCCACCAGTAATTCACAATCTCTGCTCAAGTATTCCACCAGGTATCCACAAGGTCTGCTCAAATACTCCACCAGTTATCCACATGGTCTGCTCAAATACTCCACCAGTTATTCACAAGGTCTGTTCAAGTACTCCACCAGGTATCCACAAGGTCTGCTCAAATACTCCACCAGTTATCCACAAGGTCTGCTCAAATACTCCACCAGATATTCACAAGATCTGCTCAAATACTCCACAAGAAATTCACAATCTCTGCTCAAGTATTCCGCCAGGTATTCACAAGGTCTGCTCAAATACTCCACCAGTTATTCACAATCTCTGCTCAAGTAATCCACCAGTTATTCACAAGGTCTGTTCAAGTACTCCACCAGGTATTCACAAGGTCTGTTCAAGTATTCCACCAGGTATTCACAAGGTCTGCTCAAATACTCCACCAGTTATCCACAAGGTCTGCTCAAATACTCCACCAGATATTCACAAGGTCTGCTCAAATACTCCACCAGGTATTTACAAGTTCTGCTCAAGTACTCCACGAGATGTCCAAAAGGTCTGCTCAAATACTCCACCAGTTACCCACAAGGTCTGCTCAAATACTCCACCAGGTATTCACAAGATCTGCTCAAGTCCTCAACCAGGTGTCCACAAGGTCTGCTCAAGTCCTCCACCAGGTATTCACCAGATCTGCTCAAATACTCCACCAGGTATCCACAAGGTTTGCTCAAATACTCCGCCAGATATCCACAAGTTCTGCCCAAGTACTCCACCAGGTATCCACAAGGTCTGCTCAAATACTCCACCAGGTACCCACAAGTTCTGCCCAAGTAATCCACCAGGTATCCACAAGGTCTGCTCAAATACTCCACCAGGTACCCACAAGTTCTGCTCAAGTACTCCACAAGATGTCCACAAGGTCTGCTCAAGTACTCCACCAGTTATCCACAAGGTCTGCTCAAATATTCAACCAGATATTCACAAGGTCTGCTCAAGTACTCCACCAGGTGTTCACAAAGTCTGCTCAAATACTCCATCAATTGTTCACAATGTCTGCTCAAATACTCCACCAGGTGTCCACATGGTCTGCTCAAATACTCTACCAGGTATTCACAAGGTCTGCTCAAGTACTCCACCAGGTATTCACTAGGTCTGCTCAAGTATTCCACCAGTTGTTCACATGGTCTGCTCAAGTAATCCACCAGTAATTCACAATCTCTGCTCAAGTATTCCACCAGATATTAACAAGGTCTGCTCAAATACTCCACCAGTAATTCACAATCTCTGCTCAAGTATTCCACCAGGTATCCACAAGGTCTGCTCAAATACTCCACCAGTTATCCACATGGTCTGCTCAAATACTCCACCAGTTATTCACAAGGTCTGTTCAAGTACTCCACCAGGTATCCACAAGGTCTGCTCAAATACTCCACCAGTTATCCACAAGGTCTGCTCAAATACTCCACCAGATATTCACAAGATCTGCTCAAATACTCCACAAGAAATTCACAATCTCTGCTCAAGTATTCCGCCAGGTATTCACAAGGTCTGCTCAAATACTCCACCAGTTATTCACAATCTCTGCTCAAGTAATCCACCAGTTATTCACAAGGTCTGTTCAAGTACTCCACCAGGTATTCACAAGGTCTGTTCAAGTATTCCACCAGGTATTCACAAGGTCTGCTCAAATACTCCACCAGTTATCCACAAGGTCTGCTCAAATACTCCACCAGATATTCACAAGGTCTGCTCAAATACTCCACCAGGTATTCACAAGTTCTGCTCAAGTACTCCACGAGATGTCCAAAAGGTCTGCTCAAATACTCCACCAGTTACCCACAAGGTCTGCTGAAATATTCAACCAGATATTCACAAGGTCTGCTCAAGTACTTCACAAGGTCTGCTCAAATACTTCATCAATTGTTCACAATGTCTGCTCAAATACTCCACCAGGTGTCCACATGGTCTGCTCAAATACTCCACCAGGTATTCACAAGGTCTGCCCAAGTACTCCACCAGGTATTCACTAGGTCTGCTCAAGTGTTCCACCAGTTGTTCACATTGTTTGCTCATGTAATCCACCAGTAATTCACAATCTCTGCTCAACTATTCCACCAGGTATTCACAAGGTCTGCTCAAATACTCCACCAGTTATCCACATGGTCTGCTCAAATACTCCACCAGTTATTCACAAGGTCTGTTCAAGTACTCCACCAGGTATCCACAAGGTCTGCTCAAATACTCCACCAGTTATCCACAAGGTCTGCTCAAATACTCCACCAGATATTCACAAGGTCTGCTCAAATACTCCACAAGTAATTCACAATCTCTGCTCAAGTATTCCACCAGGTATTCACAAGGTCTGCTCAAATACTCCACCAGTTATTCACAATCTCTGCTCAAGTAATCCACCAGTTATTCACAAGGTCTGTTCAAGTACTCCACCAGGTATTCACAAGGTCTGTTCAAGTATTCCACCAGGTATTCACAAGGTCTGCTCAAATACTCCACCAGTTATTCACAAGGTCTGCTCAAATACTCCAACAGTTATTCACAAGGTCTGTTCAAGTACTCCACCAGGTATTCACAAGGTCTGCTCAAATACTCCAACAGTTATTCACAAGGTCTGTTCAAGTACTCCACCAGTAATTCACTAGGTCTGCTCAAGTACTCCACCAGATGTCCACAAGGTCTGCTCAAATACTCCACCAGTTATTCACAAGGTCTGCTCAAATACTCCAACAGTTATTCACAAGGTCTGTTCAAGTACTCCACCAGGTATTCACAAGGTCTGCTCAAATACTCCAACAGTTATTCACAAGGTCTGTTCAAGTACTCCACCAGTTATTCACAAGGTCTGTTCAAGTACTCCACCAGGTATTCACAAGGTCTGTTCAAGTATTCCACCAGGTATTCACAAGGTCTGCTCAAATACTCCACCAGTTATTCACAAGGTCTGCTCAAATACTCCAACAGTTATTCACAAGGTCTGTTCAAGTACTCCACCAGGTATTCACAAGGTCTGCTCAAATACTCCAACAGTTATTCACAAGGTCTGTTCAAGTACTCCACCAGTAATTCACTAGGTCTGCTCAAGTACTCCACCAGATGTCCACAAGGTCTGCTCAAATACTCCACCAGTTATTCACAAGGTCTGCTCAAATACTCCAACAGTTATTCACAAGGTCTGTTCAAGTACTCCACCAGGTATTCACAAGGTCTGCTCAAATACTCAAACAGTTATTCACAAGGTCTGTTCAAGTACTCCACCAGTAATTCACAAGGTCTGCTCAAGTACTCCACCAGATGTCCACAAGGTCTGCTCAAATACTCCACCAGGTATTCGCAAGGTCTGCTCAAGTACTCCACCAGTAATTCACAAGGTCTGCTCAAGTACTCCACCAGATGTCCACAAGGTCTGCTCAAATACTCCACCAGATGTCCACATGGTCTGCTCAAATACTCCACCAGATGTCCACAAGGTCTGCTCAAGTACTCCACCAGGTGTTCACAAGGTCTGCTCAAATACTTCATCAATTGTTCACAATGTCTGCTCAAATACTCCACCAGGTGTCCACAATGTCTGCGCAAATACTCCACCAGGTGTCCACATGGTCTGCTCAAGTACTCCACCAGGTATTCACAAGGTCTGCTCAAGTACTCCACCAGGTATTCACTAGGTCTGCTCAAATACTTCATCAATTGTTCACAATGTCTGCTCAAATACTCCACCAGGTGTCCACAATGTCTGCTCAAATACTCCACCAGGTGTCCACATGGTCTGCTCAAGTACTCCACCAGGTATTCACAAGGTCTGCTCAAGTACTCCACCAAGGTATTCACTAGGTCTGCTCAAGTATTCCACCAGTAATTGACAATCTCTGCTCAAGTATTCTACCAGTTGTTCACATGGTCTGCTCAAGTAATCCACCAGTAATTCACAATCTCTGCTCAAGTATTCCACCAGGTATTCACAAGGTCTGCTCAAATACTCCACCAGTAATTCACAATCTCTGCTCAATTATTCCTCCAGGTATTCACAAGGTCTGCTCAAATACTCCACCAGTTATTCACAAGGTCTGTTCAAGTACTCCACCAGGTGTTCACAAGGTCTGCTCAAGTAATCCACCAGTTATCCACAAGGTCTGCTCAAATACTCCACCAGGTGTCCACAAGATTTGTTCAAATACTCCACCAGGTATTCACAAGGTCTGCTTAAATACTCCACCAGGTATCCACAAGGTCTGCTCAAGTACTCCACCAGTTATCCACAAGGTCTGCTCAAATACTCCACCAGTTATCCACAAGGTCTGCTCAAATACTCCACCAGATATTCACAAGGTCTGCTCAAATACTCCACCAGGTATTCACAAGTTCTGCTCAAGTACTCCACGAGATGTCCACAAGGTCTGCTCAAATACTCCACCAGTTACCCACAAGGTCTGCTCAAATATTCAACCAGATATTCACAAGGTCTGCTCAAGTACTTCACAAGGTCTGCTCAAATACTTCATCAATTGTTCACAATGTCTGCTCAAATACTCCACCAGGTGTCCACATGGTCTGCTCAAATACTCCACCAGGTATTCACAAGGTCTGCCCAAGTACTCCACCAGGTATTCACTAGGTCTGCTCAAGTGTTCCACCAGTTGTTCACATTGTTTGCTCAAGTAATCCACCAGTAATTCACAATCTCTGCTCAACTATTCCACCAGGTATTCACAAGGTCTGCTCAAATACTCCACCAGTAATTCACAATCTCTGCTAAAGTATTCCACCAGGTATCCACAAGGTCTGCTCAAATACTCCACCAGTTATCCACATGGTCTGCTCAAATACTCCACCAGTTATTCACACGGTCTGTTCAAGTACTCCACCAGGTATCCACAAGGTCTGCTCAAATACTCCACCAGTTATCCACAAGGTCTGCTCAAATACTCCACCAGATATTCACAAGGTCTGCTCAAATACTCCACAAGTAATTCACAATCTCTGCTCAAGTATTCCACCAGGTATTCACAAGGTCTGCTCAAATACTCCACCAGTTATTCACAATCTCTGCTCAAGTAATCCACCAGTTATTCACAAGGTCTGTTCAAGTACTCCACCAGGTATTCACAAGGTCTGTTCAAGTATTCCACCAGGTATTCACAAGGTCTGCTCAAATACTCCACCAGTTATTCACAAGGTCTGCTCAAATACTCCAACAGTTATTCACAAGGTCTGTTCAAGTACTCCACCAGGTATTCACAAGGTCTGCTCAAATACTCCAACAGTTATTCACAAGGTCTGTTCAAGTACTCCACCAGTAATTCACTAGGTCTGCTCAAGTACTCCACCAGATGTCCACAAGGTGTGCTCAAATACTCCACCAGTTATTCACAAGGTCTGCTCAAATACTCCAACAGTTATTCACAAGGTCTGTTCAAGTACTCCACCAGGTATTCATAAGGTCTGCTCAAATACTCCAACAGTTATTCACAAGGTCTGTTCAAGTACTCCACCAGTAATTCACAAGGTCTGCTCAAGTACTCCACCAGATGTCCACAAGGTCTGCTCAAATACTCCACCAGGTATTCGCAAGGTCTGCTCAAGTACTCCACCAGTAATTCACAAGGTCTGCTCAAGTACTCCACCAGATGTCCACAAGGTCTGCTCAAATACTCCACCAGATGTCCACATGGTCTGCTCAAATACTCCACCAGATGTCCACAAGGTCTGCTCAAGTACTCCACCAGGTGTTCACAAGGTCTGCTCAAATACTTCATCAATTGTTCACAATGTCTGCTCAAATACTCCACCAGGTGTCCACAATGTCTGCTCAAATACTCCACCAGGTGTCCACATGGTCTGCTCAAGTACTCCACCAGGTATTCACAAGGTCTGCTCAAGTACTCCACCAGGTATTCACTAGGTCTGCTCAAATATTTGAGCAGTACTCCACCAGGTATTCACAAGGTCTGCTCAAGTACTCCACCAAGGTATTCACTAGGTCTGCTCAAGTATTCCACCAGTAATTGACAATCTCTGCTCAAGTATTCTACCAGTTGTTCACATGGTCTGCTCAAGTAATCCACCAGTAATTCACAATCTCTGCTCAAGTATTCCACCAGGTATTCACAAGGTCTGCTCAAATACTCCACCAGTAATTCACAATCTCTGCTCAATTATTCCTCCAGGTATTCACAAGGTCTGCTCAAATACTCCACCAGTTATTCACAAGGTCTGTTCAAGTACTCCACCAGGTGTTCACAAGGTCTGCTCAAGTAATCCACCAGTTATCCACAAGGTCTGCTCAAATACTCCACCAGGTGTCCACAAGATTTGTTCAAATACTCCACCAGGTATTCACAAGGTCTGCTTAAATACTCCACCAGGTATCCACAAGGTCTGCTCAAGTACTCCACCAGTTATCCACAAGGTCTGCTCAAATACTCCACCAGTTATCCACAAGGTCTGCTCAAATACTCCACCAGATATTCACAAGGTCTGCTCAAATACTCCACCAGGTATTCACAAGTTCTGCTCAAGTACTCCACGAGATGTCCACAAGGTCTGCTCAAATACTCCACCAGTTACCCACAAGGTCTGCTCAAATATTCAACCAGATATTCACAAGGTCTGCTCAAGTACTTCACAAGGTCTGCTCAAATACTTCATCAATTGTTCACATCAAATACTCCACCAGGTGTCCACATGGTCTGCTCAAATACTCCACCAGGTATTCACAAGGTCTGCCCAAGTACTCCACCAGGTATTCACTAGGTCTGCTCAAGTGTTCCACCAGTTGTTCACATTGTTTGCTCAAGTAATCCACCAGTAATTCACAATCTCTGCTCAACTATTCCACCAGGTATTCACAAGGTCTGCTCAAATACTCCACCAGTAATTCACAATCTCTGCTCAAGTATTCCACCAGGTATCCACAAGGTCTGCTCAAATACTCCACCAGTTATCCACATGGTCTGCTCAAATACTCCACCAGTTATTCACACGGTCTGTTCAAGTACTCCACCAGGTATCCACAAGGTCTGCTCAAATACTCCACCAGTTATCCACAAGGTCTGCTCAAATACTCCACCAGATATTCACAAGGTCTGCTCAAATACTCCACAAGTAATTCACAATCTCTGCTCAAGTATTCCACCAGGTATTCACAAGGTCTGCTCAAATACTCCACCAGTTATTCACAATCTCTGCTCAAGTAATCCACCAGTTATTCACAAGGTCTGTTCAAGTACTCCACCAGGTATTCACAAGGTCTGTTCAAGTATTCCACCAGGTATTCACAAGGTCTGCTCAAATACTCCACCAGTTATTCACAAGGTCTGCTCAAATACTCCAACAGTTATTCACAAGGTCTGTTCAAGTACTCCACCAGGTATTCACAAGGTCTGCTCAAATACTCCAACAGTTATTCACAAGGTCTGTTCAAGTACTCCACCAGTAATTCACAAGGTCTGCTCAAGTACTCCACCAGATGTCCACAAGGTCTGCTCAAATACTCCACCAGGTATTCGCAAGGTCTGCTCAAGTACTCCACCAGTAATTCACAAGGTCTGCTCAAGTACTCCACCAGATGTCCACAAGGTCTGCTCAAATACTCCACCAGATGTCCACAAGGTCTGCTCAAATACTCCACCAGATGTCCACAAGGTCTGCTCAAGTACTCCACCAGGTGTTCACAAGGTCTGCTCAAATACTTCATCAATTGTTCACAATGTCTGCTCAAATACTCCACCAGGTGTCCACAATGTCTGCTCAAATACTCCACCAGGTGTCCACATGGTCTGCTCAAGTACTCCACCAGGTATTCACAAGGTCTGCTCAAGTACTCCACCAGGTATTCACTAGGTCTGCTCAAATACTTCATCAATTGTTCACAATGTCTGCTCAAATACTCCACCAGGTGTCCACAATGTCTGCTCAAATACTCCACCAGGTGTCCACATGGTCTGCTCAAGTACTCCACCAGGTATTCACAAGGTCTGCTCAAGTACTCCACCAGGTATTCACTAGGTCTGCTCAAATACTTCATCAATTGCTCACAATGTCTGCTCAAATACTCCACCAGGTGTCCACAATGTCTGCTCAAATACTCCACCAGGTGTCCACATGGTCTGCTCAAGTACTCCACCAGATATTCACAAGGTCTGCTCAAGTACTCCACCAAGGTATTCACTAGGTCTGCTCAAGTATTCCACCAGTAATTGACAATCTCTGCTCAAGTATTCTACCAGTTGTTCGCATGGTCTGCTCAAGTAATCCACCAGTAATTCACAATCTCTGCTCAAGTATTCCACCAGTAATTCAAAAGATCTGCTCAAATACTCCACCAGGTGTCCACAAGGTCTGCTCAAATACTCAACCAGGTATTCGCAAGGTCTGCTCAAGTACTCCATCAGGTATTCACAAGGTCAGCTCAAATACTCCACCAGTAATTCACAAGGTCTGCTCAAGTACTCCACCATGTATTCACAAGGTCTGCTCAAATACTCCACCAGGTATTCACAAGGTCTGCTCAAGTACTCCATCAGGTATTCACAAGATCTGCTCAAGTACTCCACCAGTAATTCACAAGGTCTGCTCAAATACTCTACCAGGTGTCCACAAGGTCTGCTCAAATACCCCACCAGGTATTCACAAGGTCTGCTCAAGTACTCCACCAGGTATTCACAAGGTCTGCTCAAGTACTCCACCAGATATTCACAAAGTCTGCTCAAGTACTCCACCAGGTATTCACAAGGTCTGCTCAAATACCCCACCAGGTATTCACAAGGTCTGCTCAAGTACCCCACCAGGTATTCACAAGGTCTGCTCAAGTACTCACCCAGGTATTCCCAAAATCTGCTCAATTACTCTACCATATTTCAATATTTTACTTATATGGCGGCGTTGTAAGGTTTAGTGGGGGAGTAAATTTGTCTCATTACCGGAGGAAAGCCTGACCTTCGGAGAGTACCTAGCAACTCTTTCACATACGGTGATCAAATAAAAAATCCATTCAGAAATGTTTCAATTTTTATTTGGTCTGAGTTGGATTCATACCTCCGCCGCATCGATGGGTGGTCTGTGTGGGGCTGAGGGACGCTCACCCAAACTCACTGGACAAGGTCAATCAAAGTTTTCCAAAAGTCTCAAAATTCATATTATAGAGTCTATAAAACCATTACAGAGGACCGTCCCCCACCCCCTCCCACCCCATCTAGCGCATCATCTCTCCTCCATGTGTCAGTGTTCTGTCCACATGTTGGTTTTACAATATAGGATCACCTTTTTATCAAAATCTGAGAGTTTGACTACTGTTTGATTAAAATCCTGGTTTGGGACATGGAGGTGTTTCCCAAAGTCACTGGAAACAATCACAGTTGCCTTGGTATCTATTGTTAAGTAGGATTCGCTTGCTATGCGACTGCTTTGTGAAATAAGCCCCAGGACTATCTACAAAGGAGAGCCAAGGAGTGTCATACATCAATGCATTTTAAATTTTTACCTAAAAATAAAATCACATCTTATGTGAATTCTGAGTTATAAATCTCTAAGTTGGATTTGAAAGGGAAACCAGACAAGATGTTGTGAGCAAAGATAGATTTATTGGGTCAAGACAATAGAATGCTGCCAGGAAGTATATGAAACTTATATTTAACATATATAATCGTTTAAACACTGGAGTCTATCTGTAAGCTAATAATTTAGTGGTACTACATGCAAACCCAAAAACATGCCAAGTATACAATGTACAGTCAAGGAAATCTTGAGATCAAAGAAATACTTAATTCAAGAACGCATTGAAAAACCTCACTTAAACATTATTCTGCCATCTTAACTGGCTGCTTCCAATATGTGTTTCTAACTTGAACTTTAATGTATACAAGGGTATGTGTTACATGATGTGAAAATTTGTCCTGATTTTATATTTCCATATCTATACCTTTGTCGTGAGATAGTCCAGTTAATACAGTGGGTATCACTAATTATATTTCATTTCTAAATTGTTATTGTTAGATCTTTCTGTTAATACCACTTATTTCATTTCTTGGGCTAAATTATGGCACATCAAAACCAATTATCTTTGAACTGAAACTATTAATTTCTATGTTAATACTATTCCTTCCATCGGTAAAAGAATATAACTATTGTAATTGTTCAAGAAGGACAATAATAGTAAGTCAATGCAGGAACTGTTACCCTATGTTTTGTACATGCCTTTTTAACTCTGAATAACAAGTTGTAGATTTGGCAAAAGAATCCCAATATAAAATAGTGAAGTAACAATCATATTGATTTTAGAGATCAATTTTGATCTAAATGGAGTTCCATTTAATTTTATTGCACATGGATCAAATTCAATTCCTATTGTGTTTTAAGTTATAATTTCTGCAGAATAAATGGCTTAAGCAATAACTTTTTGATACTAGGTATTTAAGACAAAAGATCGTGCACTCTTTATCCTATGTATTTCTTTTTCCTGGCCTTGATAATGATGTTATACATTTGCCTCGCTCTCAATCCTACAAGAGTGTCACTTCTTCCATGCTGTGTTTTAGCAAACATAAGATAGTACAAGTGTTGAAACTACATGTACCTGGTACTTCACTAAAGTAAAGGTCTCACTCCGTCATTTGATAATTTCTGACATTTATGGTCAACCAGGTGCCGACCAATAAACATCCAAACATAAATAACGAGGTGCCTGTAAGCATTTAATATTATTGAATTCATGTACCTAGCACATTTTTTTTACTTAGTTTATTGATTGTTTTTCTCAATCTAGGCACCTTGTAGGGTCAAAGAATAGCAGTGGGAGGGGGAACCCCCATAGCATAAAATGCTCGGTCTTTGATCATAGACATTTGGCCTGGTCAATTTGTTGCAAACGTTCTAAACGAAACAGTTCAGAAATGATAGCCAGGTATATATTTATCTTCAGTCAGAATTATTGCTTCATTGATTGATTGATTGGTGTTTTACGCCGCACTCAAGATTATTTCACTTATATGGCGGCGTTACCAGTTTTATTGTGGGAGGAAACCGGGCTCTATGCCCGGAGGAAACTCACGACCTTCCGTTGGTAACTGGCAACCATCCCACATAGGGAATTATTGCCTCATGTTCTTGATCAAAAAAGGTGTCCAATACTATTTAAAGTGGCTCCGTCCAGGGCACACACATGACTTTGTAATTACAGGTTGACCTATAGGGGTATACATTACAAAGCAGATTATCACTGATATATATATATAGCAGAACAAAAATCAAAATATCAAAAATTCAAACACAAAACAAATTCAAACAACCTTTAAAGACTTAAAGGAATGGTGCTTTCCTGACAACAACAAAAAATATTTAAGAAATATATAAAAGATTTTGCGAGTGAATTTAAAATAAATAATAAGTTTAAAGTGGGTGAACAGTTGAAATCAAAATGAAGTCGAGTGCACTTATTCAAATGAAAAAAAAATAGATGATATCTTTAATAGCATATTATTGTATCAAACAAAATGAAATTGCCAGGTTTTCATTCTTTACATAAAGCTAAAAATCTTGCAATTCTGTACACACATTAAATACTTCAAACTAAATTCATTACTTCTTACTGATATATATCATACAAGAGTTGTAAGGTATTTACAAATTATTTTTTGTTATTTGCTATTCTGTAAACATTAAAGTGACATGAGCAGCCAAATATAAAGAAAATTTTGTTGAAACTGAATTAGTTATTTGTGGGTTATTTTTATGTCCACTGATACCAAGCTTGAAGATGCAAGTAAAGAAAGTTTTATAAGCAGCTTAACAACCAAAAATTAACTATATACCAGCTATTTGAATTTAGTTCATTATTCTCTTGACAATCAGAATTTATGAAAAAAAAATCAGAATTAAGGCAGCTCATGCCACTTGAATAGATTCAGTCATCATTCAGTACATTATAGGAAGAGCTTGTTCAAAGGCATTTTAATATAAATTCATGCCCGGTTTTAACTAGAGGTTTCCTTAAAACAACAACAACACATAAAGTCTCTTTTCTTACAATGCATGTAAACTGTTTCCCCTATTACTAGTGGGGATTATCTCCCTTGATGACTGGAACTCTTTAGTCAGACTTGGAAGAATCAGCAATATGTTTACTCATGGCTTGTCCTGCAGCATCTGTAGCCATGTCAGAGGCAGCATCTCCAGCTAAAACACAACAGAAAGGATTTAGTATAGGACAGACGAAAATAACATGGAAAATAACAATAAATGATATGACGATATATTTCCAATGCAGATATTACTTTTAAAAGATACAACCCCGTCTCCACTTTCTGCTCCAAACCAAAGGATTTGAACAAATTTTGGTTCAATAAAAAACAAATAGGAGTAATTGAAAGGTAAGAATTGAAGGGAAAGACAAAAGGTTAAATACAACTAAAATGGTTGAATTTGCTTTTGGGACTTTTGGTGATTAATTTTACAATTAGGCCAGGGACTCTTTTGGGCTAGGGAAGGTCTATATCATACGTTAACCGTTAAAATTGCATTTGTTCTGCCGATTGTAAATATGGTGTACTTTACAAAAAATGGTATGATTGGATGATCCAAATGTTTCAATATAAACCAATGTTAATCATCTAGAGGAAGAAACCTTAAGGATTATATTTATCTCTTAGATAGAAAAACAAGTATTGTAATCCTTTATCAATCCAGGAAAGAAATTTATTTTGATTTTCAATTAGATTCCATTAAAAATCAACAAAACAATTAAATGCATAAAAAAGGTAAAACAAAGCCTAATAAACCAAACCAAACATAAAAACCCACTCATAAGTATGTGCCAAAAGCAAAGCCAAAAAAGCCACCTGGTGGGAAAATTGGTAAAATGGGGAATAACTCCAGGTGTAAGAAACCCAACCTTACCTTCCTTGGTCTTAGCTCTGAAGTGGTTGGCAACTTTAGAGAGGGGAAGTTAGAAAGCAAAATAAGTTAAAAGGTGACTAAGAATTACCATGCATTAACTTAAATCACAAAAACATAAACAAAGAGGTTAGGAACTGTCTCGAGTAAATGTATTGAGAAAAGGTGACGGGAAGGCTTGCATATGGATATCAACTTCTTCATTTATTAGTTAGCAACGTTTCGAAGTATCAAGGCCGAAACGTTGCTAACTAATAAATGATTGATTGATTGGTGTTTTACGCTGCGCTCAAGATTATTTCACTTATATGGCGGCGTTCGAGTGAAAACCCAATCAGAAAATTTTTCAATATTTGGACTGAGTGGGATTCGAACAACTAATAAATGAAGAAGTTGATATCCATATGCAAGTCTTCCCGTTGTACTTATTCCAGCTTCTAAATGCCACTCAAACAACTGAGAAAAAGTTGGTTTTCATTTTATAATACATGCATTTGAGAAAGTTATGAAGGGGATATGAATAGTGCCTGATAACAATTTAAATTAAATGTAGTTTGTGAAGTTTTATAACTTGATCAGTGCTAGCAATTAAAAACAAAGAGCTTTTATCAACAAAATGGACATAAAAAATTGTGATTTTGCTTTGGCTATAATTACAAAGACTAAAAAAATCGTCAAATATAGTAGAAAATCATATCCTTTATAGCTCTTAACTAGTGATGTATGTTTGTTCAATGAATTAGTATGCTTCAAAAATTAACCATTGGAGAACCACAATTGGAATATTCCAATGATAGTACCAAGTTTGACCTTTTAACCCCAACAAACACAGGTGTACCTATATATCCTATCCCAATTTCCCTCTGCCTGGATGACACTTGTCCTGTTGTGCATGTAAAATGTGTGTGTTTAGCTAGAAAATCAATAAAGTCTGACTGGGCATGCAGATATAGCCTATACTAACATTATGATGACTAACAAAGTCAAGCAAATTATTTTGACTAGAGAGACAGCCTGTCAATAGTAAAATAGCTGCAGAAAACATTTTTCTTTTTCACGAAGAAGGGGCACATGCATTGATGGAAGGCCTATGTAAAAATTGAGCCCACACACAGAAATGTTTCAAATTTGTTTTGGTCAGTGATTTGAACCAGCGCCGCATAGATGGAAGGTCTGTGATGGACTGAGGGACGATCACTCTAATCCACTGGACCACACAGGCCCCCTTATTAAATGAGGAGATTGCTTGATGTTTTGACAAGATACTCAAGATTATTTCACTTATATGCTGGTGTTGCCAGGTTAATAGTGCCAGGGTGAGAAACTTAGCCGCGGATTTTTTGCTGATGCTATTGAAATCCAGAAGACAATTTTTCCCTTTTCCCTTTTTATTTTGGGAGTTTTTAAAACCATAAAAAGGTGATAAATAAATTTCTCACTTCCAACTTTTGTGTTAAAAACAGGGCTAAAAATGTTTATGACCGTTTGAACATTGAACAAGGGCTGTTAAGGTGAAATATCACAGTGCATGCAAAGGTGAGTTGCAATCATCATCAGGGAAATTACTTGGTTAATTTACTGATGCAGAGGCGAAACCACAAAAATGTAACTATGATAGCGCAGAAAGAACCTATGGGGTCGTGTTACCAGTCAGGAATACTGATATATCTGGCAAACTTAATGTCCCCCCTGGCTAAATCAGCAAAGACCCGAGCCAAGGAGAAGTGTTACCAATTCTAGTGGGGGAGAAAATAGGTATCTGCCCGGAGGCAACTCAATCAAAACTTTCTTCAATTTTGTCTGAACTGGCTGGTATTAAAAGCAGAGAATTGTTGACCGTCAGGTTCCAACTCCTCCCCGCCCCCCTCGTCAAGGACTCAAGGCCCTCATATTTCAGTCCATAATTCATCTGAAATATTTGAGCAGGTGGGTGGGGAGGTGATAAGAAATTACCAACCCAAAGCCCTTAGTCAGATAGGACTTGAAAAGAACTCTTCAGATAAGGGTACGATGTTTATTTGTAATATTTTAGTCATGAGATTAGCTAAAATAGGTACTTTAACTCAAGAGGCCATTTAGTGTCACTCAGGTGAAAATGTTTTACATATAAATTATGACACATGTCTAACATATGAGGAGTTGCCCTTATTATTAGCTAGCTAAAATGGTGGGTTATGATTAACTAAATATATGACCACAGTCCAAAGTATCAACACTTGAATAGCAAACAATGACCAATTCTTCGACCATCTAAACAGACATACTTCTCTTCACTGAAGATCACCTTATTACCTTACTCAATGGTGTTAAGGGCTTGGTTAAGCCCCAGAGCAATCAATCACTTACACCAACATTCCTAACATGGTGACTCACATGTGGCTGGTGTAAGAAACGTATCTTAATAAGCCCAGATTTCAGAAAGATATTTACAAATTACACAATGCAGACATCATTCTGAATTCTTGGTGTGGTATCCCTGTCTGTACTGATTTATACAAGTACTATGTGTATTGTTTTGTCTTGATTATTAGATTTGTAGCTACTGTAGAAATATGGATCTAATCATATAGAGCTTAAACAATGCATTCTTGCAATTTCATAATGAAATTTCCATTATATTTTGTGTGTTAAAGTGTGAAAACATTTTTCCCTACAAATCACTATATTTGTTTTATGGCAATATGCATATAATGAATTAGAAGTTTTAGTGTTATAATTCATGCAGTAATACAGGTTTGGTATAACAAGGGGATTTCCAAATTGACTTTTATAGGTTAGTAAATAAAGCTGATAAAGACTGGTGACTATGTTATGAGACACTCCATGTCTCATCATGTGACTACGGTAACCAAGGACAACAGCATGCAAACATTCCTGAAGATAGAGTCAACCCTTAAGACACACACACACACAAAGTATTTTTCAAGCAAATGTATCTAATAAGCTGCACACTCAGATTTTCAGAAAAAAAATGCATTGGGTGTGGTTATGAAGGTTGCTAGGGTAACACATGTAGTATTTACCTTCATTGAGAACTTCTCCCACTTGATCCAAAGCCTTATCCACTTTATCTTGATGTCTCAAAACAAAGGGGCGGATAAATCTGTAATAGATCAACTGTGAGCCATTTGAGGCTATAGGGGCCATACACCAGACCAGGAAAATACACTGAAAAATAAAGGGAATAACCAGATAAAAAGATTGATTGATGTTTCATGCGACACTCAAGATCATTTCCCTCATATGATGCCGATGCCAGGTTTGGTGTGCGAGGAAAGCGCGATTGAGTAACTGGCAACTTTTACGCATATGGCGATCAAGTGAAAAACCCACTAGGAAATTTGGTATGAGTGGGATTCCAACCTGTGATGCATCAATGGAAGGTCTGTGACGGACTGAGGGAGATACAATCTTGAAATCCGAAATATCTTGCAATAACTATAGGTGACAATAAGTTTAAAGTGAAATTACTTTTAGCTTCATACACTCAACAAAAAAACAATGGAAAGCATAATAGCATCAAAGATTATCGACTTTGATATAGATCAAAAAGGCGTGTAACCCAATAAACCAATAAGTAGATATCCACCGTTTATCATAATAACTTGGTCTTCAATAACGGTTATTTCTAGAAGTATAAATAGAAGCGTATTCACAATAACATTCTTATAATTTATAACTTATCGGTAAATGGGCTGCTTAGACTCCTGAGAAAAGGAAAAACATGAACTAGGTTACGGTAAGAGTTCCGCTAATTCAAGTACTCAAAACATTACGAAAAGCACTCTAAAAGTTTGAGACTTTTTGTTGGGTGTCTTACCTCCTGCATGGAGCGAGCGATAATCCTATCGAGCAATCGCTATTGTTGTTGTTTTAGACCAAAGATGGCAGAAAGCAGTCTGATAATTTGTTATCTTCACATCGCTCGTCCTTGAATTAGTGGAACTCTTACCATTCATCTGCTGTAGTGGATGGATCAACTGACTTACCCTCAGCAAAGTTAATATCTTGATACTGAGTTCATAATCAAAATTAACATTCTTATAATTTATAACCTTTACTTTATCGGTAAATGGGCTGCTTTGACTCCTGGGAAAAGGATTGATTGATTGATTGTTTGGTGTTTTACGCCGCGCTCAAGATTATTTCACTTATATGGCGGCGTTGCAAGTTTTATTGTGGGAGGAAACCGGGCTCTGTGCCCGGAGGAAACCCATGACCTTCCGTTGGTAACTGGCAACCATCCCACATAGGTCGTTCGAGTGAAAACCCAGTCAGAAAATTTTCCAATTTTTGGACTGAGTGGGATTCGAACCCGCGACCCATTGGTGCCTGGGAAAAGGAAAAACATGAACTAGGTTAACATTAACCAAACTGAAAGGGAGTTTATTGTAGACAGTCTCATTGGATACCCAGGACAATATGTATACAAACTTTCCATTATGTTTACCTTGAGGAGCCAGTAGAATGGGATCCAAAAGAGGAAAATGTCGGTGAAAAGTTCAATAAGTGCAAAGAAAGCATAAGTGACCCAATAAGTCAGCCATTTGGTGTCATCGTCTTTCTGATTGGACTCAATAGCCTTGATACTGAAATAACAAAAATTAAGCAAATGATTATGTTACGTACAACAGCTTTCTTGAGGGGAGGGGGCTGGAGACTTTACTTCAAGGCTAATTTTATGTTAGTGGCTTACTTGTACAGAAGTTGGACAAAAGTCATGACATATAATAAATAATGTTATTGGTATGTGAGGATAAATTGACTTACGAAGCATATGCTGGATAGATGAAGCCTATGAAGTTACAGAGGAACTGTGCCCCATATCCTATCATCAAATACAGGGCAAGGAAGCCAATTATTCCTAAAAAAAAAACAACAGCAATTGGATAAAGAAATATACAGACTGAGCAACATATCCAATCATTAAACAAAGCCAGATTCCCAACATTCCAAGAGACAATTACATGACAAATGAAGCTAAGAGGCCAAAGGGAATATTGTATTGGCTTTTTAAAGGGTGAATTTAATTTTTCCATTCACATCTTCACAATAACAATTGAGGAGGTTAAAGTTAAAGGATAAATGACAAGCGCAAGACAATAACTCTTATTTTGTAATCAAGTTTTTTAATACATGAACTCGGCCAGAAATAAATTGAGATTTCTGGCGCAAAATTCAAGGTATTCGTTTAGCTTAGACCTGTGATGTCATAGTTGATATCTGATGTGTACATTATTATTGTTGTGACGTCTTACACGGCCGACGTTAAGTCGGTGCATTTTTATGATTGGTTGAAATAACAACGAAAGCGTTCAAAAGTCAAGTATGACGTCAAATACGAAAGTATTTCCGATTGGACACGTAAGATATGCATATATTTTCAAGCAATGTTTTTTAAATATAGATTTGGTCAATTAACAGTGACAAAACACCATTAATTGTTCAGAAAGGACTTGGCCTTTATGCTTTATAGGATAATCATTATTATTCATTTTAATTCGGTGGACTAGCAATTTAAAAAAAACTTATTATTAAATTACAACAATAAAACAATTTTTTAAGAGAGAGGAGCAACGTTTCTTGCTACAGATCATTCCATTTACAGGTAAATCTAAAAATTGGTTACCATGATACCCAATATTACCACAGCAAAAAATCAATCACATGCCTGAATTGGAGACAAAGAAACAAAACATAGAAGCCAGACTTATTTGGGGGAATGGATTGGCCAGAGATTTGTGTGGCAATCTTATATAATTCTTTGTTGTACGTTTTATTTCAGTGAATGCTAGAACAGGTTTTGTTTGATTCTGCAGCGTGTAACATTACACAAGTAAGAGTCAAAGACATTAGTTTTAATGACCACCTGGGTTTTAAATCAGCCATGCATGCAAACTGGGAGGACCTACATGCAACTTTCAAGAGAAAACAAAGTCAAACAACCAGGTCCTAAGATAGCAAAGTTCCTGTTCAGTAATTCTACTGGTATCAGTGATCAAATTATGCAATATTACATGACATGTCATACACTTATAATGGGTAGGGAGGTCGATTTTCAAACTTCGACCTTCACAAATATTTCTGAACATTTGTTGAACAGTTAATCTATTCTAGGAACACTAAATAAGCTATATAGACTATCCTGTTTGTATTTTATATTTCAGTCATTAAATCAAAGCACGCCAGTGTTCATAAAACAGCTTGGGTAGGGTTTATTATTTAGTGACTAGAAAAAAAAACAGGATTGAGGAAAATGGTAAAAAAAAACTTTGGGTAGTACATGTATGTTTCTAAATGGTTGGTCGGGTAACAGCAACCAAATCATTTTTTTGTTTTTTTCGGAAAAGATCTAACAGATCCCAGTCATTCATTTCATTTTGAGCGACATTTTACACATTGTGCTAATACTGACATGACAATAGCATGGACGCTTAGATTAGTTATATAGTTTATACAGTAGGGCCTACTTGGTTTACTACTACTAGTTTGAGGAGAATATATAAGTTATAACATTAACAACAGACTAAATTGTAATTGAAATTGAATCTGACACAATGGCCTGATTTGACTCTTGAGAGCATTTTCCTTTCTTTTTTTCAGTTCCATTCATTGTAACATATTTTCTCAATGATCTTTTACTCTTTTAACTAAAGTTTTAGGCCTAAACATCCACGGTCTACCCAAAATCTACAAAAAGACTAAATGATACTATTCTAAAATCAACATTCCCAGCTGATTCCAGTCCCTGTTTTATTTAACCTGACATTCATATGATCCATTGGGCCATCTGTTAATTAATAATCGGAATAAATTACAATCTCATCCCTAGTGTAGTAGATCAATGAGATTATTTCGTTGTTGTTGGCGCTGTTGTGAACAAAAGTAACGTTAGGTTAGTTTACTATTTAGACAGAAATAAAGTTCAGTTTTACCCAGGGCAATGTACAATCTTCGCACTCCCGTTTTTTGTTCCACCTTTTCCAAAAAATCGTTCACTGCATTCTTCTCGTGCAAGGATTTGTCCAGTTTTGCCTTCCATGTCTCGATGTTCTGTGCCACAGCCATTTTTGCAATCTGTTGAATTCCTCTTCCCTTCCTCGTCGAAATGTAAGTTTGGCTGCACAGCTGCACTGCTTTTTGATGTGATGAGCGGAAAGGGTCATGTGACGTCATGGACCTCTGCCCAGAGACTTTTCAATTTTCCAAAACGAGGCTTGTTTTTCCGTATCCCATCCATCGAGTTCTAAAACAAACTACCGATGAGCACACCCGACCCAGATCTTTGGAATATCACCTAATATAAATAAATAGTGTTGTTAGAAAACTGTCAGTGTTTGAAACCTATCAAATATATTGGGAAAATAAAAAGGGAGACTTTGGCTTTCACTAGTTTTAGGCTTGTGATGGTCTGTAAAAAGTAAAACAGTCTACTTTAAAGAGAAACGTCACGAGTAGGTCATGTACTTGCGACAACTGACATCCGGTGCCAAATTCTTCAAAATTAACAAAGCAGGTTTGACACTCTTAATGCTTATTTATAAATACTGTATATAGATGATGCTACGAATTGGTATATGTACTTCCTATGAGTTATTCGTGACTGCAGTTTCTTAATTCAATGTGCACAGTCGGGCACATTTGTTTTTGAGTAGACGCTTTTTTATATGGAAAAACAGGTTCCCTTTCGAAAACTGGTCACGCAATGGTGCTTGTAAGGTTTTAATACGTAATGGATCGAACTTATATTACGTATAGTATATAAACGTTTTTTTCTACAAATCTCAATTCTAATTTTGCCTTTGTTGGGCAAAGTCTATAGACAGCTGACTGATACATAAAAGCCATGAAAATATATAGCCGCACTCGTGTGTCTCTATCCTGGTTTACTTACTTTGCCGGTCAGGTAGAGCCACACATTAAACTGCCATTATAAGGGTGAGATAACTCGTGTAACCTCATTAGGCCAATTTTTATGCTATGCTTTACAAAGAGCGATTAAACAGTTTAACAACGGATTTCGAAGAAATCAACTGGTTCAGTGAAAAGAGGAATGTTTCAAAGATATAATAGGCGGTTATAGCTGAAAGATAGTTGAGATTAAGGATATTTAAGACTCAGCTTATATCTGAAATCCGAAGTCCTTCCAAAAAATTCATTTAAAAGCCGTAACTAGAAAATATAAAGCAATTGCTTTGCTTAGCCTAGCCTAATTCACCAAAAGTTAATTTCTTGCCTGCCTCCTTGTTTGATAATCTGATATTCATTATGTCGTCAGGGCGGACCAACAACCAGCAAATATCAGAATGGAGATAACAAGTTGGATTTAACTTGTTGAATTAAGCCTAGCCTAGGGGTACCAGTTATCGAGGGTTAGGTACATTAATGATTTGTAAACAGAGAAGTCCTCCAAGAATTATAACAAAATTTTACACGTACTTACAATTCGTAGTTTCCTTCATTTTCAAAGTGCAGATTTTGTAATTTAGTCCGCAATTTAAGTTCTTTTAGCAGACGATGTTGTCAATTCTACCCCTATGCCGTGTGCAAATATACATAAATACGTTGGATGCTCAACGGTTGTGGTTTCACAACCACACACCGCTCTTCCCATATCCTCCCTGCGTGACAACAAATGGCCTTATTTTCTATTTTTAGTACAAAGCAAAAGTCGTTATTCTCATAATACCCCATAGTTCCACTTGCTTAAACTGTTATATTGTATCCCAATCAAAAATAAAGATATAGATGTATCTGCGTATGCCAATGATGGCGGGTCGAATTGAGCCCATCGCTGCTGAATTTAGCGTAGACGAGAAAGTGATGCATAACGGCAGCATTTGCATTGTAAAGAAAAGTTGTCAGCCAGTGAATAGTTTCTGGTCTTATGACTTATATGACCTTTCGTCCGGTCAGGTGAATTGTGTGGCTGAATGTTTTTTTGAAACTCTGCCAGTTGAACGATCTCGTGCAAGATGTATGAATAGATTCGTGTGAAAGTTCAAGGTTGCACAGTTTAGCGGCGGGAGGGAATGGGAAGTGCCATTCATCGATGTGCAAAAAAGTAAATGTTCGGGGGGTAGAATGGGGTTTAAAACCTCTGTATCGGTTGTAGTTGTGTGACCACACACCGCTGAGGACTGTTGATCGCCTGAGTCGTCAACCCCTTTCCACGCCTGCGGCGTCTCGGGGGGGGGGGGGGGGGGGTTGACTCTGTGACCGACAGTCCTCAGCGGTGTGGTCACGCAACTGCAACCTCTCTTTCAGTGTTAAACCCCTAACAATCAATCGGCAAAAATTAGACAGTGCAACAGAAGTCTTGAAAATCCACAAAGAATCAGGAACTTGAACAAATAATCATTGATTATAATAAGTCATTGATTTGGATACCTTCATTGTATGGGTTAACACAGGCAAAAACATAAATGACGGTTTCATTTAACGGTGTGAGGTTTTGGCATTTGAAAATGGCCTTTTTTGTACAAAAGAAAGTAATAACTTGACTAGTTTACTGTAGAATGTCCATTATATTCAATAAGCGTGTTTATTGGAATTTTTAAAAAAGAATTATCACAACCTGACTTTTTTCTCAACCATCAATAACTGAGTCCCTCACTGTTGAATTTCCAGTCGCACACCAGGCTGACTTTTTCATTCTGATAAAGAAAACGCAGTCACTCAGCAATGCTAAATTATTTTAAATAAGTAACAAACAGGTACATCTTGGCACTCCCAAAGTTACATTACTATGACCTAAGCCATTTTATTAGACGATTGATGAAGATCACATTTACCCTCTGTATCTGGTCCCCTCAAGCTAGTCTACAATAAGTTGAGCAGGTTGGGGAAAGTCGCCCATCGGCGGGTTGTCCATCGATTAGTGGATAAACTGCCGAACGACAGAGAATAGACCTCAGCAGTGGGTGAAGTTTGGACAAAAATGACAATTTTCTCTCTATCTGCCGTCTAAGTCAACTCACTCTGTAGTTATCAAAAATGACCATGAGACATAAATCCATGTCCTTGACCTCTGCTCATCCATGTTGGGTAAAGATGGCTTCCAGTTCTTCAACAATTTCAGCCTAGAGGGTTACCCTCTAGCTACCTCTTCATATCTTAAATTCTTATATTTTTCATCTTTTATGTTAACAGGCAGGAACTTTGGAATGTTGACCTACTTAGTGTCCTTGTGATATTATGAATGGGAAAAGTGACCAATCAGGACTACATCCTGATTTATCTATTGAAGTCACTGACAGCATGACCCTTGAATCTGCTGCTGTCATAAAGAATGTCTATGGATTTAGTGTTGATCCCCGATTTACAGATCTCGTTCCTATCGGGCAAGGTGGGAATGGAATGGTCTTTTCAGCCATCGACAGTGATTGTGAAAAAAACGTGGCCATCAAAAAAATCTGTTTTTTAGATCAAAAAAGTTGCAAGTATGCATTGAGAGAACTGACTATTATGAGACAGTTGCAACATGAAAATGTTGTTGCCATTTATGAAATCCTTGGACCAAATGGTTTCTCAATGGATGGAAAACATACATCAACACCAAATTCTAGTGCTTTCAATGCATTTTATATCGTTCAAGAACACATGGATGTTTCCCTATCACAACTGATACAAAATGCCACTCTTAGTCAGGACCATATTAAATTCTTTCTCTATCAGATACTGAGAGGTTTGAAGTATATCCATTCAGCAAACATCATCCACAGGGATATAAAACCAAGCAATATTCTACTGAGTTTGGAGGACTTGGTATTGAAAATTGGAGACTTTGGTCTTGCCCGGGTTGTTGATCCTGCCTACTGTCACAGGGTAAGAAAGACTAAACTAAAAACTTTCTTCAGATGCTATATGCATGAAAACTGTATATGAACTTTTCTTGTCCAGTTGCAGGCCTTGCATTTTGGATAATTTGGTCACCTGTTCACGGACAGTTTAACATTGTTACTTTGGTAAATCATATAAGGCACATAGGCCAAGATGGCCTTCCTTAGATTTAAGACCTGCACCTGCAATTATCTCCTGTCACTTTCTTTCCACGACATGCCCAGTCGGTTAGTGATGGTCCTCGCTGAAGGTTAGGTTTCTCCTCCACTAAACCTGCCAAGCCGCAATATAAGTGAAATAATCTTGAGTGCAGCATAAAATATCAATCAATCAATGTTTCTATATTTGTATTTAAAAGAAATGTAATAGAAATTATATGTAGTACATTACAAGCTTTAGGTCTATTTTAATAAGAAAGTAAAAAAGATTTAAATACTTTGAAAAAATTAAGAATACCAAGAGAAGAGTAAATATTTAGAAGTCTGTTTGAAAGTATAGTGTCATATTAAGTTGTTGTTTATCTTGCAGGGCTATTTGACCGACCGTATTGGAACATGCTGGTACCGTGCTCCAGAGTTGATCATAACACCTCGTGATTATACATCAGCTATAGATATTTGGGGTGTGGGTTGTGTTCTAGGTGAGATGCTTACAGGGCAACCTCTTTTCCCCGGAGCACAAGAAATGGAACAAATTGGACAAGTCCTGGATTGTATTCCCCTGAATGATAATGAGTGGAATATTGTCACACAAGTTCTCCCTCAGACTGTTATGAAGAAACATAAACGATTTCCTCAAGCCTCTCTGAAGTCAAAACTCTCTAATGTGGAGTCAAACGGTAATTAGATTTTCTCATCTATTACATCCAACTCTTCTTAAAATAAGTTTAAAGTGGCACGAGCTGCCAAAATGTTGATATTTTGACGTAAAAGCAGAATGCTGAAATTATTGGCTATTTTTCTGAAGACGTATTATAAATTCAGAAACTTTTTAGTGCTTCTAGTCTCGAGAATGTACAATAAGCTATTGTTTTGAACTAACTTTGGCTTAGAATGAATGAATGGTCGTCCTGGTTATTTGAATTTTGTTTACTTTTCGAGCACTATTCCGGTCCGTATAGGCCACATACAGTATGGATTTTCCCCATTCCAACGCTAACCATTTAGTTTTTCGATAGCCTTCAATGCTTCTTACTGGCGGGACGTTCAGAAATTATAAAAAAAGTGTGACTTTTGGCAGTTCATGCCACTTTAAATGCTTCTATGTTGATGTAAGGACACAGGACCTTCAAAGCTCTCTTGGAAATTTGTTGGTCTATAACCTTCACCTAATGGGTAACGGTTATAAATTTGAAGAAACAAGAAATATGACAAATTTTTTATTTGTTTTTATCTGACCAAGCTAACTGATATGATTGTCAACTTGTCAGGAACTAGTGATATACTGTCCTCCTCAAAAGAACTGACAATGTCACAGAAGTAAAATAAACTTGAATATGACTTACAATATAAAACACCAATCATGTAACAACTGCTGAAGGCTGACTTTTGATCCGCCAAAACTGTTGGAAAATTTCTGTAAGTGGTAAACAACAACTGTGAAAAATGTAGATAGATCGCCAAGTGCCAGCCACTATGCATAATGATATTATTTCTTATTTGTAGCCAAAGACCTTATGGAAACCTTGCTTGTGTTTTCACCAAATGAGAGACCCACAGCCCAAAAAGCACTGAGTCACCCATACCTAAAACAGTACTCTTTCCTAGAGGATGAACCAGTGGTGTCTAGGCCGTTTAGGATTGAACATGAGGTATGCCTTGTAATATTGACACATTGTCTTAGTGACAGAAATATATGGGGTTAGTAAAATCCAACATGCCTTTTGCTACACCGTATGTTTTCATAATGGGTGTCAAACACACTGTGTAATAAATTTGTTGTGTTGATGATTCTTAAATTATCTGTTTGGCCAGTCATACGTTTATCCAAGATTTGAAAAAAAGGTACCCAAGATAGCTATTTTCAACATTCTCTATAGAACTGGATGTCCAAATGACCTATTTTCTGACTGGGTTTTCACTTGAAAGACCTATGTGGGATGGTTGCCAGTTACCAACGGAAGGTTGTGGGTTTCCTCTGGGCATAGAGCCCGGTTTCCTCCCACTATAAAACTGGCGACGCCGCCATATAAGTGAAATAATCTTGAGCGCGGTGTAAAACACCAAACAATCAACCAAATGACCTACTTTTTTATCTTGGCCATTTTAAATTGCTGGATTATCGGGTGTCCAAAACTGTAAATTTTGACCACAGTACTGGATGTCCAAAAGCAAGTGGTCACCCATCTGGATGAACCCTTGTGTGGAGGGGTGGAAGAGATATTAGATTGATCATAAGATGCCCAATCCAAACAGCCAAATGAGCCACGTATTCAGACTCGGTCAACAAAAAATGGCTGAAAATATCTTACTGGAGTGGCTTTCACTCGATTGGTCTGTCTGGGTTCTTTCCATGTACCTACAGAAAGTCAGGGTTTCCTCCATAGGGCTCAATTTCTTCTCTAATAAACAGCCATAGTAGCATATAGTCTTGAATGTTAGAAATCCAACAATCCAATGCAGGAATTTATTGGTTCTCTATTGATGTGCATTTCATTTAGGTGGATGATCTTCCTATTGAGGCTCTTCGACAAATGCTGATACGAGAGGGGCGAAGATCACCTGAAGGATGTGGAAGTCAAAGCCCTCTCATTCAAGGGAGACAATCATGTGAAAACCCAGACTCGATCTTTCAAACCGCTTCTGATGGCCAGACTTATACACAAGATGGCAGCGATCAAGTTGAACAACCAAATGTCAATCCTCAAACCAACCTAAATCCCCAGGCTGTAGTGAGGGACAAAAATAGCCAATCATCCTGTAATTCTGTAAAGGAAAGCCTCTACATAGACATCTCGGGTATTGAAAATGCTAAGGAGTTTTGTGGACTCTCTCCCAAAGAGAAAGCAGATAAGATGAATAGTCTACAGAGAACAACAGAGAAGAATAACTCTGGTATGTCAGTGAAAATGAAAGATCGGTTGAACGAAAAACGGCGAGGTCGATCACCCACCTCTGGGCTGACGGTAAACCCAGGTGAAGCCAATTTGTCTAGAAAAATTGAAGGAGATTGGGATGATCCATCTGAGTGTGTCAATTCAGGAAATTGGCCAACAGATCTTTCAAATGTGAATGATCGTTTAACTGAAGACAAAAATCTACGAAACTCTCCAGACAGTCTTCATGTACTTAATAGAGAAAAATCACGCTCAAAAGAGTCCTTGTTTAAAAAACAAATGGGTAGACAAAAGAAAAGTAAGCAAAAATCTATGAATGTTCGTGATTTTGATAACTTATATCGTCTTCCCACTGAGCATTTGAGACGACATCGAAGAAGGACAGATGATCGCTTACTTTCCATCAAACCTAAACCAGAGTTCAGCAATGCAGAGAAACATGTTAAATTACGAGAGGAAGTAAATGAACGTTTGCGTTTAGCAGAATTAGAAAGGGACCATATTCGAGGTGCTGTTGGTGGTACATGCACCCTTGATGAAATTGTTCGTCCAATTGGAGATATTTCTGTAGACCTTGATCGTATTTGGAACTCTGAAATGCACACAGTAAATATGAAACCTGCTCGTCCTATTCCACCAGAAAATATCAAAACACGTCGAGACAGTAGTTCATCAAGTGACGATCAGAGATTTGAAAGTTAGTATTATAACTGGACCCTTTTGATAGTATTATTCAGCATTTGACCCTATTTAATACTGGTAAAAGTCTACTATATCTGGAATATTTATTTATAACCAAATTTTGTTACCTATAATCTTCAAATTTTAATGCTAAGATATTATTTCCTATCACTGCTGTGTTTTGGATGGACCATTGTCACTGTATAATATAATATAAAACATTATGCAAGTCTTTTTGTCTTTCCTTGTGATGAACCCTGACTTTTATTTTCATAACTTCATTTCTCTTTCACATCACAATTGTCTCCGTCAGTCCATTCATAAAACTAAAAGATTCTAATGAACACACCCATTTCTTAGCTACCGACAATGTAAACTAAGGATTAGCCTAGCAGTGAGCACATCTATTCCTTGGGTACCGACAATGTAAACTAAGGATTAGCCTAGCAGTGAGCACATCTATTCCTTGGGTACCGGCAATGTAAACAAAGGGTTAGCAATGAACATATATAAGCTCTTTAAATGGTTGATTGATTGGAGCTTGTCTCACTCAACACTTAAGGTAATATGCCGACAAAAGTACCAAAAGATCACCCTCCTCACTCACATCTAAATTTCAATATCGGGCTAGACAGACCATAGAGCGTCCAAAAAGCCAATGTATTAGGCATGCTTAATGTTCCCCCTTGCTGGGTCATACGTGGCAAAATCAGAGCCACAATGCTCCAGCCCAAGGGCCTTCTTAAGTGGCTTGAATCATGAATTTTAAACTGTCTGAATGTGGTTATGGTTCCGGAGAAATGGGTTGGAAGAATGCAATACAGAAGAGGGACAGATTAAAGACAGATAATTTCTCAAACAGTCTCAGTCTTCACATTGAGTAGTAGGATCTTAATGTTTACATGGATTAAATTGACAGAGAATCCTGGGTGCTTCACCAGGTGGAATAGAATTACACCTTGAAATTCCAAGCTCGGACTTATGTCTGGGTTGCACTTTACAAAGCTGAGAGGAAGTAAATGTATACATGTAGGTGTTTTATCTGTGCATTTGATTTTGATCTCAATGGGCAGAGTGATAACCAAGGGCTTAATCCCATGTTAGTTACCAGCGGAAGGTCGTGGGTTTCCTCCGGGCACAAAGCCCGGTTTCCTCCCACAATAAAACTGGCAACGCCGCCATATAAGTGAAATAATCTTGAGCGCGGCGTAAAACACCAAACAATCAATTAATCCCATGTTTGTTATCACTAAGTTGACCTAAATGTGGAAGAGTGGCTAGGTACTCTATGAAGGTTGGGGGTTTCCTCTCGGCAAAGAGCTCGGTTTCCTCCCCCACTAAAGCTAATCAATCAATTTTAAGACTATGTCCAAAATTCCCTCAAATTTGTGATTAGGTGTATCTTAGTTATAGCAAAACAGTAATACCTTGTGGAGAGATGCTCAGAAGCTATTGTAATATAGGGACAGAAAAAAAGACAATCAATTTGACATGAAAATTCTATGAAATATATTTTCAACAATTTAAAAAATGTTTATACATATATACAATGTACATGTATACATATTGATTTTTGGCAAATTGGCATATTGTTCTATAAAAACAATTTAATCATACAAACACTGACTTGCACAACTGAATAGAATATAAATATATATTTAAACTGTGTAACATTTGCAATATCACATGCTCCTTCATACAATTTATTAATACATTAATTACATTTTTATTAATACATTTAATAAACAGCTTGTCACTAATTAAAAATAAAAGGGTATACTCTAGACTTGTTAATCGTTAACTGGTATCGGCAACAATTTGGTTCTGAGTAGTTCAAAGTTATCCCAATATATAGGCACAATCAACATGCAGGTTTTTGTCTCCTCATGGTAGAAGTTTTGTAATAAAATTTATGAAGCCAAATAAAACAGAAATTTAGCTAAAAAGTATCCTTACTTTTCTTATTAAAAAATTTGCATTACATGTTAACAACATCTCATTAATGCTTACAGCTTTGTGTGGTTCTTCTATAGAAGAAACAGTAATTTGCCTTGAATTGATACAGTGCTCTGAATATTTTTGAGGAGTTCTTATTTCCCATAACTAGATTACTGGTAACATGAATACCATTCTAATTCTCTCTAATCAATATATTTGATATAGAACGAGCTGTGATCTGCCTGGGAAATTCAATACACATAATACATTTAATACTAGTAAGAGTGGTGTCAATTATTAAATCTCCGATATAATAATACTTAAAAGAATAATTATTTTTCTTTCATAAATATCACAGTCAACAACAGGACGGCATTGGACATACATTATGTAAAAATCAAACAGTATTCATTTAAAATATATTTGATCCAAGTACATTTAAAAATGTAAACATTAAGAGTAAGAGTGGACTGTGGAAATATAAGAAGACATTATAGTCAGCACAAGGCGTACTATACATATATATTTAATACTGGTAACATTGGTGTTGTTTAATAAAATCTCCAACATAATAATTGTTAAAAGAATAAGTATTTTTCATCATTATAAATCGTTCTGTTTATGAAATAAAATATGAAGATGGGTAAAAATCACATCAATGGGTTAATTCTAGTTTATGAGTAAAAAAGTTAAAAACCCACGAAGAAATATTTCAATTTCTTCAGCTGACTGGAATTCAAAGGTCATCTTTGTTTTGTTGACTATACTGTATATATGACCCTTCAATGTACGTTAATTACAATTTTCGAATTATGATACAGAGAGAATCACAGTGTTATTGACATAATGACAGGAAACAATACACCAGAGTTTGTCAATTTACATTTCTGCTTTGTCAAGAAAAACAATGACAAATAAAAAGGCGAATGTGGATAAATCTGGGGGCTGTTTCTCAACACACAACCGTCGTAACTTTGTGTCTGGTCGTAAAGTAATGTTGAAGGTATATGTTGCCATGACAGTTAAGCCATTCATTGAACTTACGTCTGGTGCAAATGTGTTGAGAAACATTCCCCTGTATTACAGGCACTTAATCATCAGATATCTGATTTCAGCATCAGGACAAAAAAAACATTTGTTGACAATTCTTCACAGAGTGTTTGTGAAGGTTTTTGTTCCATTGTAGCCCTTGGCTGTGTGTTATGAAGGGTCAAATAACTTAATGGAATGGCAGTATCAGCTAAACTTTCTTACAGAATCTGTAGTAACTCGAAAAGATATAAGTTTCTGAGATAATTGACACGCCCTATTCGGCTATTGTATTGTGTCCTAAACCAGTTTGTTTTGGTCTGGGGTATACAGTAATCTCTAATCACAGTCAGTTTGTTAATGTCAATTGTAAGTTTATATTTCTGACATGGTGCTCTGTGTCATATCACCCGTTTTGACAAGACAAACAGTTCCCATCCCATCTTGACAAGACAAAAGAGTTCCCATCACATCTTGACAAGACAAACAGTTCCGATCACATCTTGACAAGACAAAAGAGTTCCCATCACATGTGATATATCCATGTATTCCACATGGAAAGCATCAGTCATAGAGCCACCATCTGGACTCATCAACACATCACAGTGGGGGGTTTCAGTGACACTCAGCTCAAAACAATGGCGTGATTTTCACGTAGTTCTAATTGCTTGAGACGGATATTATTTGAGGCTCCCCTGATTCGTTGTGATTTTGTTGATCGTTGATTGGAGTTTGTATCAGTACCAGTTGGCCGTGTTGAGAGTTGACTGTTATTGTTTGGTGAGGATAGTTCTGGTCTCTGTACCACTGGTGCTGGAGCTGATACTACAGATAGACCTGCTACTCCTGCAAAACAAACAGAACAAGTCATCAGAAGCTTCTAAGCAATATATTACACACGGTTCATTAACCTTTTTATCTTCGGTCAGTACAAAATGTTGAACTTGAATGAAATTCACCATGAAAGGGGGCCAATTCCAGACCTAATACTTATGTTTTGTAACGATATGAAATGGTTTGCCTTATAGAAAGTTAAATAATTAATAATCATGCATTCACATTAACCAAACTGCACAGCTTTCTGGAAGGTAACAATTTAGTCAAGAGATAAGCGAGTGGTTGAGGAAGGCTATGCTAAAGGGCATGCAGTGCCATGAAACAGACTAAGTCATCAGAAACAAGCACTCATTGTCTACATCTTCCTATACTGTCGGAAAAGGGCAGTAACTCTGAAAATAATGAAACCAGCACAACCAAAATAGGCAAAGCACATCCTCACATATCCAGCATGTCCACTAAATTTCTAAACAAATCTGATAAAAACTGTGGGAGGAGATGCGATGACAAGAAATGATTATGGACAGACAGACAGCCGAACAGATACATTTTAAGTTGATCACTGAATCCCCTCGCATTATATGCTAGGGGGGGGGGGGGGGGGATAAAAAGGTTGAGTTGAAAGGTTTCCTGTCATAAGTCTAATTGGACTGTCAAGACTAAAAACTGTACCATGTAAATATCACACAACCTAATTGGAAAGGGCAACATTTTATATCAGCTTTTAGTTTAATACAACTAATCTCACATTACCATTGGACGTTTGAAAAGTGCTAACAAAAACTGGAATGGCCACAGCTATTTGACTGACCGATGGTTTTGGACCACACATAATATTATTTGAATTATATGGTGACATTGCGAGATTTAGTGTGGGATAGCGGGGCTTAACTCTCAGCAGGTAGATGGCAACTGATAGAGTAAGTGAAGGCCCGTTCTCACTGTACGATTTGTCGGTCCGACTTGTAGGATGCAATTAAAATGGATGCTTTTAATTGGTCAATATGATTGATCAACCAATCAAATGCATCCATTTTAATCGCATTCTACAAGTCGTTACGACAAATCGCACAGTGAGAATGGGCCTTTAGACTCCAGGCAATGGAGTGAAAAAACATTTTTTTTGTTTGTCTTTGAACGCAGTTTTATCAACAGATCCATCAATGGAACAAATTCGTCATAAGTCGAACTGAGGGGCTATTGCTGTACAAACTGAGGCCCCCAGTAACCAGGTCTGTCAATCAGGTTCAGGCTCAAACACACTTATCATGAACTTTAATTTAACTCAACAAGACTGTCGTAGTTTATGTCATGTCTTTTAAAGTTCACACTGCTTGACAATTAATAGATTATCAAAATTTGACACATAATGCCAGTAACACATAATCTCAAAACTATGGTTCATGCCATAAATGTTCCTACTAACAGTTGCTGCAGTTTGAATGTGGAAGTAGAGAAGAACTTACCACTTGCTGATAATGTTGGTTCCTTGGATCCCAATGCACTGATTGCCCTTTTATGAGAGGGTAGAAGAGAGTCATACTTGTCAATCAAATCTGTACGAGCAAGAAGTCTGTTTCTTTCAGCTTCAGCCTCTAACAGATGAGATAGATGCCTGTACTCATTCTCAGACCCTCCTGTTGTTGAAGCCGTTCTGGCTAGACCCAATGGCTTCCTCGTGTATCTGCTTCTCTATAATCAACGGAATAAACCATTTTAATCAGATGTTTGTGAATGAGCTTTATCAGTAATACTGTATTCTAGCAGGTTATCAAACTTGACCAAAAACGTAAATGGGCTTCATTATTGAATGGTCTTTCTGAACTGTCTTGGATCATACCCCCTTTCGTTTTAGAACATGTTCTGTATAAACTTGACCAAACAGTAGGCCTAAATGAGATTTCTGATGCATATGATACAAATTTCCAGCCAACCCTTCTGCTCAGCCTGTCCAGAAATGAATTACCTTAGTATGGCAACGGTAACTTATATTTGAAATCTGGTGTCATTGAGTGTCTGTATGATTGTTTGAAAAGGCAATGCATCAAAAAGCAAAATACAAGGATTTTTCAGGGACATGGGGCCAGTTTCACTAAACGGCGTAGCGTAAGTTTTTACGTAAATGCCTTAGCAACCCATACTGTACAGATACGTTAGTATGAAAGTTACGCAAAAAATACATCTTGTTTTGTTTCAACATTATCATTTTAAAAAACCTATTTAATCATCTTACAGTTACAAGTCACCTGTAGATCTGTTGAAAAAAAAGCACTACTAATAAGTTCTTCAACACAAAATATCAGGGTGTTATGCCAAAAAAATATATCTTAGGGAGAAAATTGTATTCCAATTATTTTACAGATAAAAAAATGTACCACTAAGCTGCACATGATAGCAGATGGATTTGTGTTTACCTGGAAGACCCCGGTCCCTCTGTCTACAGCACTGGGGTGGAGATTGGTGGATTTATTCCTCTGCCATTGGTTGATCTGGTTACTGGGCTGTGTAGAGGAGACAGCAAGATGAGTTTGGGAGAGTTGGGCAGAGCGGACAGGGCCAGGGGAATGGGGAGCGGAGTTAGAGGGCAGGGCTTTCAGGGAGGAATAAGTGACAAAACCAGGAAAGGCTTGATTTGGAAGGCTGGGATTATAACTAGTTCCCTGTAGACCACTGTGCTCCAAAATGTTAATATTACTGCACTCCCGACTTAGGGTATCAGCCTGGAATCAAGAGGTTAGTGAAAACAACATCGGTTAATCAGTCACAACAGTTACCAGTGAAAACACAAATCTTTCAAAACAATTCAAAGCAAAAAAGAAATAATGCCAAAAGTGCAGTTTTTCAAAAGAAACAATGATGTTAGTGTGAGCTCATCTAAACAAAAGGAACAAAGGTCCCAGACTAAATAACAATTTAATAATCTTTTTATTCATAGGTATATTACTTTTTAAGAAGCATTTATTTCTTTGATAACAAAGTTCATTTTTCAAATATTTTATTCAAATGAAAAGCGGAAGGCAGGTTTAATGGGAGGCTTTATCCCCCAGGGGTAGACTACTTCGCTCCGGGAAACCATTTGACATCGGTCAGAAATAGTTCACAAGAGTAATTTTTTACAAACAGCCAATTTGTGGAAAGCTTTATCTACTGAGGCCACAGAAGCCCCTCCAATCCATCCTATATCAAAGTAAAATCTTTAATTTTATGTGGAGATACACAAATATGTCAAAAGAAAAAGTTATTGAATTGTTAAAACTAGTAGCAAAAACTACTTACTAGAGCAAAAAGCTTGTCAAAATAATAAGGAATAAAGCTAACAGCATGCAAAAAGTAGCAAAGCAAGATCAATGGTTAACGCTGCTCTCAAGATTATTTCACTTATATTGTGAAGTGGCCAGACCATTGAGGGGAGAGAACCCTGACCTTCGACAGATACTGGCAACTCATCTACATAGGGAGATCAGGTGAAAAATCTACCCAGAACTGTTTTGTTTTATTTGATCTCAGTGGGATTCGAACCAGGGGCCCATTGATGGAAGGACTTCGAGACTATCACTGCTGACTGAACCATCAAGGCCCCTGCAATAAGCCAACAAAGCTCCGAGGTAAAAAGTTTTCAAGAATAATGATAATCAGAAAGAAAGCAAAAGATGAAGCCAAATTTTAATAAGTGAATAACACAAGCATAAATGCAACAGCCTGTTAGCAAGAAGAACTTCAAACTGTTCCCAAAGCATCAAGCAGAGCCAAACCAACAAACAGCACCCATTACCAACCTCCAAATCAAAATATTCATCAGAGTGAGCGTTAGATCTGCCTTGGTTGTCCTCCTGGTAGTTAGGGTAAGATTGCATCCTAAACTCCGCTGCACTTCGCGAGAGCTTGAGTAGAGGATACCGTTTCACAATGTCATCTCGGCTATCCAGAGTGAAATTATTTAAACGTCTATGATTTTGTGAGACAGGAAGGTGACGATCGCTTATCACCATACTGTTGGCACCATAATATTTGTCCAAGAGTTTCTGATAGTAATGTTTGTCTTTACGACGAAGCGCCACCTGCTGGCCAGCTGAGTAACAATCATGGCCGACCGAAGACCACTGGTCTATAGACTGCAGAAGTTCACAACCAAGGAACAGAGAAGCAGTGATGGGAAATAAAGAAAGGGGATATACTGTGTTTTAGACAGTTAGGCATGAAATACAACATGCATATATATAATTAAACATAATAAATCAAGTGTTATGGTGCTTGAAAAGAAATACAGTGACAGAAAGTGCACACCTTATGTGTAATCTGAAAATGTCAAGTAAAAACCAAATGTATCAATACAGTGCAACATAGATTTAAACCGTTAAGTGTAAAATCAAAAAAATCAGCTGGGGAGAAAAAGAACATTTTATAAATATATTGGCTAACGTTTTTGTAACAAATTGTTGTGTAAAAATATTTTCCAAATTGGTTTACACGTTCTTCATTAATTCATATTATACTCTTAAATGTGGCATGAGCTGCGAGAATACTGAAATGCCAAGTCATAACTATGTATGGATTATACCAAGCTGGAGTATGTACTTTGTTATACCAAGTCATAACTATGTATTGATTATACCAAGGTTGAGTATGTACTTTGTTAATTATACCAAGTTATAACCAAGTACATGTTATACCAAGGTTGAGTATGTACTTTGTTAATTATACCAAGTTATAACCAAGTACATGTTATACCAAGGTTGAGTATGTACTTTGTTAATTATACCAAGTTATGACCAAGTACATGTTATACCAAGGTTGAGTATGTACTTTGTTATTATACCAAGTTATAACCAAGTACATGTTATACCAAGGTTGAGTATGTACTTTGTTATTATACCAAGTTATAACCAAGTACATGTTATACCAAGCTTGAGTATGTACTTTGTTATTATACCAAGTTATAACCAAGTACATGTTATACCAAGGTTGAGTATGTGCTTTGTTATTATACCAAGTTATAACCAAGTACATGTTATACCAAGGTTGAGTATGTACTTTGTTACACCAAGTCATTACTATGTATTGATTATACCAAGCTTGAGTATGTACTTTGTTACACCAAGTCATTACTATGTATTGATTATACCAAGCTTGAGTATGTACTTTGTTACACCAAGTCATAACTATGTATTGCTTATACCAAGCTTGAGTATGTACTTTGTTACACCAAGTCATTACTATGTATTGATTATACCAAGCTTGAGTATGTACTTTGTTACACCAAGTCATTACTATGTATGGATTATACCAAGCTTGGGTATGTACTTTGCTATACCAAGTTATAACCAAGTACATGTTATACCAAGGTTTAGTATGTACTTTGTTACACCAAGTCATTACTATGTATGGATTATACCAAGCTTGAGTATGTACTTTGTTACACCAAGTCATTACTATGTATGGATTATACCAAGCTTGAGTATGTACTTTGTTACACCAAGTCATTACTATGTATGGATTATACCAAGCTTGAGTATGTACTTTGTTACACCAAGTCATTACTATGTATGGATTATACCAAGCTTGAGTATGTACTTTGTTACACCAAGTCATTACTATGTATGGATTATACCAAGCTTGAGTATGTACTTTGTTACACCAAGTCATTACTATGTATGGATTATACCAAGCTTGAGTATGTACTTTGTTACACCAAGTCATTACTATGTATGGATTATACCAAGCTTGAGTATGTACTTTGCTGTATCAAGTTATAACCAAGTACATGTTATACCAAGGTTTAGTATGTACTTTGGGAAATGTTTTGAAGTAACTTTGACCTAGATGAAGGTGCATATCACATATTTAACTTTTTTTTATATTTTGAAACACTTTTCCGAAGTTGGTTTTGTTTTAACAATCACAAATTTATGAAATTTTTTTTTTTATGGAAACGCCTTTGTATTACAGCCAGTCTACTGGCTACACTTTGGCTCGCTATTGTTTGTCTCAGACACCCCGTGAGGGCATTACGATCCGCCCCGAGAATAGCCGAAACCTGTGTTGTTTATTCCGATTCATTCCTAACCTTGCTGATGTGGTGGATATATGGACTGCGCATGCCTATTTGTAGGTTAGCAACAGAAAATAATCGCCATTTTGACCATTCTGACATTTCAAATAGGCATGCTCAGCCTATATACCCATGACATCGGTAAGGTTTGGAATGAATTTGAATACACAGCACGGGTTTCGGCTATTCTCGGGATGGATTGGAATGAACTCACGGGGTGTCTGAGACAAACAATAGCGAGCCAAACTGCAGCGAGTAGACTGGCTGTAATATAAAGGCATTTCTAATCCCTTTCATATTAGTCCCAGAATAACCTCACATATCAGCAAAAGATAAACTATTTCTACCTCAAAACATTTGACAAATTCAACATTGGTTCATAAAAGCTGAAGAGAAAACAATTTAATTTACATTTTGTCAATTTTAGAATTTATGTTTGTAAGAAAATCATGTAAAAATGACTCACCAGTGGTAGGATATTTTTGGAGTCTGTTTTTGTAATGCCCACAGTTCCTGGTGTACAGTGTAACAATCTATATACATGTTCTACAATTCCCAGTCCTCGTACCAGATTATCTCGCTGCAATAATCCACTAATCCTCTCTAATTCTTCCTCTTCCACTATTTCCAACGGCTTACTTGTATCAATCGACTCATCTGCATATTGTCTTTGATACTGAAATTGTTAATACACAAAAGAAAAAATATTTAACTTTACTAAAATTGCATACAAAAATATCCATGCAATGGGAATGTGGCTTTGTGCAATGTATAATTGTTAGCCCTGAAGATTCAGGTATTTATTTTTTATCGAAGGGTGATATATAACATACGATGATTGATTGATTGGAATGTTATGCCACGATCAAGATTATTCACATATATGGTAACGAAGTGAAAATTGGTTGTTTTGTATCAAAATTCATTAAGATTATTGTTGATTCTTTTACAGTCTTTTCCGTTCCATTTAAAATTTTCCACAACTGATCTTTACTAGTCATGTTGACACAGAGCAAAACCTAATGATTGGATTAGAGCTGTTCCGACAGAATGCTAATGCTGAGAATAAAGGTATTATTCCGAGCCTACATGTACCTCTGAATGAGAATATCTTGAAGCACTTAATCGTCGACCAGGGACACTAGGACGTTTGATTCGTCTCCGCCTGGACCCTGGACTCTCTGGTCTGGCCAATCCACTCTTCTTCCCCTTCAATATTGCATCCAGTTTTTCTTTCTTCCTTGTTATTTCTTCTCTTTGTTGTCTATAGAATTGATAGTAAAATGTTGCTTTGTACAAATCTCGAGGTGCATGGTTTGTGTTCAGTTCACTGACTGATGTTTTACACCGCTCTCTAGATTATTTCACTTATATGGTGGCTTTGCCAGGTTAAGTGGGGGAGGAAACCGGGCTCTTTGCCCGGAGGAAACCCCCGACCTTGGGGGAGTACCTGGCAACTCTTTCACATACTGCGACTGAGTGAAAATAAACTATGAGTTTGATAAGTTTGGTTGTTAAGGCCCAAAGCTTTACCACTATAACTTTGAGGTTAAAATCAGGGCAACTTGAGTAGATTGAAGACACTGGATTTGATGAAAACCCCTAACAAACTTACCTGGCCATCTCTGACCTTGCCCTAAAAGCGGCTGTCTCTTGGAACAATGACCCACTGCTGTTGAAATATTTCTCATACTTCTCTAGGCAACCAGAGAAAGGGTAGATTCGTCTGAAATTGCCCAGGTGTGTTCCCTCATATTTCTCCTGAATCTCGAGAAACTGAGCCTGAGCTTGTTCTAATTCTTCTCTGAAAATATTCAAAAAGATAACATTGCTTGGATTTGCCGCTTCATTTCTAAGTAGGATAATGGATCATGGACTTTTGCACAGAAAATGTCCAGTGAATACTATAAAGATCTGAAAATGAGTTCTATCATTAAATCACACATTGTATGTACAAATAAAAAATATCCCAAGTGTCTTACTTGGATTCTTTCTTATGCTGTCTTTGAAATAGTCTCTCTTTAATACGCTTCTTGTCCTCTTCTATACACTTCCTTTTTTCACAGGCTCCAAAATTGACCAGATTCAATGTATCATAGACTAGAGTTCCTTTAATCTCGCGATCTAAATCAGCGTCTGTTGTAAAACTGGGAGAATGATTAACCTAGAAATATACAAACTTTAATTAAGTCACAGTGGAAGTTAAAAAAAGCATATAAATTTGACAGATCCTGTGTTCCTCAATTCTATTTAAAGTATGTAATGTCAAGATTCCATCTGACCTAGATCAGAATAGACAGATGACGTTGAGGACGAAACTTATCTAGCATTATAATTAGTGAAACTCCCAAAAAGTTTGAGAGCGAATGAACATTAATGCTTAAAAGAGGAACATTTGATGGGCAGAAGGTTTTAAATATGATGTGCAAAAAGATCCTTTTCATAACAACCATTAAAGTGGCATGAGCTGCCAAAATGTTGATATTTTGACCTTAAAACAGAATGTTAAAATTATAGACAATTTTTCTCAAGACGTATAATTCAGATACTTTTAAGTGCTTCTAGTCTCAAGAATGTACGATAAAGTATTGTTTTGAACTAACTTTGGCTTAGAATAAATGAATGGTCGTCTCTGTTATTTAAATTTTGTTTACTTTTCGAACACGTTTTCGGTTCGTACAGGCAACATAGTGTATGGATTTTCCTCATTCCAACACCAATCGTTTAGTTGTTTGATGGCCTTCAAATCCTCTTACTGTCATGACAATTAGAAATTATGAAAAAAGAATTTTGGCAGCTCATGCCACTTTAAGGTCTGCAATGATGTGAAACAATGAAGTACAACAGACATAGAGCCAATAAATAATTTGATTTGATTGTTTGGTGTTTGACGCCGCGCTCAATATTATTTCACTTATATCAGCCAATAAATAATACAAATAGAAACATTGTTACCTCTAACACATAAGGCTTCAATTTCTTGTCCAGAATAACATCTAGCCCCAGGATTTCAAAACAGGCACTTCCTTTGACATGATTGGGAAAACATGTGCGATAATTGTGTTTTAAAACAGAATGTGCAGAGATCAATGTCTTTATGATGACATCATCAATGTCTGCCCACATTTTATCCAAGTCATAACCCTTCTTTTTCAGGTAACTGTTTATCGTTGTAATTCGCCTGAAAATAAGACAAATCATGATATGTCAAAAAGTTGGTATATTTCGCATTATGTTATTTGAGGCTTTGGTTTCCAAAAAAAAAAAATACATATTATGAAATGAATGGAGAGAAAATGTTTTCAATATATATGAGAGAAACATCCAATTATTTGTAAAAAATCTGAACATTACACATATTTCTGTAATGTACTGATAATATAAATTGACAAACCTTTTACTACCAGCCTCGTCATCTCGTACAAAATCTTCGCTGTGTTTGTTGATGGCATAGTTGGTTAGGTGCATGAACACATTGTCCTGTTAACAACAGAATACAATAACTTACAATATTCTTTTGAATAACTTATACTCTACAGATTAATTTGATTGATTGATGTTTTACACCGCACTCAAGATTATTTCACTTATATGGCGGCATTGCCTGGTTTAGTGGGAGAGGAAACTGAATTTTTTGATTTGAGGAAACCCTTGATCAAGTAAAACATCCACTCAAAATTTGTTCACTTTTTATTTGGTCTGAGTGGGATTTGCCCCATTGATGGAAGACTTGTGTTGGACTGAGGCACTGTCACTCTAACCAACTGATCCACCGAAGCCCCCAAATTAATCTAATAATAAATGGTCCAATAAAGACCTGAAGAAATATTCAATTGCCTGCTTGTCACTTTTGGCAAGGTGTAAAGTTATGTTTTAGGCAATTAAAAGTTGATCCCCCCCCCCCTCCTCCACCCCTCCCCCGAAAAAAACATAACATAATAATTCTTACCTGATTTGTGTTAGTAGGTTCTATGTATTTACAGGTTGCAAATCGGGCAAGTCCATCTTTGAAAACAAATATCCTCAAGGGGTCACAGGAAGTCACTAATACATAGATTCTGAGATCAAACTTGAAACCATCAATCAAAAATGGCTAAAAACAAACAAAAAAAACCAAAAAAATAATGGTACCCAGCTTGGCTTGAAGAGTAAGCAAAAAAAAAACTGCCATTCAAACAGGTTCAATAAATGCAGAACATGCTGGCCATCAATCTTATTTTATTTTTCCGCATTAGGTACTTTACCAATAACTTACTAATGAGGTAAAATAGTGACAACACAATGACAGCCCTATGTAGTACACCAAACAAAGGATCTGTCTGTTTTTAACTCAAAATTTTCAGCAATTTTACAACATATTTTAGGAAAGAAACCTGATATTGTGGCAGTTTATGTCTGAAATAATAAAGTAATGTGCAAAAAATCTTGCATGAAACGGCAGCTTGACTGAATATAGCTTAAGTCTAATTGGAAGCTGCGCTTGTCGGCTCTAAGAATGGTGCAACAACATCATGTCATTTTTGGGCGAAAAATTGGCAAATGGTCGATTCACAATATGAAAAGGGTCACAAAGTAAAACTGGTCATGTATTGAAGTTTCAGATCATGAGGATAAAAAATGTCTCTCTGGCTAATAAAAGATTCCTCTATTAAACACTATTTCTTATGTCATCTATGTATGGTAGTATATGTTACAATCTCCAAATCATTTTAAAGTTTTTGTAGAAAACTTAAGGATAACAAGAAGCTGGGTATAGTTCTCACTCCAAGTTAAAATACAATACCTTAGCCAAGTATTGTTGACAGATCATATGTTCATTTGGTTTAATGTCCTTGGGGTTACGTGTTACCCAAATACCCTTCCCTTGACACCCAGATTCTGGCTTCAGGATATATGTCTTGTTCTTCTTCTGCCTTGTGTATGCCAAGAAATCACCGTAACTGGAAACATAAAATAGATAAGACATTTTTGAGAAGGGGGGTTTGGAAAATCTCTAATCTTCAGATATTTTTGAAAACATATTGAAGATAGGTACCAGATAAAAAAGGGTACAATAAAAGTATAAAGATACCAACTGTATACATTTATGCTAGTTAAAACTTCTTAAGGTAAATAAATATATTTTTGCTTGGTGTTTGCTTGGTGTTTGTTCAATGCCTTGCCAAGTTTACAGGCATCTAACATTATTGATTGGACCCTGTACAAACCCAGATGTGAAATAAAGTTTATCACACTTCCGAGATTTTCATGAATTATTTGTCTTGTTTATGGTTTATTTGTCTTGTTTATACCCCAATATAAACGTGGAATGATCTTCAATCTGAAGTGTTACAAATGAAACCAAGTCTCTGACCCCGACATGATGTTTATAATTCGACATTGTAATTACAATTTAGAAACTCTATCGTATTTATCATCATGACATCCTCTGTGTTTGATACTGGATTGATTGATTGATGTTTTACTTATGCCACACTCAAAATCATTTTAATTATAAATTTATGGCGTAATTGTCAGATTTAGTGGGGGGAAGAGACAGGACTCTTTGCTCGGAGTAAACCCCCAACCTTCAGCCAATACCTGTAAACTGCATAGGGTGACAAACAAATGGATTCTCCAAGAAGGGTTGTTATTCTCTCCAGATGAAAATCAATAGCTTCATGTAACTAACTAATAGCAACTCAAGTTTAATGACTACTCCCTGAGCAATAAAACCAACATGGGAAACTTTCCACCTGGTTGATAGGTGGTAAATACGATCAAGCCAGTTGTATGAAAATGTTACCATTGGAAATGGGCAATGAAGTCAACTATCTGTACCATTTTAAAGTGGAGAAACAGGCAAATCATATAAACTATGAATGGATGAGAAAAGATTTAACATTGAAAGTCATTCAATCTTTTCTCACTCACTTGTATGATTTACTTGTTTCTGTAATTTAAAATAGTAAATTTGCTTTAAGGATAAATGCCTAGTTCACCAGGACCAAACGATGATTTCTTCTGAATATGTATAGTATACAAACATAATGTTGAAACGTAACAAGGTTCTTGACCCCTGTCATGTATTCTGTCACCAATCGGAAATATCTTCGTATTGGTTGTGTGTGACGTCGCAATACTGAGAATGTAGAGAACCAGATATCGACTATGATGTCACAGCACTAAGCTAATTATTGCCTGTAGAGAGAACTTGTTTGTGCCTTTAGTGTTACATACATATATATGCATGGGTTAGTTAGTATGTTCCAATCTTTGTCTTTATTTATTTGGGGTCAGGTTCTAAGAGAAATGCAAGGAAAGAGTGTTTACTTACTCTGCAGGCAAGCACCATGTTTTCGGGAAGATGTTATATTCCTTAGGAAATAACTTTTGCATCCTGTTCATATTTCGGGCCAATAAATCTTTACGACAAATCTCACTCATTCCAGGGAAATGATTGATTTTCTGCAAAATAAAAATGAAAAAAACAATTATGTGTTTGTATGAAAACAGTTTTTATAAACAGTGGTGAAAAAAAATCCTGAATAGTTATTGTAAAAATCATGGATAGTTATTGTAAAAATCATGGATAGTTATTGTAACTAGAATTCAACTAAAGTAGAAGTGTCGCCTGGCAGGATAAATATACAAGGAGAAGGTACATCACCTTTCACAAAAAAATTCACTGTTGTACTTTATTTGTGAATATATGTATATCATGCTGTGTAAGATGTTACCTGAATATGAGATATTAAATAATAATCTGCGTCAGATAAAAATCGAACTTGAGCGGGGTATTAAGGTATTAAACTTTCCATTTAAATTTGAAAAAAATTAAGCCAGTGGTTTTCAAGATATTGCAGGGAAACCAAGTTATTTGTATCAGCCAATCATATGCCTGTACAATAATTAAATATGCGCGGATTTAAGCGAAAGTCGAACTTGAGCGAGGTATTAAGGTAATAAACTTCCCATTTAAATTTGAAAAAAATTAAGCCAGTGGTTTTCAAGATATTGCACGGAAACCAAGTTATTTGTATCAGCCAATCAAAAGCCTGTACAATAATTAAATATGCGCGGATTTTAGCGAAAATCGAACTTGAGCGGGATATTAAGGTATTAAACTTCCCATTTAAATTTGAAAAAAGTTAAGCCAGTGGTTTTCAAGATATTGCAGGGAAACCAAGTTATTTGTATCAGCCAATCAAAAACAATAATTAAATATGCGCGGATTTTAGCGAAAGTCGAACTTGAGGGGGGTATTAAGGTATTAAACTTCCCATTTAAATTTGAAAAAAATTAAGACAGTGGTTTTCAAGATATTGCACGGAAACCAAGTTATTTGTATCAGCCAATCAAAAGCCTGTACAATAATTAAATATGCGCGGATTTAAGCGAAAGTCGAACTTGAGCGGGGTATTAAGGTAATAAACTTCCCATTTAAATTTGAAAAAAATTAAGCCAGTGGTTTTCAAGATATTGCACGGAAACCAAGTTATTTGTATCAGCCAATCAAAAGCCTGTACAATAATTAAATATGCGCGGATTTTAGCGAAAGTCGAACTTGAGCGGGGTATTAAGGTATTAAACTTCCCATTTAAATTTGAAAAAAATTAAGCCAGTGGTTTTCAAGATATTGCACGGAAACCAATCCGGACGCCGACGCCAGACTACGCCGTCAAAGTGATCCCTAAGTGCCCCCTTTCAGACGACACAAAAATCATGGATAGTTATTGTAAAAAAAATCATGAATAGTTATTGTAAAAATCATGGATAGTTATTGTTAAAATCATTAATAGTTATTGTAAAAATCATGGATAGTTATTGTAAAAATCCTGAATAGTTATTGTGAAAATCATGGATAGTTATTGTAAAAATTTAGGGATAGTTTTTGCAAAAATCACGGATAGTTATTTTAAAAATCATGGATAATTATTGTAAAAATAGGAAATACCTGATATCTTTTCATTTCCATGACTCTCTCTAGAGCCACAGAATAGTCTGTCCAAAACAATGTCCAATCTTCCTCATCCCCAACTTCACGGAAACCAAACTTACGACTCATCTTTCTCACTGAAAAATAAATAAATTGTAAAACTGAAGTTCATGAATAATAAACATTACCGCAAAAAAAAGAAGAACTATTATAAGGCGTTTACATAGACGACATTGCAATGCAAGGTTTAGTGTGTGGAGAAGACAGGGACTTTGTCCAGAGGATTCCTATAACCTTCCACTGGTTCCTGAGAAACATTCAGATTTGGTTGTTGATCAAGTGAAAAACTTAAATTTGACAACCCAGTTATCTTTCATATTATATCTGCTTGAAACCAGGTGTAACAAAGTTAATTATTAGAAAATGAAACACTTACCAACTTCATACTTGCAGCTAGTCAAGCAGATGTAGTAAATTCTGAAAAAGAAAAGGTTAACGGAAAATTGATATCGAAAGAGCAAAAAGTGACCCCATGTTTCATTGTGCATATCCAGTATCTTAAAAACGACAATAGGTGCTTTCAGTTTAGATAAGAATATTTTTTTTCATGACGTTATTCAAATTGTATGGCATTGACGTTATTTCTCTGTTGCAGGCCCTGTCATAGACAGCCATCAAAAACTTGCCTACATTTTATTTGGTGCACACCACAGCAAAACCGGAATTTTATGTGTGGATCTGATTCCGATAGTAATCAGCCAAATGGACAAAACTAATGGTGAGCACATCATATAAACAGGAACTGGTTAGACCACTTACTTTCGTTTTTTCTTTTTCTTCTTTTTATTTTTGTCACTGTCATCAGGTTCAGAATCTTTCCTACTGGCGGGTGTGATGAGTCTTTGTGAACGTTCATCATTGCCCCCCTCCCCATCCACCTCCTCATCTCCTGTGTAAATGTCACTTATTATACATCATCCATATAATATCACTTAATTGTTCAATGTTTATCATGGTAACTTCAGTTGTTCATTAACTGTTATTGAAACATTATTTTGACTGTAGCCCAGATAGATTCATTTGGTATCGGAATTTTCTTTTTAACACACAGGTAAAAGATTAAAAAACAAATCGTTATTGTATTTATCCAGAGGTATATTAAAAACCTAACAGCTTGCATTGGTCTTTTTTTCCAGGCCATAAAAGCCCAACCTTCGGCAGTATTTTAAATGAAATTTTAAATATACTAATTATAAAAAAAAAATTAACAAGGTTACCATGCCTAATGTTACCACAGCGAACAGACCCATTGAATACAGAGCTACAGAGCCTAAACATTTACCTTGTCCAATGTCGCCTTCTCCCTCTCCCTCGCCCATAGAGGGGGGAATAAGACACGAGCCTTCTTCATCTACCAGTGTTAACTGCTGAGCACTTGTCTCATTGACATCTAACTCAGCCAGAGTTCCTCCTCCTCCTCCTTCCTCGGGTTCTGTATCGCTATCCTCACTTTCCTCACTAGAACTGTCCTCACTCATATCCTCTGTAGTTTCACGCTGACTTCTCAATTTAGACGTCATTCTGCAAATCTCTCAGCAATCTGGATTTTTAACAAAATTAACCTTTGAAATATTATCTAAAAAAAGCAGGATCTTTAAATACAACAATAAAACAAAAACATACTATATTCAGACAATGAATTAAAAGATCCAAATATCAATGCTTTTTCTTAGTAAAATTAGGCTATGACCAAAAATCCATTTAAACAGGGGGCTGGAGGGCTAGAAATAAAAAATGACAAACGCTCACAACAGTGTCAAAGAAAACGACAACTCTGGCAACCTGATCGACTTTCATGGGATAACCTCTGAATTTTATTAGTAATGGCCTCAGCTACATGCAAAAGCAAATGTTACATACATGTAGATATGAATTCATGAATGGTAGGATAAGACTATTGATTCCTTGCTTTGAGTCTAACACCCCCCCCCCCCCCCCTCCCTTCCCCACCTCCTCCCAGATATGGCTTAAGTTACAGAGTAAAATCAACCCACTATTTGTAACTGTAACTTAGTTGGACAGGAAAGGAAAGCTGTGAAGTGTAATGGAAAGTGGTATGGATGATCAAACATACCTTCAACTTGAAGTGTGAAAATCATTGGCTTGTTGAAGCACTTAAGGAGGTCAGGTATTTAACACTTGTACATAAGCCTTGCTTAGAAATGTGGCATTGGGCCATCAAATCAACATAAACAAGTAATCTAAGTAATAATGTATTAGACCTACACCATCAGCCCTCAGCCTTAACTGTAACAGGTATTTAATATTGAACAGTCATGTTACCTTACAACACGCACAGCTCTTTAAAAGACTGGTGCTTTCACGGTCCATGCCTCCATACTGAGGCAGCTGATAATAATTGGCATGACCTAAATTAAAACATTGTTTGTACTTTTTTGACAAGAATCGTGATTACAGAGCTCGTAAATATTCCAGCAAAATCATTCCAAGGGAATCCATTAGGATTCTGGCAAATAGTCTAAAAGAGAGGATGATTGAGGGGGAGGGGGGGGGTAATTTTGTCTGTTATTTGCACACATCATGGGTTACTCGCATTATCAATGGTGGATTTTGTCTGTTATTTGCACACATCATGGGTTACTTGCTTTATCGATGGTGAATTTTGTCTGTTATTTGCACACATCATGGGTTACTTGCTCTATCAATGGTGAATTTTGACTGTTATTTGCACACATCATGGGTTACTTGCTCTATCAATGGTGGATTTTGTCTGTTATTTGCACATCATGGGTTACTTGCTCTATCAATGGTGAATTTTGTCTGTTATTTGCACACATCATGGGTTACTTGCTCTATCAATGGTGAATTTTGTCTGTTATTTGCACACATCATGGGTTACTTGCTCTATCAATGGTGAATTTTGTCTGTTATTTGCACATCATGGGTTACTTGCTCTATCAATGGTGGATTTTGTCTGTTATTTGCACACATCATGGGTTACTTGCTCTATCAATGGTGAATTTTGACTGTTATTTGCACACATCATGGGTTACTTGCTCTATCAATGGTGGATTTTGTCTGTTATTTGCACATCATGGGTTACTTGCTCTATCAATGGTGGATTTTGTCTGTTATTTGCACACATCATGGGTTACTTGCTCTATCAATGGTGAATTTTGACTGTTATTTGCACACATCATGGGTTACTTGCTCTATCAATGGTGGATTTTGTCTGTTATTTGCACACATCATGGGTTACTTGCTCTATCAATGGTGAATTTTGACTGTTATTTGCACACATCATGGGTTACTTGCTCTATCAATGGTGGATTTTGTCTGTTATTTGCACACATCATGGGTTACTTGCTTTATCAATGGTGAATTTTGACTGTTATTTGCACACATCATGGGTTACTTGCTTTATCAATGGTGGATTTTGTCTGTTATTTGCACACATCATGGGTTACTTGCTTTATCAATGGTGGATTTTGACTGTTATTTGCACACATCATGGGTTACTCGCTTTATCAATGGTGGATTTTGTCTGTTACATGTATTTGCACACATCATGGGTTACTGGCTTTATCAATGGTGGATTTTGTCTGTTATTTGCACACATCATGGGTTACTGGCTTTATCAATGGTGGATTTTGTCTGTTATTTGCACACATCATGGGTTACTGGCTTTATCAATGGTGGATTTTGTCTGTTATTTGCACACATCATGGGTTACTCGCTTTATCAATGGTGGGTTTTGTCTGTTATTTGCACACATCATGGGTTACTGGCTTTATCAATGGTGGATTTTGTCTGTTATTTGCACATCATGGGTTACTTGCTCTATCAATGGTGAATTTTGTCTGTTATTTGCACATCATGGGTTACTTGCTCTATCAATGGTGAATTTTGTCTGTTATTTGCACACATCATGGGTTACTTGCTTTATCAATGGTGGATTTTGTCTGTTATTTGCACACATCATGGGTTACTTGCTTTATCAATGGTGGATTTTGACTGTTATTTGCACACATCATGGGTTACTCGCTTTATCAATGGTGGATTTTGTCTGTTACATGTATTTGCACACATCATGGGTTACTGGCTTTATCAATGGTGGATTTTGACTGTTATTTGCACACATCATGGGTTACTGGCTTTATCAATGGTGGATTTTGTCTGTTATTTGCACACATCATGGGTTACTCGCTTTATCAATGGTGGGTTTTGTCTGTTATTTGCACACATCATGGGTTACTGGCTTTATCAATGGTGGATTTTGTCTGTTATTTGCACACATCATGGGTTACTTGTTTTATCAATGGTGGGTTTTGACTGTTATTTGCACACATCATGGGTTATTCGCTTTATCAATGGTGGATTTTGTCTGTTATTTGCACACATCATGGGTTACTTGCTTTATCAATGGTGGGTTTTGACTGCTATTTGCACACATCATGGGTTACTTGCTTTATCAATGGTGGATTTTGTCTGTTATTTGCACACATCATGGGTTACTCGCTTTATCAATGGTGGGTTTTGTCTGTTATTTGCACACATCATGGGTTATTCGCTTTATCAATGGTGGATTTTGTCTGTTATTTGCACACATCATGGGTTATTCGCTTTATCAATGGTGGATTTTGTCTGTTATTTGCACACATCATGGGTTACTTGCTTTATCAATGGTGGATTTTGTCTGTTATTTGCACACATCATGGGTTACTCGCTTTATCAATGGTGAATTTTGACTGTTATTTGCACACATCATGGGTTACTTGCTTTATCAATAGTGAATTTTGACTGTTATTTGCACACATCATGGGTTACTCGCTTTATCAATGGTGAATTTTGTCTGTTATTTGCACACATCATGGGTTACTTGCTTTATCAATGGTGAATTTTGACTGTTATTTGCACACATCATGGGTTACTTGCTCTATCAATGGTGAATTTTGACTGTTATTTGCACACATCATGGGTTACTTGCTCTATCAATGGTGAATTTTGACTGTTATTTGCACACATCATGGGTTACTTGCTCTATCAATGGTGAATTTTGACTGTTATTTGCACACATCATGGGTTACTTGCTCTATCAAAGGTGGATTTTGACTTATTTGCACACATCATGGGTTACTCGCTTTATCAATGGTGAACTTTGTCTGTTATTTGCACACATCATGGGTTACTCGCTTTATCAATATTTTATTTCACCATCAAGATACTTCAAATACTCAGTTCGTCTTGACAATCAAGATTCACGAGAAAAGTTCAAATTTCAGCATGAGAAATGAACATAAATGAGGAATAATGTTACATATGGTCTAATCTTAATTTTCTTCACAATCTAAAAACACAATTTGTTTTTTAAACTAATATAAACTATTATTTTTGACAGCAGGAGCAGAAGGTGACTATCAACAAGTCCGAATCATTAGACGTGCAGGGGCTACAATTGAATTCTTTCTCAGAGTACCGCTACCTTAACTTTCCTTTCCGTGAAACATCACTTAAGTCAAACATTGACTAACTCAAACTAAGGGCCTTTTTTAGTGAAAAAAGATAATTCTTTATTTTCCAAAATTGCAGTTAAATAATCAAATACAGAAAGATTGCAAATCACATTTAAGTTCAAAAGTTCTTCAGTACATTTGTACCTTCAGTAGGTTGTACCAATTGGAGAAGTTGAAGGACCACAGTAGACTTATTAATTGTACTGTCTGTTTAAAACCAGTGTGTGAAGTTGCCTTCTCAATCACAACAGGCACTCAGTGTCAGCTACATGTAGGTCTCATTCTTTAGAGCCTGTGTTTTGAAATGTACATCGAGAATATATATTTAACAGGCATAAAACTAGAGTTGTATATGCAATAACCATTGTCAACTTCAATACCTCCATTTTCTACTTTTCTTTAATACTTGTTATATTCATTTCGAATGCATTTTAAATGTACATTTCCATGTACATTTCCTTTGTGAAATGTATCACCTTGCCTGGAGCGGAGTTCTACACAGAGGATAAATGTACAACCCCTTCACAATACTGAGCAGTGTTGAGAGTTTTTGGGTGCAGTGTAACACAACTATGACTATGGCACTGAACTTGTGAAGTGAAAATGAAAAAAAGGTGATTTGCCTTCCTCCTGACTGGCAAAATTGCTATCGCAGAATTTTTAGCAATCAAGGCAGCAAATGTTTTAGACAAAATATTTGAATTAGTAGACTTTGTTACACACTTAGTTACGCGAATCAATACAAAACGCAGTCTTGCCTTTTGCAGCAAGTGGATGAAAAGTGCACCTGGTGACTATTTCTATATATAAGGAAAGGCTACTCTTACTTTGTAAAGACTGTTTAATAATGGTTGGAGTTGCTGATCGGTAAGATATTTTTTTAATCATTATCCCCAAAATCTAAAAACATGCTGATCGGTAAGATATTTTTTTAATCATTATCCCCAAAATCTAAAAACATGCTGATCGGTAAGATATTTTTTTTAATCATTATCCCCAAAATTTAAAAACATGCTGATCGGTAAGATATTAAAAATTCAGAACATCGAGAAGGTAAACTACTGTGTGTTTGTACATTTGAATGTTTTATATCAGATTTCATCAGCAGTTTGCCATATACATCAATGGTCAAGTAGACAAGAATTTTCAGAAAGAATCAATGTTCATACAAGTAGGCTTAACAGGGCCTACATGTAAGTATACTTGATTCATAATGTCAAAGGTAAACATGGTTTAGGATGCATCTATGATGTTCAAATATAAAATGAATATGTTGATTTACGGATATCCGATAATATTATATATTGAGGGATTACAGGAGATAGGATTTCATGGTACTGTCCCTGTAGCCTGTTGTTACTGTTTTTCTAAAAAACAGTAAGGAAAATCATTTACGCAGCTTGTAAAGCCTGTAAATAAGAAAACAGTTTGTTCTCAGGTTCAAACTATGTAACCAATTGAATGTTTCCAACTGTGAGCGAAACCATCAGGCCTCCCATGTGTATGATTTTAGTTGCTCTTGCAAGGAGATTAAAAATAAGTAAAATAAAATAGATTTTCTATGTAAATACAACCTTATCCACTAGACGATATCTAAGCAGATTTATGTTAACGTGTGTGACAGCTGTAAAACTTTCTCACAATGCACCACATCCCAAAACACATAATTTGTGAAAAAGACTTAAATGTGTGATATTTTGGTTGCCCCGAGTAATCAGGCTATATCACACCTTGTTATTAGTAATATCTGAAAATGACTACAAAAAAAAAATGACTTCTAAATTGGTGAAATGGCAAACCAACCTGTAGAAAAATCCTCTTTGGCTTGTAACATTATAAAGATTAAAAAAGTAACTAATAAATAGTAATATTAGTTTTTTGTATTAATTTTACAAAAAATTGCCTACATTCTATATTGCCTATGTTGGAAAGCTGGAGGTCACTTAGTCAAATCCTCTTAAAACATTATGAAAACGTAAAAGTAAAGAATATGAATGAAAGAATGATTGACACAAGTCACAAGGTTTCTTGAAGTTGAATGGAAAACATATATTTTTCTGGAAATATAGGTGAAGAACTGTTTGCATCAACTTAAAATAATATTGAACTGAAAAGCTACAAATAACTTATTATATTAAATAAATATAACAATGAACATACCTGAACATTTGTTTCAAAAGTTTGTTCTTGATACTTGTCACACTTGGTTCGAATGCATTTTACTTTTCCTTTCAGTTTGTGAAATTTATCACCTGGTCTGGAACTGAATTCTACACAGAGGATAAATGTGCAACCCCTTCACAGCACTGAGCAGTGTTGGAAGTATCTGGGTGCAGTGTAACACAACTACGACTAAAGTATGTATGGCACCAACTGAAGTAAAACTAAAAGTGGAGAAAAAAAAAGTTGATTTGCCTTTATCGTGACTGGCAAAGTTGCTTTCGCAGAATTTGGGCAATCAAAGCATTTGCAAATGTTCTAGACAAAATATTCAAACTAGTGGATTTTTTTCAATCTAACTAAGAAAACATAAACAAAAGCTGCTGGCAGTTTGTAAATCAATGAGCCAAGCACTTAGTTACGCGAATCAATACAAAACGCCATCTTGCCGTTGGCAGGAAGTGGACGAAAAGCGCACCTGGTGACCATTTCTATACATAAGGAAAGACTACTCTTATTTTGTAAGCCTGTGGAACAGTGGCTGGGGTATTTATTCAATAAACGCCTGTGCGAATGTACACGCTTAACCGAAAGAAAAAAAAGTGACTTGGGTATATTAAATCATTAGAAGCGTTCCTATAAAGAATTGTATTCGGCAAATTGATAAACCCCAATGCCAAGTTTACTTCATATTTATCCGGACCCGTTTCTACACTGTAAAAAATGTTTGTAGAACTACACGAAAAACTTTTGTATTTCATCACAGGAGAATGTGCTGTAAACGTTTTACCCCTGAATGCAATGTTATTATATTGGCTTCCATGTAAATCTACGTAAACACACTGTAAATATACACAGATTTGGAAGCGTACCTATAAGTATTGTTGTTTTGCATGTCACCCTGTAACACATTTCGGTAATTTTACTCTTTTTGGTTAATTTACAAATCTACACAACAATCTTTGTAGATTAACGAGAACATACTTGTATTTAAGGACATAAGAAAGCAAAAAGCCCAGTAAACCCACTGTAACACCACATAGTAAATTTACATATTGACACAGATGTAAATCTACAGCAAATTTTACTTGTCCTACGATTGCCCGCGAACTTTGCTGCAAAATTACAACCACATTTTTTACAGTGTAGGCCTACTATCCATTAGGAAGCTATGAATGTATGGAAGAGGATTTGAAGTTCTTAACCCCTCTGTTTTAAATGGCCATTTGTTACGCTCAGTTTAACTTTGGACCTAAGTTTTGAAGTCTGACAATATGTTATACGGCAAATGTGCGCAAATAAGGAACAAGAATTAAATAGCTGTACAAAATGCCGGCCTAAATTTGGAAAAGGGAGGGGGGGGGGGGGGGGGGGGGTTGCTTATATAAAACTATACCTCAATGTATACATACATGTGCAAGATTGGTATCAACGTAAGGGTCTTATTTTTACATAAATATGACGAACAATTAGCCGACGTTTTCCCTATATTTGGCAACTCATGTCCGTTTAATTTGCCAAAAAGCAGCCTTTTCCCATTGTCTACTAAATATTTGAGTTAAAATGATAACCATTTCGCTTCAATCAAAATTGTTCGCCATTTTTTTCTATCCGTCATGGCGACCTTCCGTGCTTGGCGGGGTTGCGAAGGGTGCGAGGGTCGCGAAAGTCGCGAAGGGCGCGAGGGTCGCGAAGGGCGCGAGGGTCGCCAATCACGCCAAAGTTAAGTTACACATCGAGTCCACACAACACATCAAAAACTCAGGAACAGCACATGATGTTGCAAATTAGGCCTAAGACAAAGCTTATTCTTCCAAATGAATTCACTAGGTTGGCGACCTTCGCGTGGTTAGCGACCTTCGCGCCCTTCTCGACCAAATCAGATTCGTCGTAAATACGAAACGTTTTTCGTTTATTTGAAATAATAAACAGGAGAAAATTAAACGACAACTTTTATACATTTCGAGAAACCGGCCCCAGGGTATTAATGACGCAAAAGTATTTGGAAATATGTGGTTCAATAAATCTTTGAATCATATAAAAGCCTGCATAAGTAGAATTGAAGCCCGAACCTAACAATGCGCAGAAACCGGTTAACTCCATTGTGGGATAACCCTCATTTTAGGTATACTCGTCTGTAGTTTTACACTTTCAATTTTATCTCCAGGCTTTCTTTGTACCCAAACCATATTCTTGGTCTGTTTCACATGGTTCAAATCATTAGGACGCTAGTGCGCATGACCAGACTCTGAGATTATTTACATTGCGGGGACCTAATGATGCCAAAACTTTGTAACTTTGGCAAAAACATAGATTCCTACTTTCCTCTATCTGGGAAAATACAGAAAATCGCCAGCTGTTTTGAATGTTAACAGTATTATGAGTTTTTGGCGGGGAAAATGCTCTTGATAATCATTATTTTTATAGATCGATTTTATATGCATAATCAGAATTTATGAAAAAATCCGAATTTTGGCAACTTGCTCAACTTTAAGCTTTTTTTTTTAAAATCTGTTTTCTCGTGTTCATTGCCAAAAGGTTCCTTTTCCACCGACATAACCAATATATCGAGTGATAAAACTACAGACGAATATGCCTGAAATGAGGGTTATCCCACAATGGAGTTACAGGTTTCTGATCTTTGTATAGGTTCGGGCTTCAATTCTACTTGTGCAGGCTTTTACATGATTCAAAGATTTATTGAACCACATCTTTTCAAAAACCTTTACGGGGGTCGAAGTATCGTGGCAGCCATGCTAATTTTAGAGCCTTTAATACCAATGTCCTGCTATATCTGTAAATAATTCGTGTGGTCAGATGCCAATGGACGTGGAAAAATACTAATCAGCAATAGTTGGCTAAAGATTGTAAATTGTGTGAGAGGATCCCCTTTGTGACCCTCTCATTTTTTTTTGTTCTTTCATATTGTTGATTGGCACGATTTGATTTTCTTTAACTTAGCTAATAGTTTTTGAAGATTTGAGATCCCGAAGTGTTGGTCCCGGAGTCACGATATATACTGACTTATTTGGAGGATCGCCCCACAACACATTTCCGTGTGCAGCGTAGAGAACTTTTGAAATAATTGAACAATTTTACCCATCTACCGAAGGAAACAGCTCAAGATTTTGTTTTGAGGCTTCCAGACATGATACAACAAATCCTATCTGTCTATAAAGAAGCTGGGCTTTGCCTTCAATATTATCAGGATTCTATAAATGAGTCCATGTTCCATACTATCTCAACTGGACTACAGCAAGTGACTTTATCACAGATAGAACATATATGACAATAACTGATGGAGAATTAATAGTGAAAATAAATATGTTCTCACACGAAGATTGATTGATTGAGTGGTATTTTACGTCGCACTCCCGAATATTGAACTCATGTAGCGGTTTAGTTAAGGAGGAAACCCCCGACCTTCGGCGAGTACATTTTTCCCATTTGGCTCCTTGAGGAAGAAATATGAGAAAAGAACGGAGAGTTATTCTCTCGGGAATTAAGCGAACTATTGATTAATATAACAGGGCCTCATATTGGGTATAAAATACTATACTTTAACTTCATTCAGTATTGTTTATTTCATGACTATAGTTTTCCTAAAATGAATGTTATTAGGCCTATAGTTCTTGACTAGATCGTGAAAATTAGACTTCATTTGAAACTCTTGTCGTTTTCTTAAAGCTCACGGTGTCAGTTTCTCGGTCACATGCCTTGTTAGGAGATGTGATATCAAGTCAGATGATACACTGCAGACTAACGATCACGAAGAGCAATGATCACGACTATCTCAATCAAATCCCTTCAATCAGAACTAAACATACTTACAACTGTTTCTGCTGTGGTGATAAATGCAACATAACATGTTTGGCCTACGTCCGGTAAAATCTGACTAAATTGTTCTATTGAAAAGAACATCGCGACTTATTGGCACAAATATTGGCACAAAAAAAACAAAACAAGGAAAAGGCAGAAAAAAGGTAACACCAGGAGTACAAAGTTATGACACAACATTATTTGTAATAGTCACAATGATAGTGAAAATGTTGATTGCCTGGGTATAATGGTCGAATCTCGTATCACTCGAATCTCCCAAACATGTTCAGCCTGCCGTGGCTCCGGGAGACAAATTCATTGGCAACGTCCTTCAACGGGATGGCATCAGTCCGGTCTTTGTGCACATGCAGGATCATCAGCCAGTTGAGTCTTGATTGTGTTGTCGTAGTGCACATCAATGTTTTCAATCTTCTGAGAGTACTGAAACCTCTCTCGCTGGTGGCATTGGTCGACGGCATTACCGGAATGAGCTTTGTGTGCTTCACCACTTTTGCGCGGATGTTCTTACATGGTTCCATGTGGTTTAAAAGACGCCACTATTCTTTTTTTAATAAACATGTTCGCTGTAGTCACATTGTGAGGACACGTCTTCTGACCCATCATTCATGTAGGCAGCCGCCATCCAGGGAGAGTTTCCTTAGATACATAATCCAAAGAAGTAAGGAATTTGTCGTGGTATATAAGGAGCTTTCGACATCATAGGCCAACAGAATCAGAAAAATGACCGAAAAACCCTGGAAAATGGCAAAAACACCAGAAAAATCCTTCCGTTTGATAAATAGTTGGATCCTCATATGTATGCCCTGTTATTAGCCCAGAACGCCCCTCTGGCGATCTCGGACAGCGGCGCTTCCGGGGCCTTGGCGGCCCTGGACCCTCGCCTATTGAGCTGGGCCCTGTTTTACAAAGCTGGCGTAAATTTGCGCATAGGCCTACAACATGGACTGGTTGCGTCTAGGGTGTAAGTTACTATAGATTTAACACTGATTTACGTCAGACGTAACTTACGCCACCTTTGTAAAACAGGGCCCAGGGATAGTAATTCAGCCCCCCCCCCCCCCTCAAATTCCGAAACGTGTCTACGCCCTTGTCTGTAGCAAGGAATTGAATGATTTGTGTGGTTGCTATGTTACTGGAAACATTTACAACCTACTTTAATTAATCAGTTATATACACTTCCTACCGAAATCACGCCCACCGAAATCTTTCTGATGTCGAGTCAAAGCATTTTCTAACGAGCTTTAGGCAAAGTCAATTATCCCTTGTCAATCAAATTGCAGGAGTCGTGTGGTGTACACTATTTCAAGCCATTCACCTCACAATAATATCTAAAATTAGGACTACCATACTGCTTATGAAGATTAAATTTTAATATAAGACATATTGATTACAGGAATGGGTTGAAGCTCTTGGTATACCTATTATAACAATCGAAGAGGTAACAAGGAGGCCAAGGTCATCTTCTCCAGCCAAGTTTAAATCTTCGTGGAACATACTCAATGACGATTTGAATTTGACTCGAGAAGATGGGCCAATGTCGGTGAAGGTTGCACAAATTTATTGTGGAAAACGGAAAAGGCGATGTATACACTCTATTTATAGATTTCTAATATTACATTTAAGGAATTAGTTGAAACAATACTCAACACACGTGGTATCACACTGGCTTATATTATAGCCTAACTAGCAATGCATGGAAATGATCGGCCATTTCACAATAGCGAAAAGATCAGTTGACATTTACCAAAGCATGCATCACAAATGAGACGTGAACATCCCACTAATTATCAACCACACAAAGAAAGGAATATCTGTGTTTTATCTATAGGCAGGCTGAATACATACATTTATCACCATTGAGAGAAATTTCTTGGCATTTGATTGCTCGAAACGCCCAGAATGTGAGTCTGCACGTTTTTATAACCCAGGGATTATAAAAACGTGCTGTGCTCAACTCAGACTCCGTGCTCAACTCTCCTTGAGCATACTCCCAGGAGTTTGGGTCAGAGATTGAGATTATAAGGGTCATTCTACCATTGGGGTATATAATAGTGAAGCTAGCGGTCTTCAGTGGAGTAGCCTAAAGTATATATTTGGGGGCTCTCTTAAAATCACTCTCTGCTAAGAAGTGTCAACACTGTTACCAACATAAAAAGCTAGAAATAGAAAATAGGAAAGAAACAATAGTGGCACTTCCATCTCATAGGACATTTCTAAAAAGCTCTTAATTGGAAAAGGCTTGAATTGGAAGTAATTGACCTTTATAATTAAAATAGCAGTAGACGAAAGTTTTAACTTAACACCTATTCATAAATCAACTGCGAGATAAAGGTTTTCCAGAAGAACCGCCTTAGTGGCTGTATGATATTCATGTCCTATTTTGACCAGATGCATCTTCTGGAATGATTATATTAGTTATTGATCTCAAAATATCTGTTAAATGTTTTTGTTTGAAAGAAATAGTCCCAGTAACAGTATTGACTAGGCTGTAACAGAGTTGACATTTGGTAACAGTATTGACATATATGAACTCTGCAACTGAATTGTGTGATTATTTTTTATTTATTTTACAATTTATACACAAAGAACACACCAATAAGATAGCCCTTTTAAGGTCTTAATAATAAAACTGTATCGACAACGTATATGCCTAGTAGCTCAATTACCGCCGAGCCTGATGACGTCACATAGATTTACGCAAAGCTTTCTGGGTAAAATATACCTCAGTTCGCCATTTTGTTTATTGGTACTTTTTTGGAAAACATTGATGACATAAGCTGTTTTTATCCACACAGTTTTTTCTGGTAACTTTACGCCTTTAACGTATTATTTCTTCCGCCATATTTACAAATTATGTTAAGATCCCTCAATCCCCCGAAATGCTTTGGGCGTAAACTCCAAGTGACGTCATCAAGCAATCGGTCAATTGTTTTCTGGATAAATTTTCAACCATATTTCCCTGTCGATTTCTACGTGACGACTTCCGACTTTATTGGGTTCTGGGATAAGACAAACAATATCTTCCTGTCTGTACCAAATTACGTCTTCGATCATAGGCCAAAAGAACCCGTTTACTCCAATGCATGCCATGCATTTCACCTCAACATCTACTTCATCCACGTCACAAATGATGCCTGGGTAGAGTCCACCTTCGTACCGGACAACACACCATTTTCCAAGCATGTCATCGTCAGATGTGTTAAAACTTTCAAATTCCTCGATTACTTCGACAGAATTGGGGTTCTCATTTTCTGCTGAATGGCCAGGAAAAATGAATGTTTTCGGTCTGTCACAAGCACAAAGTATACTGGTCTCTCGACCACAGAAACAGCTGATTTGTCTATAAGTTACGACACCACGCTTTTTAGTAATAATTTGATGAATTCCCATCGTACCTTGTATAGGCGGTATGTTTTCACTTAGCTGTAAAGTACCTGCGTCAACTTTGGAGGAATCTACATAGAAAACATTCATACTGCTGTCTTCCGTTCGCAGAATATTAAAAAATGTCGAAGCATCAGGAATATCTGTACCATTCCGTAGATGACGATCTGCAGTCCTTTTCACAGCCCCACCTACACCATCGGGGGCGCCCTTGCCATGGCCTGCCTCGAAAAAATTCCAAGTAGCTCCAACAAAACCATAATCGAAGATCTTGGTGGAAAATAGATAAAAGTTCTTTTTTTGACGGTACTGAGTTGCCGGTCCATCACTGTAAAAGTGTATTGTTAGGACACCCGGGAAGTTTGTTCTGATATATTCCATTACTGGGCCCATATACTCCCATATGGCAGGTGGGTCATGTTGTGTCGAGTCAGATACTGTGCAGAACGAAATGGCATTTTCAATGGAGCCAACATGCAGTACAGCATCATGTAATGTGGCTTGTTGATGGGAAGCCCCAAAATGGACTGATTGAATTTCCGAACTGTAGCGACAGAGATAATTCTCAGCGAAATCAACTTGTAATATGCATTCGGTAGGGTCCAGGCTTTGGTGCAGTAAACGCATGGATTTAAATTGATGCCGAATATTGAACACATGCCTTTGATACTTTCTCAGTTGTGAATGAAACTCGTCTATGACATCCATGAGCCTATGTGATTGCTTCTCTTTTTTTGTTATCCTTACGTCCTTCATTCCTGCCGTCGTCATTCTTTCTTCTTTTTCAGAAACCCATTGGAAATATTCAACCTGTTCGAGGGGGTCAAACGTCTCAGGGATTGGTACTTTTCTAGATTTACACTTTGTGCAATTTCCATACATGCAATCAATTGATGATGGGTCACAAGCTAAACTATTCACCATCTCAGATAGATCATTTGCTGGCAGTATCTTCAGTTTTCGTAGCTTGTCAGTTATTAGGTCCATGTTCTCGTGTGTTCGGCATAAGCATGTTTCTCGGTCACTCTCAGAGGGAACAACAACATAGAACGGCCTCAGTTTACAGAACAAAGAGTAAGAAAGTTTTGATTGTGGATGTTCCGCGATGAATTTAAGGTGTAAAACCTTTAGCGTGTCTGATAACAGTCTCTTTTGCATTTTAATTTTGTGTCTAGTAAGTGTTTGTTTCTTCCCTGGTGTTATCCTAGATACATCATCTCTAGTGAAAAAGGTATGCACGACTTTCTTGAGATTGTCGATAATTTGAGGCGTTTTTCTTTGTCTTAGGAATGCACTTGACACACCAATCTCCGGAGCTTTGTTGAACATTTTCCATCGCCTTTGTGAGAATCCAATGCTCTTCATAGCAAATTTCTGAAGTCTGTACTTTTTAACAATTCTTCCAGTAATGACCCTGGCAAACAGCTGTTTCGATCTCTCTTCTGTGGTGTTATTATACTTTTCTCTTAAATCCGCCATAAGTGCATAGTGAAAATTGAGAGTTTTCCTTACATTCCCTTTATTTAGATGACGCAATAAGTTTTTAGTTTTAGTTCTTGGGCTGTCCTGTGAGTGTGTCCCCATGTGGCGATAAAATCGTTTCTTGTACTTATTTGATTTGCGCCTTTCAGCTGCCAATTGAGTTTTTAGCTTCTGAAGCTGACGATAGCAGGAAGCCCTGTCTCGGCGTACCCTCTTACGTCCTGCAGAAAACCTAAAACAGAAAAAGGTTGTTTAATAAAACTACATTGTCACAATTTACACTGATTTACGTTTATTTACAACGCACAAGTTTCAGTTCAGATTTTTTTTAAACTATGTGGATATTGAGGTCTTTTTCGATGATAATGAATATTTCTTATGGTTTTTAAGGGCTCATAACTGTGTCCTTCATTGGATTTTAATATTATACCCCCCCCCCCTCTCCCCTCCCCAATCTTCAGAACCGAAACAATGAGATAAAACGACTGTAGTAACCTTGCAGTTGAAACACCAGCTTGGACATTGTTTAATGGAGCATCATCTGGGGATCTTGGTGGAGTCATGTTGATAGCATTCACTCTTGCCCTCTGTCGCAGTCGACTTTCCGTTTGTGCTTTCCTCCAATACTTGCGTTTGCTCCTGATATCTCGTTCAGACATATCACCAGCAAGTTTCACCTTGCCAGTGGCTTTTTTCTTTAACCAACTAAGTTTTTCTTTTTCAAGGTAAAGAAGCCTTTTTCCTGGATCAGCGTCTCGCCGTTCTCTATAGCGACGCTGTTTTTCAGCCGCCGACAATGGCATAGTTTGCTTCTACAATGAAAACAATATTTATAATGAAGGAAATACTATTAATCATAAAATTTGCATAATTTTTATATTTTATAATCGTCCGACCTTCAAAATAAAGTATATCAAATCATAGTGTCAACCCTGTTACCTGTTGTCCACCCTGTTACCATTGAACTGGTAACAGTATGGACAGTAACAGTGTTGACATTTTACAACAATAGTAGACAATTTTGACCTACAAAACCACATGCATATAAAAGAGTGAGGTTGTTGTTGACATATTTATAAGAGCTTTACAGATGATCTTGTCTGTATTTCAATGTCTCAACATTAACTAACAAAATGACGTAACAGTATTGACAAGCTATTTATATATTTCACTTACAAAGACAGGATTATAACAGATTTTCAGACATCACCTACCTTTTGAATAAAACTTTTTTGCCGCTCAACAGGAAATAGACCAGGACAGCCCTCTTGTGGGCAAATGGAAAAACAAGGGTGTGTAACTCTATTTTCTTAGTGACTTTTATGTGTAAGTAACAGTGTTGACATAAAACCAAGTGACAGAATAAGAATAGGAGAAATATTGTGCTTTTAAGTTTTGTTAGTCAGATAAAAGTACCTCACAGAAGATAGTAACATATATATACCACAACGATGGCCAATTTATGTCGAAATACGAGATTTTACTTATTATCACACCCAAAATAATTCAGCGTTTATCGTTGGAGACACCCACAAAACCGCATATTCCTGGTTTGTCAAACTTAAAAAAAAGATAAATGCATGTATATGTACTGTTATACGTTATCTAAAAGGCTGATAACATGTTATACACCCATTTGTGAATGCATTAGAGTCATACATATGAGTTGGAAGAAGTCTAGCTACTTTGGACATAAAATAAACGTCTATCAGAGAATGACCCATAAAACATTCTGAGAACGTGCTCAACTGAGTATATAAACAAGGCAATCTCAGTCAAATTGAGCACGAATTATTGGAGCTCTCTAGGAATGGAGATAAAAATGAGTGTTTGTTTTGGTGTTGTTGCAATTGTGTCAAGTCATCGGCAGGCAACAGTACCCAGCCTAGTTACAGCTTTTAAATGAAACATGTCGAAAGTATTCGCGTTACAGATTGAAGCTAATTCTTAACTATCCTTAATCTTACTTACCTTTCAGCTATTACCTCCTGTTATACCTTTGAAACATTCCTCTTTTCACTGAACCCGTTAATTTCTTCGAATTCCGTTGTTAAACTGTTAAATCCCTCAATTTAAAAACCGGTGTCAAAAATTTGTCCGTCAGATTTCAAACTCTCCTCGAACAACGACAACATATCACATGATTCGGGTTTTCCCGGTACTTTTCCAAGTAACGTGACCTTTTTTCGGAGGGCTTCCCAATGAATTGTATGCGTGAACTGGAGGTCACATGGTATTTGATATGCATCGAATGCCGCCATTACTAGGAAATGATGCGACTTCTATACAGGTCTGTTATGCACGCGCGCTTCAACTACCAATGGCGGCACATTTTACTAAGTCAGATCAAACCAGCCAATGAGACGTGTCCATTCCCCGCATATAGTTCATTGGGGCTTCCCCATCGAGATCTTAAAATAACTGGCCTTTGCACACGACACGAATCCTCGCATCCCGTGACTCCTTGCTTTTGAACAGCCTGTCGATCGAGCCAACGGATATAATGGTGGTCTAATGTGTGGCTCTACCTGACCGGCAAAGTAAGTAAAACCAGGATAGAGTCACACAAGTGCGGCTATACCCAGCCCAGAATCATCTGTAGGGCATCATTTCGCAAGACAATGGAACTTGCATTCGCCAAGGACCATCTAAGAAAAGACAACTCTTGATGAGCCAGGACCGACAACGAGCGCTCAGTCCCTGTCCCAACTACTGTTTCAAGTGTTTAAAATAAATTAAATTTTTGTTTCATTGAAATGTATCAATATACATGCCAATTTTCCAACTTGAAAAATTCCAAGCTTTTTTCAAAAAGATTAAAGCCAAATCATATAGCCAAACAGCCGACTCTTAACCATGGCAGTGTCGTAATGTAGCAAGCGTTCTCACTGTAGTTCGAAGTTTTGGGCAACAGAATATGCAACATTTTGAAAACATTGTTGCTAATTTTGATCTGAATCATTTAAATTCTAAATTTAAAATGATTTAACTTCAAATTAGAATTTGTTCTAAAAAATAATGCTGCAATTATCCCAATCATACCACATTTCTGCAGTAAAACAATAAATAGTTGTTGTTTCTATGTAGTTTGATTTCACCAAGGCAACCATCGCAAAAGTTAGGGCTTTTTTGTTTATTTCTTCAAGGCTTCAAAATCACATAATTTGGGACCATATATAGTTGGAAATATCCAAACCCTATAGCCAAAGCATATTGCTGTTGTGCAGCACACCTACTTTGCTCATAAAGTTTGGATAAAGTTTGGAACTGGGACATTGCTGATACTAATCAAGTTAAAGTGAGTTCAGAGTAAAATATGTAAAACAGTCCTTTTTGATTAACCAAAGCTTTATCCCCAAGCGTATTAACATTGTGAATACATGTACAAATATTATACACATTTTGATATTTAATGTTTCGACGAGAAACTGATTTTAAAAGAATTGCTGACTATTTTCGAATTTGTTTTTTTGTTTTGATTCCTGAATTAGAATTGGTTATCTGAATTGGTCATCTTGTAATTTCTCAGTACTGGTACTACACATATTTTGTTTTGATTTATTAAGAACGCATGTAAGAAAACCTATAGCCCCAGGTGACTATCCTGCCATTCTGTTGTATACAACAGAATGGCAGGATAGTCACCTGGGGCTAAAGAAAACCATTCTTTTTAATTCACTTCCATTCATTTCTTAATTTATTCGATCTATAGGCCTATAGATTGGTAGGACTTTCATATGAGATTTTAACAATGAGTTATTACACCATAAAATTTGGCCACCGTACATGTACTATTCCAACCCTGCAAAACAAACAAGTTAAAAAGATACAATGTTATTTTTCAACTTTTGGTGACGTCAGTATGTGTAGACGGATCAGCGGAACAATGAGAAACAATGTTTCGAAATTCTCAACCAAAATGTCACTCGTCATCTGTTCTGGTACAAGAGTTGTCTTTTCTTTGCTGGTCCTTGGCGAATGCAAGTTCCATTGTCTTGCCATCATTTCAGGGCTTTGACCTACATCACTTTCAGGGCTGTCTCGGCGCGCACATTTTTAACATAAGCAAATACCAAAAAGCGTAACTTGTTTCACAATTGAAATATGATCAATATAACCCATTTTTAGACATTTTTGGACTGGTGTTTTATAATGGTAATGATGACTGCATCGCGAGTTGTAGATAGCTTCAGTTAAAATATCTGCTCTCAAAACGGAATAAAGATTTCCTTGAAAATATAACTGCCCTCTATGTAGGACGTATTAGTAGCTAAAAAAAAGGATTAAGAAGTAGGGCCTAATCGAGAATTTGTTGCGCATACAATAATGTAATCAGATATTTTTTGCGATATTTAAAGAGAAATATTCTGTTTTAGAAATGAAAATCTAACAAGTTGATGGATACCGGTAAGTTTTTTTCAGTTGATCACACTTACAAAAGTGTATTGATGGCTTTTTTTAGTGATGAGAATCTCCAAAAATGAGGTATAGCCCCTCAAGTGACGAACAGCCCCACAGGTGATGTTGGGCCCAAGAGTGTATCTGGGGGTAAGTTAATGAATCAGATTAAGCTATTTAGGTTGATAATACTTACAAAAGTGTATAGATGGCTTTTTTAGTGATGGGAATCTCTAAAACTGAGGTATAGCCCCTCAAGTGACGAACAGCCCCACAGGTGATGTTGGGCCAAAGAGTGCATCTGGGGTTACCCCCAGTTAGATTTTCATTTCTAAAACAGAATATTTCTCTTTAAATATCGCAAAAAATATCTGATTACATTATTGTATGCGCAACAAATTCTCGATTAGGCCCTACTTCTTAATCCTTTTTTTTAGCTACTAATACGTCCTACATAGAGGGCAGTTATATTTTCAAGGAAATCTTTATTCCGTTTTGAGAGCAGATATTTTAACTGAAGCTATCTACAACTCGCGATGCAGTCATCATTACCATTATAAAACACCAGTCCAAAAATGTCTAAAAATGGGTTATATTGATCATATTTCAATTGTGAAACAAGTTACGCTTTTTGATATTTGCTTATGTTAAAAATGTGCGCGCCGAGACAGCCCTGAAAGTGATGTAGGTCAAAGCCCTGAAATGATGGCAAGACAATGGAACTTGCATTCGCCAAGGACCAGCAAAGAAAAGACAACTCTTGTACCAGAACAGATGACGAGTGACATTTTGGTTGAGAATTTCGAAACATTGTTTCTCATTGTTCCGCTGATCCGTCTACACATACTGATGGACACCAATACACTTACAAAAGTGTATGGCTGGATTTTTTTAGTGATGAGAATCTCCAAAAATGAGGTATAGCCCCTCAAGTGACGAACAGCCCCACAGGTGATGTTGGGTCAAGAGTGCATCTGAGGGTAAGTTGATGGACACCAATAAGCTATTTAGGTTGATAACACTTACAAAAGTGCTTGGATGGCTTTTTTTAGTGATGGGAATCTCTAAAACTGAGGTATAGCCCCTCAAGTGACGAACAGCCCCACAGGTGATGTTGGGCCTAAGAGTGCATATGTGGGGGTAAGTTGATGGATACCAATAAGCTTTTTCAGTTGATCACACTTACAAAAGTGTATTGATGGCTTTTTTAGTGATGAGAATCTCCAAAAAGGAGGTATAGCCCCTCAAGTGACGAACAGCCCCACAGGTGATGTTGGGCCCAAGAGTGTATCTGGGGGTAAGTTAATGAATCAGATTAAGCTATTTAGGTTGATAACACTTACAAAAGTGTATAGATGGCTTTTTTAGTGATGGGAATCTCTAAAACTGAGGTATAGCCCCTCAAGTGACGAACAGCCTCACAGGTGATGTTGGGCCAAAGAGTGCATCTGGGGGTAAGTTGATGGATACCAATAAGCTTTTTCAGTTGATCACACTTACAAAAGTGTATTGATGGCTTTTTTAGTGATGAGAATCTCCAAAAAGGAGGTATAGCCCCTCAAGTGACGAACAGCCCCACAGGTGATGTTGGGCCCAAGAGTGTATCTGGGGGTAAGTTAATGAATCAGATTAAGCTATTTAGGTTGATAACACTTACAAAAGTGTATAGATGGCTTTTTTAGTGATGGGAATCTCTAAAACTGAGGTATAGCCCCTCAAGTGACGAACAGCCTCACAGGTGATGTTGGGCCAAAGAGTGCATCTGGGGGTAAGTTGATGGATACCAATAAGCTTTTTCAGTTGATCACACTTACAAAAGTGTATTGGTGGCTTTTTTTAGTGATGGGAATCTCTAAAACTGAGGTATAGCCCCTCAAGTGACGAACAGCCCCACAGGTGATGTTGGGCCTAAGAGTGCATCTGGGGGTAAGTTGATGGATACCAATAAGCTTTTTCAGTTGATCACACTTACAAAAGTGTATTGATGGCTTTTTTAGTGATGAGAATCTCCAAAAAGGAGGTATAGCCCCTGAAGTGACGAACAGCCCCACAGGTGATGTTGGGCCCAAGAGTGCATCTGAGGGTAAGTTGATGGACACCTTTAAGCTATTTAGGTTGATAACACTTACAAAAGTGTTTGGATGGCTTTTTTTAGTGATGGGAATCTCTAAAACTGAGGTATAGCCCCTCAAGTGACGAACAGCCCCACAGGTGATGTTGGGCCCAAGAGTGCATCTGAGGGTAAGTTGATGGACACCAATAAGCTATTTAGGTTGATAACACTTACAAAAGTGTTTGGATGGCTTTTTTTAGTGATGGGAATCTCTAAAACTGAGGTATAGCCCCTCAAGTGACGAACAGCCCCACAGGTGATGTTGGGCCTAAGAGTGCATCTGGGGGTAAGTTGGTGGATACCAATAAGCTTTTTCAGTTGATCACACTTACAAAAGTGTATTGATGGCTTTTTTAGTGATGAGAATCTCCAAAAAGGAGGTATAGCCCCTCAAGTGACGAACAGCCCCACAGGTGATGTTGGGCCCAAGAGTGTATCTGGGGGTAAGTTAATGAATCAGATTAAGCTATTTAGGTTGATAACACTTACAAAAGTGTATAGATGGCTTTTTTAGTGATGGGAATCTCTAAAACTGAGGTAAAGCCCCTCAAGTGACGAACAGCCCCACAGGTGATGTTGGGCCCAAAAGTGCATATGGAGGTAAGTTGAGGGGCTAAACCTGAGTTTAAGAGATTCCCATCCATACACTTTTGTAAGTGTTATCAACCTAAATAGCTTATTGGTGTCCATCAACTTACCCCCAGATGCACTCTTAGACCCAACATCACCTGTGGGGCTGTTCGTCACTTGAGGGGCTATACCTCAGTTTTAGAGATTCCCATCACTAAAAAAAGCCATCAATACACTTTTGTAAGTGTTATCAACCTAAATAGCTTATTGGTATCCATCAACTTACCCCCAGATGCACTCTTGGGCCCAACATCACCTGTGGGGCTGTTCGTCACTTGAGGGGCTATACCTCAGTTTTAGAGATTCCCATCACTAAAAAAAGCCATCAATACACTTTTGTAAGTGTTATCAACCTAAATAGCTTATTGGTGTCCATCAACTTAGCTCCAGATGCACTCTTGGGCCCAACATCACCTGTGGGGCTGTTCGTCACTTGTGGGGATATACCTCAGTTTTAGAGATTCTCATCACTAAAAAAGCCACCAATACACTTTTGTAAGTGTTATCAACTGAAATAGCTTAATTGTGTCCATTAACTTACCCCCATATGTACTCTTGGGCCCAACACCACCTGTGGGGCTGTTCGTCAGTTGTGGGGCTATACCTCGTTTTTGGAGATTCTCATCACTACAAAAAGCCATCATTATACTTTTGCAAGTGTGATCAAGTGAAAAAGCTCACTGGTAACTATTAATTTACCCCCAGATACACCCTGGGTCTCAATATCACCTGTGGGGCTGTTCGTCACTTGTGGGGCTATACCTCGTTTTTGGAGATTCTCATCAATACAAAAAGCCATCATTATACTTTTGCAAGTGTGATCAAGTGAAAAAGCTCACTGGTATCTATTAATTTACCCCCAGATGCACTCTTGGGCCCAACATCACCTGTGGGGCTGTTCGTCAATTGTAGGGCTATACCTCGTTTTTGGAGATTCTCATCAACACAAAAAGCCACCAATACACTTTTGTAGGTGTGGTCAAGTGAAAAAGCTCACTGGTATCCATTAAATTACCCCCAGGTGCACTATGGGGACCAACATCACCTGTGGGGCTGTTCGTCCCTGGTAGGGCTATACCTCATGTTTGAAGATTCTCATCACTACAAAAAGCCATCCATACACTTTTGTAAGTGTTATCAACCTTAATCGCTTAATTGTATTCATTAACTTACTTCCATATGCACTCTTGGGCCCAACATCACCTGTGGGGCTGTTCGTCACTTGAGGGGCTATACCTCAAATTTAGAGATTCGCATCACTAAAAAAAGCCATCCATACACTTTTGTAAGTGTTATCAACCTAAATAGCTTATTGGTGTCCATCAACTTACCCCCAGATGCACTCTTAGACCCAACATCACCTGTGGGGCTGTTCGTCACTTGAGGGGCTATACCTCAGTTTTAGAGATTCCCATCACTACAAAAAGCCATCAATACACTTTTGTAAGTGTTATCAACTGAAATAGCTTAATTGTATCCATTAACTTACCCCCATATGCACTCTTGGGCCCAACATCACCTGTGGGGCTGTTCGTCACTTGAGGGGCTATACCTCAGTTTTAGAGATTCCCATCACTACAAAAAGCCATCAATACACTTTTGTAAGTGTTATCAACTGAAATAGCTTAATTGTATCCATTAACTTACCCCCATATGCACTCTTGGGCCCAACATCACCTGTGGGGCTGTTCGTCAGTTGTGGGGCTATACCTCGTTTTTGGAGATTCTCATCACTACAAAAAGCCATCATTATACTTTTGCAAGTGTGATCAAGTGAAAAAGCTCACTGGTAACTATTAATTTACCCCCAGATACACCCTGGGTCTCAACATCACCTGTGGGGCTGTTCGTCACTTGTGGGGCTATACCTCGTTTTTGGAGATTCTCATCAATACAAAAAGCCATCATTATACTTTTGCAAGTGTGATCAAGTGAAAAAGCTCACTGGTATCTATTAATTTACCCCCAGATGCACCCTTGGGCCCAACATCACCTGTGGGGCTGTTCGTCAATTGTAGGGCTATACCTCGTTTTTGGAGATTCTCATCAACACAAAAAGCCACCAATACACTTTTGTAGGTGTGGTCAAGTGAAAAAGCTCACTGGTATCCATTAAATTACCCCCAGGTGCACTATGGGGCCCAACATCACCTGTGAGGCTGTTTGTCACTCTTGGGGCTCTTCGTCACTTGTTATCTCATTTTGGCAGATTCTTATCATTGAAAAACAGTCCATATTGCCAACATACCATTGATAGTGTCATTTAAGCGTCTGTGACAATTGGTTATTTGTATTCATGTAAAACAGAGTATAATTTTAGAAAACATTGTAAATACATATAAGCCCTTTTCGAGTTTGACTGAAATCATACGATAGAATTCGTGCTTGGGGGTATTTGCCACCAGGTATGCATTTGAACAGTCGTTTGCCTGTCCGTGTATGGTTCATTTCCATAGAAAAGCTGACAAAATGTATTGAAGTGATTTATCATTCCTTCTTTCGTATTAAACGTATCAATTGGTCTTTTAAAACTTATTGCAGTTTTTAAACTGATTTTTGAATTTATTTGATAATTGTTTTACTTAAAAGTGTGATTATTATGATAGATCTACATCCTTGAGAATCTATCGATTCATGTTATGCTGTTGCATATGCAAATAAAAATAAAATATCATGTTTTAGTGGTTGAGTTTTTTCCTACAAAGGGTAAATAAAATTGCCGACGTGCAATCACTAAATGCAAACTCAAAAAGATTAAAAAAAGAAAATTGCAAAATATATTTATTTTATTAGGAGAAAGAGATGAGAAAGATTAGTAATGTTCCCCTTCGTACTTAAAACAGGTCCTAGTTTTCGCATTTTCCGCCCTGAAAATGATGGCCCCCTCGGATGATCCTGTGGTAGACCCAAGCGTACAGGAAAATGTACGAGTCAGCCCCAGAAGTGATGTGAGAGCGCCCTGAAAATGATGGCCCCCACAGATGATCCTGTGGTAGACCCTACTCTCGGCAGGTCGACCATTTGGAAATAAGTAAAACTAAGGGCTTTTTACTTCCAAAATTAGTGTAAATAAACTTAGAAACTACAATTTTTCACTAAAAATCGATAGCAACACTTATTTAGAGGGCTATTTTACGTTGAGTCTAACTTGGAGCAAGGTCGATAGCTTACTTAGAATTTCGTACTCAGCTGAGCACAAAAACGAACTCAAAAGTTTTATAATCCCGACTTTTGAAGTGTGAGTTTGGAGTTGAGCACAGAAACGGTTTTTGAGCACAGAGTCGTGCTCAAGCAAGTTTTATAATCCCGGGCCCATGACATTTTTGTGAACTAATCGAATAAAGAACAGCTGATTAAACTCAGTTTTAAGTAAACAAGCTGCTCTGGATGGTGATAAATTCGTTATATGACGGCCTTGCGTGGGTATACGGGTAGATATTTGGTGTCTGACAGATATTTTTCCTCGGCTTCGCCTCGGAAAAATATTAATGTCTGACACCAAATATCTACCCGTATACCCACGCAAGGCCGTCATATAACTAATAGTATACTAAAAAAACAAAACGAGCCAAAGGAAAAAATAAACTCCTGTTTTATTAAAATTTCAAAGTGTAAAAAGAAACGTAATGTTGTAAATATAAAGGAAAAACTCAGTGGCGACAGTCTGACCTTTTTATGCACGTGTACCTGGTGTGGCAGGCTTCGATAGAAGTTTGAACCAAACATGTTGCCGTTAGAAGTGACGAGATGCCATATTGGACACGTGCTGACGGATTCAACAGAATATCTGCATTGCGCAGGTCGCTAAAAACATATGTTAAGTACAAAGTAGAAATCATGTTTACAATAGATGCTCTAATCGGGTAATACATATAGGTTATGCAGTTGATCGTTTTCAAAAGGAGCCAGTGATCAAGAGAGCCAGAACACCAAGAGCAATCAGTGCAATATTTTGGATTTGCTTTATCTCTGTTGCAGCGTTGTAGTAAACTTGTTTACACACTTGACCACACCCGTCTTCACAGCATTCCTCCAAGTAGCCACAGGAATCGTCATCGGTGCAATATCTGGCATCCGGGTCCTGTACACATGTACCAGGCTGAGGGACAGGGCAGGAGGAACCTAGTGGATCAAATTGAGGAGAAAGAGATAAACCAAACATTGATTTTACGTCAAAACTATAACAATAGTTCATTTATATATTTGACGCTTTGAAATTTTCTCGGAATGCATGGATACTGTTTTTTCCTTACCATCACCATTCCACGACATATCAATCGTTGGAACATTGTGTAATGATCAGACATGAGGTCTAATTTTTTCAAACTGTTCTTATCCCGTCGATTTATCAAGGTTAATTGACAGGTATTAACGGAAGGTGAACGGGGGAGGGGGGGGGGGGGGGTGGGCATCGCCATCAGTTTTTAAATTCAACGTCGATCTTAAAGTTTTCTGATTAATTTCAAACACACGTATTCTCTTAGAACAAATGCTAATATTGGCAGTTCGATCCACTTTACTGGATTATTATTTACTGGAAACACTCCTGTTGGTGAATGGTTACATGCCATACTGCTAAAATAGTATATATTTTAATTACCTTGGGTATCTTCTCTCACTGTTGCTTTGCATATTTTATTACAGCCGTCTTCACAACATTTTTGGCCTGTAAAGCAAATGACAAAACACAAAGATGACTTCTGGCACAAATTCTTACAAAGGAAATTATGAATGCTGTAATACTGGAAAGAGTTATTATCTTTTATCATACGCATTGATATATTCCACCTCCTTTGTATTTCTATGATCCAGAAATAGATGTTAGTATGAAGCTTCGCTTTCGGTCGGATGTTATAAAGAACTCAAAAGATCCTCATAAACTCACATATACTATGAACGTATTTCTTTGAAAAGTTGAGTCAGAAGAAAAAATACTGTTGTTAAGCCTGCTGATCCGCAACCGTTATTTTTCTGGACAAAAATATTTCAGTGATGTAGAACAGCAACTATATATAGCTAGCCCTGGCCATTATAAAAAAAAAACAGTTTTAGAGGTGTGTTATATAGTAATACGCTGTAGTCGGGAACAATTGGCGTCTATATTAATGGCAGAGTGGGAACAAGCCGCCCTTCTTAAAGCGCACAGGAGGGTTTTGGATGATATTCAAATATTATGGCAGCATTCAACAGATGGCCTTTAACTGTTATATCGTTATAGACATACTTAACTCCCATGACCCTATAATATTAAATTACAGTCAACTATAGAAATCCTAATTCCCTTGATTTTTCAGATGTTTCTGTTTAAAAATTAGAACATATCCAAAGAACAGGCTACCTAATACACAAGTAGTGATAACCAGAAAAACTACAATTTCCTGATGACAATATTTCGGCATTTATCCTAGTATTATATCCTAGTATCCTAGTATTTCTAAACTTTTTTTGTCAATTTAGTTCAGCTTTAGAAACTTTCAGAAACTTTGAAAGAGAGAGTTCTATAGTGCTCAAACTTTAGGCCTACAGATTAGATACCCATTTGGATTATATTAAGACACTGCTATAGATGTAAGGAGAAGAACATAATACTCCCCGACAAAGGCTGGCTGTAGCTTTTCAGACAAACAAAAGTCTGAAAGACATATTTAGTGAAATGGTATGGAAGCCGATAGAGGCCATCATTATCTGAAAGTTAATCTTTTCCTAGCTATAGCCATGGTAATATATTGTCTCATCTTTATGTTTTTCCATCCCGTAAATCCATAAGCTGACCCGAGTGCGTTTTTCTACAGCAATATCTTCTTTAGACGTGGCTAAACAATTTCCTAAATTCGAGAATTGACTCTTAGCCATGTCTAAAGTAGACCTCGTGACAAAACGATTGGTGGCTATATGAGGACAAAAATAGACACGTTTCTTTTTTAGATGCATTTGACGTAAGCGTACGTAAATAACCGAGGTTATCCGTGTGCTCAAGTTGTCTATATATATACGGACGACTTGACACGAAGATAGGTTGCAGCTATACAGATAATTAGAAATATATATTTTGTATAGTTACAAATGGGTGTGGATACAATGATTGATTTATCATCAAAATAAATCCTCCTAATTACCTCCCCCGCACTCGTCATCACGCAGACAGTTTACATTCGGATCAAAAACACATATCCCAATACTGTCAGGAGCAGCTGGTGGGCATTCATCATGGGTATGACCTGTTGAAGGGAAAATGATTTTATTAAAAGATGTATTATAGGTTAATTGCTATTATATATCGCAATAGCTATAATAACTGTTATGGAACTTATTGCGTAAAACAGATTGGAACGATAATAATATAGTATATCACTGAGACCAGAAGTAGTTTCATGTAGGCCTACTTCTGGTAAAACTAATGGTTCACAACCTTTCTCGTCCAATTTTGAAAAGTGGACTGGGGATAAACCACTGTTCATTAAAATAACTTCCGAAATAAGTTGGATTCTTCAAAATGTTTGTTACCAAATCAATATGCGTAGACTTGTTACAACATTTCTCTACAGAACACCACTTCAAATAACATCAAGTTAGGGTATATGTGTCAAGTGAGGTTATGATATTATATAAATATTAACTCAGTCATCCGAAACAGCGAGTGACTAACTCAATAATTTGTTTGTTTTTTTTATTTTTATATTCTTCTCAGATACGCATTGTTGCGCTTCACAGTGCATGTTCAAGGCGCTTGCACATCAGATCGGGATTAATATTAAATCCATATTAATCCCTGGTCAGAGCAAGTCATCTCAGTTTTAACAATAGTCCGAATTTCTGATCCATGCAGGTATTTTTTCTACGCACCCCTGTCGGTCTATCGTAGGTAATCTGAACAAATTATCGAAGATGACCAAGGGTCAAGAGAACACATGCCTATTTTTTTTTGGTTGTCTCTGTCATTTGCAGATCTATAACAGCCACTGTGATGGGGTCGAAAATATTGTCCGAGATACAGGAATACAAACATGATAAAATAATCAAAACATTCGATATTCAGTTAAAGCTGGCAGATGGTGAGATATAAAGAATGAGATCGGTTTACCTTCAACAGAAAGAGCCCTAAGAGCAACGACTGACAAAAACACACAAGATAAGTGGACCATCATTTCGTCTGAGATTATAGTTGTCTACACTTCTCTAGCTCCTGATACGACTGTGTGCGTCAGGGTCTTTTTCAAAACCTAATACATCTCATTGGGTGTTTCTCATGTAAATATTCTGCTATTCAGGCCAGGAGGATTGTCAAAGGACTCCTTTATATCAAAAATAAAAAGTCTCGAGAAAAGCGAACTTGTTTTATTAAGATTTGACACCATTCACGGATGATTGGATTTCGAATAAACAGGTCACGTTTCACGTAGGCCTACTTCATTATCCCGATTCGGGAGCTCAGCGATCTTTCTTAAATAACCGTAGTTGACACGCAGGTGTCAATTTATGACCAAGCGTCGATATATATATATATATATATATATACGAAAGTTGAGAAATATAATGTTCAAATAATCAAATCCTGTATTGGATCGACGAAACATTTGTAATGGTAGGGCATAGGGGCCTATATAGACAGACTTAGGCCTATGTGGGGGCTGTTGCTGGTAGGCCTATATATAACCCTAAACTCATATATTTATAGACATTAAAACACACGGACACAGGGAAAATCTCCTTGGCTAAAATAACCATGGGGATAAGTTTCTAGGCTAGTTGGGTTGAAAGGGGGTAGACCTATATGTCATTAAGACATTTACACCCAGTAATAAACCAGAATCCATGATATTTCATTAGTTTGACACGACAGACAGGACAGTTTTGCTTTAGTCAATAATTTTTTTCTGAAATACTTTTTTTGATATATTGACAAAATGGTACGGATAAATCTTCAGCGATGGCAAAAAGTAAGGTAGGGCCTACGGTAAACTGAAATTGAACAAAATATGATAGGCCCTAATGGGGAAAGAAAGTGAATGACAGACAACTTGAGACAAGGGTGTTTAGTGCTGACTTATAGATCTTTCAAACTGCTTTTTTATTATAAGCAATGAATGGCCGTTGGCTCAGAGGTCGGGCCAATTTACTCTGAAGCAGTTTGTATTTTTTTTATTATAATCTGAGCCGTGAAACACCTACAGTAATACGCGATAGTTGTCGGTACTTTTATAGGACACGTTCCTCGAAGGTTTAACAGTTTGTAATATTTGAATCCAAAAACTTTCCCTTTCCAAATGTTTTCTCTATAGGGGGATTTTCTCAACATGCCTGATTTGTGCCATTTCTTATTCTCGAGATTTCGCTTGGTCAAATCAAGGCGAGAAAACACAGCCAACATAATGTCTAGAGTTATCGTTCGTGGATTAGTTACACGTTGTCGTATTTGACAGGGAAAACAGATTTAAGTGGACAGAAATGGCAGGTCAAGAACAAGTGGATGCCGAGTTATTCGAAATCAGAACAGCTTTGTACATTGGGAATTATCAGCACTGTATAAATGAGGCTCAAAAAATTAAGGTAAATCAATAGTTGGAATTCAAATTAATAATACCTCTCTTGCCCTCCGAATAGCGTTGCAACAACAACATATATAGGCCTTCGACTAGTCCGCTATATTTTGAGTGGATTGAAGTTATTCTGATACGCCAGCATGGCCTTCTTCAATACCACGTCAACATAGAGTACATTTGAAAAATCTAAGAATCTCCGAATTTTAATAAAATGATAACTCGAAATTGTTAAAAATTACTAGCTACACTACACAGGGGGTAGGTCGAAAACGGCCGCCGGACGATAACGGCCGCCAGGTTCTGGTGACACCCAACGCGCGGATTAACAATAGACTCAGCTTGACATGTGAGTTTACGGTCTAAGCCTTTAATTATTTGCTCCCATTCATTAACGAAGGATAATGATTTTTCTTGCAGAATTCTACAGCTGTCAATCACTTGCTGATTTTATGCACGGATAGGAATCATGCAGTAAATTGAGTAATAATGTATGCCACTAGTCACAAATCAATTTTAGATTATTTCACTTCTACGTCGCGAATTTATCGTTTAAAGCGACTTAGTACTTCTTTCATTCAATTCCCTGTTCTTTTTCGATTTAGTAGAAGTATTCTAGCCTCATTCTTAATCGATTTTACAAAACGTATGGTTACTTTAGTACATACATTTGATATGCTACATAACCATAAGGCTGGTAAAATCAGCATTACCAGTGTCAGTCGGACGTATCGTCGTTTGAAGGGAAAAGACTTATGTCTGGGATTAAAACCAAAGACTTGTAAAGAATAAAACGACAAAATAGTTGCAAAAAATTCTTAAGTTTTTATTTGGGCATGGTGACATTTATGACGATAAGACAATGTACTGAGTTTGAACCTCCAAAAATATATACATAAAGTAGCCTACTTTTGATGAAAATTTACAGTAGAAAATATCATTTACAAATATATTATCTTGAGCCGTCCACCTTTGAATAAATTGCAGTTACGTTAAAGGGTGGGATATCTCTAGAAATACATAAGGATTAATATCGATAACAACCATCAAAGTACTTAAAACCTTTCACGGTTATTACCGTCAGTGACCAGCAAGCTAATAAAAACAGACACAAGTATGTCCTTTCAGTGGTTAATGTGTGTCGCCATTTTGTTTCCGTTGTAAGCTGACGTGATGTTGCAGTAGCTATTTTTAGATCAACAATGACGTATTTATAGCGCTCACTAATGTAAGATGGTAGTTTTAGGTCAAAAAAACATTATTTTCCATGTCGTGTTATTCTCCTCAAATGATCGAATGGTTTTCTCCCAAAATTTACATAGATTTTATATATTTACTATGAAAACCCGAATAATCCATCCAAATTGAAATAAAAACATATTACAAATACGGACAACGGAAATTATATAAACCATTTTAATAGTGTCATATCTGAACGGCGGGAAGCCATTTGTTTCTTCTTAGGGAACGTGGAAAAGAGCAGACTCTTGTATGTATTAGAGCCGTTTGCAATCATTACTGGCAGTAGGGTGTCATATAGATATAAAATCTACCATGCTGGGAAAGGATTAACCTTTCTACCTAAGTTTGTTTGTAGTTGTTTTAAGCGATTACATCCTAATTTCTCGACAAATCTGAATTGTCTGGTTTACAGAACGTATTATAAACAAGTATTTTAATTATTGACAACGATATTATAGTGCATGTTTGGATGAATCAGAAATTGTAATTCATATATTTTCGACGTACATCAAAAAAGGTCACTTATAACCAACCATAAGAAGTGTAGCCTGAATTTTATTTTGCCAAAGGGAATATTCTCTTTAAAGGAATTTCCTTATTCTGACTGTGAACTCTGCTGGATATTTACATGGAATAAATGTGGCATAGGCCTACATAGTCATGCTCATTTCTATATCTGTGGTATATCCTATATAGGCATATCTATATTTAAAAAAACCTATACAGGTGATAATTTGATTTGATTTGGTTTATTTCACCAAGATTCATGTAATGTTTCACAATTGGTCGATATTTACAAATAGCAATTAGGTAAAGAAGAGATAAAAAACAAATACATCTGAAAATATCCGGGCGGGAATAGAAACCCCTAGAGGCTTATTTCATCTCATATAGGTTTGGTTATTAAATGATTAGGTTGGTGATCTAGAATTGGTTACAGAAGACATATCTTGGAGTATAGAGAATTACATATTTTAATTTAAGACAAGAATAATAGTTTATACCACGTACTAACAAAGTATAACATGAAAGGACCATATATTGCAAAGTGTGAAAATGGTTATCCTTGAACACAACTCCATGTCTCCGTCGATCGGGCCCAGACTTAAGCCTATCATGCTGATCACAGGTGGTCCGACTTCTATTTCCATAGCTTGGATGTTAAACACGCCCACTTCTTGACTGACATGCGATCCTGTGTACATTCATATAGACGGCGGCCGTTATCGTCCGGCGGCCGTTTTCGATGTAGACGCTACACAGTAGGCCTACGCTACAGTCTACACTATAGTCTACGTCAATCAAAGTTCAATAAACAGCTAAAGTAAATGTGTTGGCCAATGTGTGATGACTGATAAAAATCAATTGACAGATTGCTTGATGACATCACTTCGGATTTAGCCGCACTCATGTGTCTCTTTCTTGTGTTACTTACTTGTCGGTCAGGAAGAGCCACACATTAAACCACCATTTAAAGGGTGGGATAATTATTCTCTGTCAACAGACTTTTCAAAACCCCGCAATCATGTGATGTGACTGATGCAAGAGTTACGTTGTCATCAAATTTAATTGTCCAGTTATTAAGGAAATTCTCGGGCATACTGCGGACCATGTACGAGGAGAGTTTGAAATCTGTCAGGCCAATTTTAAAGTTTTCTTTTTATACGCCCGGCTTGAAAAGCGGGCTGTATTATGGTATCATCTCCGTCCGTCCGGCAGTCCGGGCGTCCGCTTTCCCCTTCCGCTCCATAACTTCTAAAGTTTTGATTCCATCTGCACAATTTTTTCTGAGTATATACCTTATGGGTGGAACTGGAAGGTGTGTCGCAAACTATTTTTAACATTACTGGTTACATAATATGGGAGTTATATTGTATTATGTAATATTCCCTTCCGCTCCATAACTTCTAAAGTTTTGATTCCATCTGCACAATTTTTTCTGAGTATATACCTTATGGGTAGAAGGTGTGTCGCGAACTATTTTTAACATCACTGGTTACATAATATGGGAGTTATATTGGATTATGTAATATTCCCTTCCACTCCATAACTTCTAAAGTTTTGATTCCATCTGCACAATTTTTTCTGAGTATATACCTTATGGGTAGAAGGTGTGTCGCAAACTATTTTTAACATCACTGGTTACATAATATGGGAGTTATATTGGATTATGTAATATTCCCTTCCGCTCCATAACTTTCAAAGTTTTGATTCCATCTGGACAATTTTTTCTGAGGATATAGCTTATGGGTAGGTGTGTCAGCTTCCTTGGATAATTTAGTGATAGCTATGGTGGCCAAAACCTAAAAAGTTTAGAATTATAATTATTTCTCTGTTTTAAAGGCTCTTCAATTCAGTTTTATTACCCATATGGTAAAGCAAATATAGCTTCTTAAAGATATGTTTGACAATATTCATAAACCTGGTTGTAAGTGTAAACAGATAAGACTTGTATATTTACACACCATTGACCATCTCAGAGATTAGGCTCTGTTCAAATATACCTATATAAAATGTGGCAAAAATCCTGGCCAGTGATGTCTTCAGCAAGTGATTTAACCCACTGACCAGTCAGAATTAGCTGGACTCCAAGCTGAAGACCTGGACATTTAACACCAGATGAGATTTCATATTTGAAGGACCCATTGCATATATTCAAAAATATATATATGGAAGGATTTGTTTTTGTATGGCTGCAGTGACTGGGCCTTTCCGGGCGTATTTTGGGTTTCCCGAAACTCTTGTTATGAAGAGCGATTTGGTAGATTTACAATGAAATTCGAACAAATTAATGAGTAAAATGAAAAAAGGAATGCTTTAAATGTGTGTTGAAGGCAAAATCTTAAGGCAGGTAGGATTAAATTAATAGATATTTGAAGCTTGGTTTAAATATGAAAGCCAAAGTCCTTCTAAATAATTCATTTAAAAGTTGTAACTAGTGTGGATTTAGCCTCTGAAAGAGCTAATGATGTAATGTAGATATTTTCTTGAAAGGATTTGTTCACTATTTATAATTTCAGTCCAGTAATCCTGAGGTTCGAGCTGAGAAAGATGTGATTATGTACAGAGCCTATGTGGCTCAGAAAAAGTATGGTGTTGTTTTGGATGAAATCAATTCAAGTCACCCTCCAGAATTACAGGCTGTCAAAATGCTGGCTGATTATTTGTCTAATGAATCAAAAAGGTAATTCCAATAGGCAGTAAAACAACAGTCTTTTGACATGATTTATAAGGTTCACAATACCCACAGTTCTCAGTTGTGTCACTTGTCGACCTCACATGTCTTCCAGGATCGTATATTTGGCTTAACCCATTTTGACTATGCACTATGGTAGAATCAATTTAATGTCTCAGTTTTTCAAATGTTTAAAAATGCTTATAATTAGTTCTATTATGGAAAATTATACAGTGGTAATGATAGAACATGCTGATAAAGTTCGCCATTTTTATAGTTTCATTTTCTCTTTTTTATTCTTTTTTTACAGACCAGGCATTGTCAGTGACCTGGATTCTAAAATGAGCGGTAGTGTTGACGTCAGTGATAAAAACTTTCTGTTAATGGCGGGCACAGTGTACTATAATGAGGCAGTAAGTTAACAGTCAGATATACCCATAAGTAGAAATTAATAAATAATAAGCTGAGACCTTAACTGATGATCATTTTTTGTCTATATTATATGTCTATGAATTTGGCTTAAAAATAATATCCTAAAATGAAAAGAACATAAAAAAGTTCCACTAGGGTGTGTTGAATAATTTTCTCCCATCCTCGGTCAATAATTTCCATTCAATGTTGTATGTAATTAGCAACATACAATACTTACGACATGGCTTTTATTAAAGAGTTATGGAATAAAAAATGATATATGGAGTCATTAGCTGCAAGTCTATCCTCAAAATTCCAAAAAAACAAAGAACATTTAATTTGTAAACATAAAATTTATAGCTTAAATGATGTTTATAAAAAAAATCTTTCTACATATAGCCTTAATAGGGGCCTCTGCATATAAGGGCTAAGTTGCTTTTAAGAGTGTCCCTAAGTCTGCCACAAGCCTTCCATCGATGAGATGAGGGTTTGAACCCCACTCAGACCAAATAAAAATTTTAAAAGTTTTGAGAAGATTTTTCACTTGATCGCCGTTTGTGGAAAAGGTGCCAGCTACTTGCCGAAAACAGGCAAAGAGCCCGGTTTCCTCCCCTACTAACCCCAACAAGAAATAATTTTGAGTGTGGCGTAAAACGGGACTCAATCAATCAATCAATCTCTGTATATATTTTCAGAATTTTGATTCTGCTTTAAGGGCTTTACATCAGTCAGATTCACTGGAGTGGTAAGTACATGTAGCAACTGTGTCAACATTTTTGTGAAATATTTATTGACACTGAGGTTGTCTTGTTCTATGTATATTACTATATAACTTTCCATAACAGCTGTTGATCAGGAAAAAATGCTTAGTTCTTGCTAAAGACACAACTTCTGGTTGTTTAAAGCGAACACTTGATAAGATACATTTCACCTCAGTTAAAAGATTATTTTTATCCATCAGCATTTTTGTTTGAAGGGTATCGTCATTGCCTTTGTCGTCCGTCTGTCTGTTGTACCTTGTAAACACATCATTTCAAAAAATCTTTGAAACTTCAAACAGTTATTGAACATGTCATCTCAGTGTTTTGCTCACAACTTTGAAACTTCAAACAGTTAGGGAGCATATCCAACCATCGTGCACCGATCATTCGTGTAATGCGAATGAATTACACGATCGATTTCTACACTCGCGGCGATCTCCAATCCAAAGCGATCTGTTAAAACAACACCCTCGAGTCTGTCTGAGTGGCCTCTGCGGTTCTGTCTGGTTTGAACAGCAGCAGAGATATGCGTGTCTGTATATTACTGCGCGGTAACATAGAGTGAGAGGGCTCGTGTATGCAGTGCAATGCAGTCGACGGTATAGCTGTAAGCAGGACACTCCGAGTAACGTTGACGCTTTTATAGCCTCCCATTACCTGTTCAACAAAACATCAATTTGGAAATGTCTGTACACACCTGGTTGTCTTTCTTTTGTATGTTATATATACGCTACAGAATTTGTGAGGTGTGTTTAATGGACGGTTTTTCTTTGGTTTGTGTAACTTTGACTCTTAGACAGAGCATGGTTTAATTTTAGTTTTGCGATCTACAACAATCGCTGACATCACACGCGATTCTGTGTTTTACTAAAAAAAAATGAAGCTATGGACTAATACACTTGGCATTTAATTTTTAGCAGGTGCTTGAAATTATAATGTTCTGATCAACTAGAAAATGAAAGTTCAAAACTCTGCCTGTAATTATATAGTATGATCTATTTTCCAAAACCAGTGACTAAAAATCTCCTAGTACTCTAGTGTTCTGGGTAGGGTAACACCTGTCAACCATTTGGAGAGTGGACCCCAAGCACGCTCTATGGGGTTAAATCTGCTATGCCGTGGAGCGTAGCTCGCCAGGATCAGCCCATCTAAACCTAAATTCCGCCATAATCTCCCATAATTGATCAGATTAACCAGGGATTTAGTTGACCAGTCTGGACCCCCGTCCGCTATAATGGAGACAGCGGTCCGTGGGTTCAATTTGTCCTCCACAATGGGCTTCAAAATTTGAACAAATGATCAGCGTGGATCTGGCTTGTACTGCTGTGAAACATTGCAGCCTGCAAAAAAACATCCAATGGTCCTGTTCTTGGCCAGGATACCCGCTGTCGCCCGTTTCTATCTATAGTCCCAACTAAATCTGATGAAAAAAAATATATGAATTAATACAATGCATGTTATTGTACGTATAATCATTTGTAGATAAAGAGAAATCAATGTTATGAATGCCATCTTAAACCAACACATATTTACCTGTATGATCAGCAGATCGTGTGCGCCTCCTGTGAAAGCGATGCTCTTTTGCTGGTGACAGACTTCTCGTTCTTGTCCTTTTGCGTAAAGTCATATAACCGGACGGTATGAGTTTAGAGTTTGGATGAAGACAATCGTGGTCGGGGTAGTTTGGTCTATCATCATTAGAAACAAATCTGTTTATCTGGAAATGTCTGCTTACAGCCAGAGTCCCCACATTCAACTTGTTCTTGTCATCACAGGACAAGGCAATACATTCGTCTTCGTACAGTTGAACCAGTTCATTCACATAATTGACAGATGCGCACGAAAATCGGAAATCTTGATGGTCTTTGGTGGAATCATTCTTCTTGGCTGGGATCCTGGCATTCACTATGCCGGTGTGGCGTTTGCCGTTGGTACCTTGACGGGATGGCTTCGACATCCTATGAATTGCCATTTCCTTTGTTTATATTATATTACTCTTAATTAGTATTTTTCTTTAATAAACACTACGACAACTGATTTTGGTCCTTGTGAATGAAAACATTAATTATGGGAATACCAGGTAGTCGAAAAGGTAAGCTATGCTTTCAAAAGCATAATAAACAACAAATCTGGAATCAGACCTACCCCAACCATTTTAAGTAGAGACGTATGAACATTTACAACAGTCGTACAATGTCTGTGCACGACTGAGGCGTGCACGAAGGTAAGATATGGTCCCTGACGAATTGCCTGCTGACGAATGCCAATGCATTGGTATCCTTATGTAGCTCCAATGTGTTTTAATCATTCCACATCCAAATAATTAAGTCCAGAATACGAAGTAATAAACCCATAATGAAGACTGACTTGAATGAAGTATTTTTCTCGACACCCAAGAGCCATATTTACACACGGTTATGGCTATAATACACTAAAAATGTTCAACACAGAGTGGATGAACATGTTTAATTCATGATTAATGGTTTGATATCTGTACAAGTGTAAATCAAGTCCGTGCTGTTGTTGTTTTTTATTCTTTGAACCTTTTCCCGGCCCTAAGACATTGGCAGTCTGTCGCGGCGACTTATTCATTTCATTAGTAAATAAATTGCCAATTTCACACCACTTGTTGTCAGTACGCAAACAGAGCTCTAAGTAAAGGACATTGGGTTGGTTTCAAAAGAAAATGGTAGCTATTTTTGCCATGATAGTTGTTTTCCATGACAGTCCGATATAAACAAAAAAGATCGAGTGTCTACTTCCGGAAATCAGGCTAACGCAATCGCAGACCGGTATCTCTTTTGGTATAATATATTAGGCTACCTCGCATTTTTTCCAAACAAATGGCTGTTATTATTTATCCCGTAATAAATATTTTCTAGCTTCTTTATATTGCACCAATAGTAACAATTGACTTGTCATTCGGCCCTAGCCTAGTATACCGGTAGTCGTGCTGAGCCGTGCCTTGTTCATTCAGTGTTGTTTTGATTCACGGGACTACTTTCAGTGTGTCTGGACATGCTGGGCCGTTTACAGCAGAGCCCCATTCTTCACCACATGGCGCCTCTAATCCCTCTCACAGGCAAGCTTAATCCATTCGTGTACGGTATCGTGTTTTTCCCGAAAATTACACGATTGAAAACTGCACGAAGGTTGGATACAGTCCCTTATTGAACATGTCATCTCAGTGTTTCGCTCACAACTTTGAAACTTCAAACAGTTATTGAACATGTCATCTCAGTGTTTCGCTCACAACTTTGAAACTTCAAACAGTTATTGAACATGTCATCTCAGTGTTTCGCTCACAACTTTGAAACTTCAAACAGTTGTTGAACATGTCATCTCAGTGTTTCGCTCACAACTTTGAATCTTCAAACAGTTATTGAACATGTCATCTCAGTGTTTCGCTCACAACTTTGAAACTTCAAACAGTTATTGAACATGTCATCTCAGTGTTTCGCTCACAACTTTGAAACTTCAAACAGTTGTTGAACATGTCATTTCATTGTTTGACTCACAACTTTGAATCTTCAAACAGTTGTTTGATATGGCAATTAAAAGAAACCTATCGAAATCGACGAGATCTGGTGTGTTTTCCCCCAAGTTCAACCCCTTTCATTAGAGCTGCAATAAAAAGCCTTGTAAATGTATTATTTCTGTATGTTCATTTAGGTATCAAAATATCAACAGAGATCTTGTACAGAGTGTGCAAAATGTTTTAAATAAAATTGGGGTAAAGATAAGCTGAATGGTACATTGTTCCTTCTGACATTTTTTAAATTTTTTATCTTCTTATCAATTTATTTTCTTACAATCTACTTTTAGCACTGCCCTCATGGTTCAAATATTATTGAGACTGGACAGGGTGGATTTGGCAAGGTAAGGTTCACATTTTTTTCTGAGTCACCCCCGCACTCCCCTCAAGAATTAAAGATAATGATGTTGTAAATTTGTTTTCATTGCATTTCTTTACTTATTTGGGGGAGCGAAAGGCTCTGAGTTGGGGTGAGGGGCACTGGATGTCCCTATTTGGAAGAGTTGACAGGTACTCACAGAAGGTCGAGGTTTTCTCCGGACAAAGCATCTATTTTCTTTCCTCATTAAACCTTGAGGCACTGCTATATAAGTGAAATAATATTGACTTCAACACAAAACATCAATCAATGCTTTGCACTGTCAAACTTTGGATAATCCCCGAATAGGGTTGCTAGGAGACGAGTTGGCTATATATATATGCCAAGCTCCTGTCGGTCGTCAACCTAATGAAATATCATAGGTTTACTTTATTTCAACAATTTATGATGGGGTATAAAGGTCTAAATTATATACCTCTTTTTAACACAATTAGAAACTTGTCTCCGTGGTTATTTTGCCAGTTACCAACGGGAGGTCGTGGGTTTCCTCCGGGCATAGAGCCCGGTTTCCTCCCACAATAAAACTGGCAACGCCGCCATGTAAGTGAAATAATCTTGAGCGCGGCGTAAAACACCAATCAATCAATCAATCAATCTGTGGTTATTTTAGACAAGAAGATTTTCCCTGTGCCCGTGTGTTTTAGTGTTCATAAATATATATGCTGACTTAAACCATTGTTTTAAAACAAAAATATGTATATGTTGACTTTTGTGTTTGTTCAACAGGAAGGAGTTGAAAAGAATGCAGGAAACTGATGATGATAGCATTTTGACACAACTCTCTCAAGCTTGGTTCAATTTAGCTGTTGTAAGTTTTATTTTAAAAAGGTTTTATTTGAAATGGATTTTATATTAAGAACATAAAATGTGTGATAGAAATATTGGTTTAATATTTTAAAATGCTTATAAGGAGGAAGTGACTATAGTCATTAGGCCAACACACACCTGTGGAGATAATTAGTGATTTTCACCGATGTTGGTCTACATGTCACTGGTCCATGGTATCTACATGACCTTGCAATGCTGTTCAGGTGTTCAGTTACGTTCGATTCCATACACTGTCAGCCCAATGTTGGGTAGAAGAACAAACGATATTGTGGCAACGTATTTTACCAGCATTGACCCACCAGCAACTCCCTAAACAGCATAAACACAGAGCCGATGTTAAAGATTGAATGTTCAACTTGCAACTTTCTAACTTTTTTTGCTAAATAAGAATTGTTTAACAAACGCTTATGAAATTTTAACAATTTAAAGTTAGTAAGTGCCCGATAAATTGTGCAGTTTTTTGTCTAGGTATCTTACAAAGTTTGAATTAAGTAGCAGGTTTTTGTAGCCACCTGATATAAGACAAATATGAAACAAATGATGGCCAAGATATGTTCAAAAGCCAAATATCTTCAGAGAAAGTTATTATAAATGTTAGTTTTCTTCCACGATGATAAAAGTGACACTGCCATGCCGTGTTCCACAAGTATGAATGACATTCATTATTCCTTCTGTTTAGGGTGGTGAGAAGTACCAAGATGCTTATTACATCTTCCAGGAGCAGGCTGACAAACACGCCTCCACACCACTCCTCCTTAATGGGCAGGCTGCCTGTTACATGGCACAGGGACGGTTTGATGATGCAGAAGGGGTTCTTCAAGAGGCTTTAGACAAGGTCAGAGGTCAAACTTATCACACAAACTGTATCAGAACATTATTGATTAATTGATGTTTTACGCCGCACTCAAGATTATTTCACTTATATGGCGGCGTTGCCAGGTTTAGTGGAGGAGGAAACCTTGACCTTCAGCGAGTACTTGTCAACTCTTCCATATACGGCCACCAAGTGAAAAAATTTTATTGGTTTGAGTGGGATTTGCCGCATCAATGAAAGGTCTGTGTAGGACTGAGGGACTATCACTCGAACCCACTGGACCACTGAGGCCCCGAGAACATTATTGAACCTACATGTATATTTACATATCGGGGCTCATTAGCTTAACTGGTTAGAGAATTTGAACTTCATCAGCCATTCGCTATGATGGATTTGTTTATTTTTTGCAATATCACAACAAACAAAATTTAAAGTAGTTTTGCATGATTCCAAAGAAATATATGGGGGCCTTCATGGCTCAGTAGGTAAAGCGTTGGACACTCAATCCGACACTCAATCAGCAGCCTTCCACCAATGGGTCGCGGGTTTGAATCCCACTCAGTCCAAAAAAAAAAGGAAAATTTTCTGACTGGGTTTTTACTCGAACAACCTATGTGGGATGGTTGTCAGTTACCAACGGAAGGTCGTGGGTTTCCCCCGGGCATAGAGCCCGGTTTCCTCCCACAATAAAACTGTCAATGCCGCCATATAAGTGAAATAATCTTGAGCTCGGCGTTAGACATCAATCAAACAATCAACCAAAGAAATATAGTTTAAGGACCAGTCACTGCATGAATTAAAGTGACAATTGTTTTTGTTGTTTTAGGACAGTAATAACCCTGAGACACTGGTGAACATGGCCGTACTTAGCCAACATTTAGGGAAGACTCCTGAGGTAAGATCTAAATCTTCACACACATATTATTATCTCTAGCTTATCACTTTCGGACAGCTTGGTGTAAAATCGATTTCATTTGAGTTTTAAAAGTATTAAAGTATTAAAACCTGATAAATCAGTCAGTTATACGGGTTAACAATTTCAACCACATCAACTGAAAACATTCATTTTAATAATTACCTGGGCTTTTACTCAGCCACACTATGTAAAATGGTTGCCATGGTTTCCTTCAGACATCTTCCCAGTTCGCCTTCCTTCTCATTCTGACAATGTTGCCATATAAGAGAAACTTACATGTAAACCTGGAAGTTTATAGACATTGAGTGAGACATATAAGGATTGATTTCAATGTTTCTTCGGTGCATCAAGTTATGAACGAACTTGCCCCTGTGCAAACTAAATAAATCCACGAAGCGGTTTATGAACAAAAGTAGATTAGCCAATCAAATCGAAGTATTCGTTGTAAACACACTGGAAATTTAATTATACAAAAGGAAGTCTGAAATCATCCATACTCATCAAGAGTTGTGTTTAACAGGTCAGTAACAGATACATTTCTCAACTGAAAGATTCTCACAGAAATCATCCTTTTGTAAAAGATTATCTCATGAAGGTAAGATTCTGTTTCTATTTATTTATTTTCTTATATATTTTTAACACCATAACACACGGGCACAGGGAAAATCTTCTTGTCTAAAATAACCACGGAGACAAGTTTCTTATTGTGTTAAAAATGGGCATGTTATTTAGACGTTTATACCCAATCTTATAAATATTACCAATATTCTTATAAAGGTGCTTAAATCTTTCAAAATAGTGGAAAAGCTTGCTTAAATGAAAACAAAAACTCCACTGTTTGTATTACAGTGTTTGTTAAGATCAGTTAAACAGAATCCAGTTGGTCTCCTTCTAACTCTATGGGTGTGTGGAGGGGGGGGGGGGGGGGGGGGGTTTCACTCGAACGACTTATGTGGGATGGTTACCAGCGGGAGGGGTGGGTTTTTTCCGGACATAGAGCCTGGTTTCCTCTTACAATAAAACTGGCAACGCTGCCATATAAGTGAAATAATCTTGAGCGCGGCGTAAAACACCAAACAATCAATCAATCATATTGGAAGTCAAAAAATTTCATTTTTTTTTTAATTTAGAAATATCAACTGACAGTTTACTATAGACTTCTTTATAGGTAGCAATTTAATTTTATAGCAAGTAATTCTTAAAATAGAATTATGTTTCTCTTTATATTTTAGGAGACAGAATTTGATCGTATTTCCAAAAACTACTCCGCCACAGCGACCGCTTAAAATTTCAATTCTTGTAAGTATTTGAAAATTAACATGATGTTTTGGGAGATATTTAATCATTTTTAAAGTATTTATTCAGACTTTAAAAATGATTTGCACATAGTTTCTAGGGGCGTTGATTGTCCAAAACTTTTGGAGTGAAACAGTTTTCTGAATCTCTAAAAAGTTAGTGAACACTTTAGGTAAAATACTTCATTTGAAATACAATATTTACCTGTTTACCCCACCTAGTTATCGAGTACCAATCATTTCAACCTCAATGAAGTAAAACCCTCTCAAAATATTTGCCTATTAAAGCGTATTTTAAAAACTACATACCAAACACACATTATTCCTCCGGGCAATGAGCCCGGTTTCCATTCGCATAAAAACATCAATCAATCAATCAATTAACCAAACACACATTAAGTTTAAGATTATTGTGCTACAAACTGAAGGGTAGGACCTTAGAATTACATGTTTAACACTTTCACCAAGACTTGCTCATTCGGCCAACACTGTTCAAGGAAATGACAATATTACCACTTCAAAAATCTAACCAGTTTTACATTCTTTTATTTTCCTCATAGATTCTTGCATCATTGGCGGCCAACTCTACTTAATAACCTGTTCTCATAATTTCAAACCTTAGTTCAATTTTCAAGAAAATTTGAATCACATCAAATACAAATTGAAAAATTTCTGAATGGATTTTTCACTTGATCACCATTTGTGGAAGAGTTGGCAATGGTTGGCGGTTTTATACTTTAGTATTCAGTCAACTATGTTAAACAACTTGATATATTTAATGTACATTATGTTTGTTTCAGGTACTTGATGTACCAGACAGTACCCTAACACTGTATATAAATCATTTGGACCAGGAAATTTTCTTCATATGTACTGGGTGGCTAAAAAAAATCACCACCAAATTCAATTTTTGTTCACTTCGTGATTTCGATGGGTTTCCAAAAAAAATATGTGCATTAATCATAGACTAGTTATCCATTAATGATTTATATTTTATAAGGTTATTAATCAGGGTGATGCAGTAAACTGTTACAAAATATTGTCAAAATCAAGCATGAGAAATACTTAAAGAGGCATGAGCTGCCAAAATTCACACTTGTTTCATAATTTCTGATCCTCACGACAGTAAGAGGCTTTAAAGGCCATCAAAAAACTAAATGATTGGCGTTGGAATGAGGAAAATACATGCAGTATGTGGCCTGTACGAAGCGAAAACGTGTTCGAAAAGTAAACAAAATTTAAATAACCGGGACGACCATTCATTCATTCTAAGCCACAGTTAGTTCAAAACAATACTTTATCGTACATTTTCGAGACTAGAAGCACTAAAAAGCTTCTGAATTATACGTCTTGAGAAAAATAGCCAATAATTTCAACATTCTGTTTTAACGTCAAAATATCAACATTTTGGCAGCTCATGCCCCTTTAAGGCATCACCATGATGTGAGTTTTTACTTATTACTTTTTTCACTAAAACTTACTTTGTGCTGATGCATTAATTATTTCCCATTAGAATAATGGAACTCATATTTAAAGAAAGTTCCTAACAGTTCTTAAAATGAAGCATATCGGACAATGCCATTTTCAACTCCTACCCTATGCTGCTCTGAAAAATAGCTGTGATGTCGCCAGTTTGGCCAACCGGAAAACTTCTATTGTGCATGAATTGTAGCCTGAGGTTCTGTAAAGTAAATAGTTGCAGCAGCGGTTTCCTTTATTAAGATGTGGGATCATTGTGCATGTAGGGTTAACTGCAAATGTTGATTAAATATGTCTACACCAATCATTGTCTCAGTCTTTTATTATGGGTTTGATCAGTGTTTAAGGCAAATGAACATTTGCAGAACCGATCTTACCAAAATCTTTCTGACAAAAGTAATCTACAATCATCATCAGGGATATTACTGAATTAGTAAATTAACCAAGTTAAACTAGTTACCTTACCTATTCTTTTGGGTTTGAAGCAGATAATCAAGTGTTCTCCACAATAGTTTTTCATGTTTTCTAAATTTTTCACTGTATCGAAAATTACTTCATGTAAATCTATTTATTTAAAAAGTTTTATATAGATTATATGTATAAATTTTGCTTTTAAAATCTTTCCTAATTAAGTTTCAATTACGTCGATTTTTTTGAGCCACCAGATGACCAGATACATGTATAAACCGAACAACGCAATTAATATATCAAGAAATCAAACACAATTGTGTTTCTTCTTTTTTTGTTGGTGCTTAAGCAACACTCAATGACATTCACACCCAAGTGTAGCAGTTTCTAGGTCTTCTCAGATTTTCCTCCCTCGTTTGATTAAACCAAAGTTAGATTGAGGCCAGGTAGCTTTCACCCAGGCAAAGGCTAGTTACCTGCCCAAACAAATCTGGCATCTTTACTGTTTTTTCACCACACTGGTATTCAATCAAATAACCTACATCTATGATCATGTAAATACTGTCTTAAATGAAAAAGATGTTTTGTGTGATGTATAGCAACAGGGGAGAAAGATTCAAGATCATTTCAGATACTATCAGATACGTAACCAAACCAGGTACTAGAAATAAAATAGTAGCCTGTTTCACAAAGCGGCGTAGATGTTTTTTTTTGCGTAACTTTCATACTAACGTACCTCTACAGTATGGGTTGCTATGGCATTTACGTGAAAACTTACGCTACGCCGCTTTGTGAAACAGGCTCCAGGAGCCTGTTTCACAAAGCGGCGTAGCTGTATTTTTTGCGTAACTTTCATACTAACGTATCTCTACAGTATTGGTTGCTTAGGCATTTACGTGAAAACTTACGCTACGCCACTTTGTGAAACAGGCTCCTGGTGAGGATTCGCACCTCCTATTTGGATTGCATTGATTTAATTATTTGGAGTTATTGCCCTTTATTGACACTGTGAATACATAGACAGTGAGAGTTTGTCAACGCATCTTCTACAGTTTTTATCGGATTTCCACGAAATTTGGTGAGCATGTTTGTTACCAAGTGAGGATGTGCACCGTCTGTTTGGGTTGCGTTGATTTAATTATGTCTCCCCCAACATATGTTGGGGAGACATACTGTGGTTGTGCTGTCTGTCGTCCTGGGTCCGGCGTCCGTCAACTTGGGCTTGTCTGCAAGATATCTCCAGAACCACTGGGCGGAATTTGATGACACAAGTAGTGTTATTCCGAAAAACGAAAACTTCATATTGACTCAATATTTCGACTTTTATTCAGTCATCATCAGGAGTGAGGTACATTAGCAACAACATTGGTATATATACAGGTAAAAAACAAACAGATTAAGCAGTGATATAACAATATTAGGAATAGCCTTACAGATTTACATGAATTTGATGAAATTTCAATTACAGCTTACAGATGAGGACGTTCAGAGTTGATCAAGTTTTGGCGCCTGTACGCTCGTCCGATCTTCTCTAAGCTTCCGAATCGGATATTTTCATCGGTCGTTGCTTGTTTACAAGATATCTCCAGAAGCACTGGGCGGAATTTGCTGAAATTTCAATTACAGTTTTTTGGTGAGGACTTTTTGGCACCTGTACGCCCGTTCAATCTTCTGTGGGCCTCCATCAGACAGGGATTCATAGAATTCCAAAGTTTACAAAACCAAAAATTTAGTTTTTAGTTCTTGCTTGTCTACAACATATCTCCAGAACTTGGCGGAATTATTACAGCTTATTGGCGAGGACGTCCAGAGTTGGTCAAGTTTTGGCGCCTGTACGCTCGTCCGATCTTCTGTGAGCCTCAGAATCGCATATTTTCATTGGTTGTTGCATTGTTTACAAACTATTTCCAGAACCACTGTCTGGAATTTGATGAAATTTTAATTACAGCTTATTGGTGAGGACGTTCAGAGTTTATTAAGTGTTGTCGCCTGTATGCCTGTCCGATATTCAGTTAGCCCACGAATCGGAAATGTTCATTGGCTGTTGCTTGTCTACAATATATCTCCAGAACCACTTGGCGGAATTTGATGAAATTTTAATTACAGCTTATTGGCGAGGACGTCCAGAGTTGGTTAAGTTTTGGCGCCTGTACTCTCGTCCGATCTGTGAACGTCCGAATAGAATGTTTTCATTGGCTGTTGCTTGTCTACAATATATCTCCAGAACCACTTGGCGGAATTTGATGAAATTTTAATTACAGCTTATTTGTGAAGAAGTTCAGTGTTGATAAAGTTTTGGCGCCTGTACGCCCGTCCGATCTTCCGTGGGCCTCCGTCAGACAGGGATTCATAGAATTCCAAAATTTACAAACCAAAAACTTAGTTTTTTTATGAGGCCAAATTGTTGAAAAATTCATCCGCCATTTTAGAGCCATAGTTGAATGAAACTTTTTTTACAAGCCCAATTACATTTTGTGTTCGATCTAGTATTTTTATCAAAAAAAATCTCTAGACAAATTGACTGAGTTATGATTTAACAATAAAAAAACTACCACAATGGTGGCCAGCATGAGTTAATATTGAAGTAAATTCCATTATGAAAAAAATGTGCACATTCAAACGTCAGGATTCATTGACAAAAGCCACATGTATAGCAAAGTTATCTCCCCTTTCCACAATCGATCTCCGGTAAAATGCATTTTGTTTAAAAGCAAAGAATGTTTCAACTGAGGATTCATCATCATTAACGTCACTGCGCAGGGCGACATATGTTTCGATCTCAAATTTTGTTTTGGAGTTATTGCCCTTTATTTATACTGTGTGAATATATAGACAGTGAGAGTTTGTCATCGCATCTCCTACAGTTGTTATGAGATTTCCATGAAACTTGTGGACATTTATGTTACCACGTGATGGTGCGCACCTCCTATTTGAGGCCAATCTAAAATAGAGATTGATCCTTCTGCCATTCGTTGAGATATCAACTCTAAAACGATTGAGTGACATGTTGCTTGAACAAAGGGAGGCCACTGCTGTCGACGTCCTTAAAATTGTAAACAACGACACGTGAGTCTGACACTGATAGTTGACTCGGTTGTGTAGAGAGATATCCGATATAATTCTGGTAGGTAACGTTTAAGCCGCCGATAACCTGTTTTGTTATATTGATTGCTACTCTCCTAATACATATAAAATACCTTGAAATACCTTGAAGTCCATATCATATTTTGCCTTGATATCCATGGGCGCTGCCATCTTGTTTTATAATGTATATATGAGCTGATGTAGTGCCGATTATATTTTTGATTTTTGATAAATATTTCTGTCCAAAGGCCTTGTGATACAGGTTATTATTGTAGGGTTACATGTTTGGGAACAGTATAGAACAGAGAATTAAATATCATACACATTATAAATTCTCAGTAAGATTCTTACAGTTCACTATGCGCGAAAATGGAGTGCGACGGCTCTCGAGCCATGTCTCGTGTTGGAAGATCTCGTAGAATGGCACGAGATCTCGATTGATTCTTTTGGGTTTGAAGCAGATAATCAAGTGTTCTCCACAATAGTTTTTCATGTTTTCTAAATTTTTCACTGTATCGAAAATTACTTCATGTAAATCTATTTATTTAAAAAGTTTTATATAGATTATATGTATACATTTTTTTGAGCCACCAGATGACCAGATACATGTATAAACCGAACAACGTAATTAATATTTCAAGAAAACAAACACAATTTTGTTTCTACTTTTTTTTGTTGCTTAAGCGACACTTAATGACACCCAAATGTAGCAGTTTCTAGGTCAGATTTTCCCAGACTCCTCCCTCATTTGATTAAACGAAAGTTAGATTGAGGCCAGGTGGTTTTCACCCTGGCAAAGGCTAGTTACCTGCCCAAACAAATCTGGCATCTTTACTGTTTTTTCACCACACTGGTATTCAATCAAATAACCTACATCTATGATCATGTAAATACTGTCTTAAATGAAAAAGATGTTTTGTGTGATGTATAGCAACAGGGGAGAAAGATTCAAGATCATTTCAGATACTATCAGATACGTAACCAAACCAGGTACTAGAAATAAAATAGTAGCCTGTTTCACAAAGCGGCGTAGATGTATTTTTTGCGTAACTTTCATACTAACGTACCTCTACAGTATGGGTTGCTATGGCATTTACGTGAAAACTTACGCTACGCCGCTTTGTGAAACAGGCTCCAGGTGAGGATTCGCACCTCCTATTTGGATTGCATTGATTTAATTATTTGGAGTTATTACCCTTTATTAACACTGTGTGAATACATAGACAGTGAGAGTTTGTCAACGCATCTTCTACAGTTTTTATCGGATTTCCACGAAATTTGGTGAGCATGTTTGTTACCAAGTGAGGATGTGCACCTCCTGTTTGGGTTGCGTTGATTTAATTATGTCTCCCCCAACATATGTTGGGGAGACATACTGTGGCTGTGCTGTCTGTCGTCCTGGGTCCGGCGTCCGTCAACTTGGGCTTGTCTGCAAGATATCTCCAGAACCACTGGGCGGAATTTGATGAAATTTCAATTACAGATGAGGACGTTCAGAGTTGATCAAGTTTTGGCGCCTGTACGCTCGTCCGATCTTCTCTAAGCTTCCGAATCGGATATATTTTCATCGGTCGTTGCTTGTTTACAAGATATCTCCAGAAGCACTGGGCGGAATTTGCTGAAATTTCAATTACAGTTTTGTGGTGAGGACTTTTTGGCACCTGTACGCCCGTTCAATCTTCTGTGGGCCTCCATCAGACAGGGATTCATAGAATTCCAAAGTTTACAAAACCAAAAATTTAGTTTTTAGTTCTTGCTTGTCTACAACATATCTCCAGAACTTGGCGGAATTATTACAGCTTATTGGCGAGGACGTCCAGAGTTGGTCAAGTTTTGGCGCCTGTACGCTCGTCCGATCTTCTGTGAGCCTCAGAATCGCATATTTTCATTGGTTGTTGCATTGTTTACAAACTATTTCCAGAACCACTGTCTGGAATTTGATGAAATTTTAATTACAGCTTATTGGTGAGGACGTTCAGAGTTTATTAAGTGTTGTCGCCTGTATGCCTGTCCGATCTTCAGTTAGCCCACGAATCGGAAATGTTCATTGGCTGTTGCTTGTCTACAATATATCTCCAGAACCACTTGGCGGAATTTGATGAAATTTTAACTACAGCTTATTTGTGAAGAAGTTCAGTGTTGATAAAGTTTTGGCGCCTGTACGCCCGTCCGATCTTCCGTGGGCCTCCGTCAGACAGGGATTCATAGAATTCCAAAATTTACAAACCAAAAATTTAGTTTTTTTTATGAGGCCAAATTGTTGAAAAATTCATCCGCCATTTTAGAGCCATAGTTGAATGAACATTTTTTTACAAGCCCAATTACATTTTGTGTTCGATCTAGTATTTTTATCAAAAAAAATCTCTAGACAAATTGACTGAGTTATGATTTAACAATAAAAAAACTACCACAATGGTGGCCAGCATGAGTTAATATTGAAGTAAATTCCATTATGAAAAAAATGTGCACATTCAAACGTCAGGATTCATTGACAAAAGCCATATGTATAGCAAAGTTATCTCCCCTTTCCACAATCGATCTCCGGTAAAATGCATTTTGTTTAAAAGCAAAGAATGTTTCAACTGAGGATTCATCATCATTAACGTCAATGCGCGGGGCGACATATGTTTTGATCTCAATTTTTTTTTGTGGAGTTATTGCCCTTTATTTATACTGTGTGAATATATAGACAGTGAGAGTTTGTCATCGCATCTCCTACAGTTGTTATGAGATTTCCATGAAACTTGTGGACATTTATGTTACCACGTGATGGTGCGCACCTCCTATTTGAGGTCAATCTAAAATAGAGATTGATCCTTCTGCCATTCGTTGAGATATCAACTCTAAAACGATTGAGTGATATGTTGCTTGAACAAAGGGAGGCCACTGCTGTCAACGTCCTTAAAATTGTAAACAACGACACGTGAGTCTGACACTGATAGTTGACTCGGTTGTGTAGAAAGATATCCGATATAATTCTGGTAGGTAACGTTTAAGCCGCCGATAACCTGTTTTGTTATATTGATTGCTACTCTCCTAATACATATAAAATACCTTGAAATACCTTGAAGTCCATATCATATTTTGCCTTGATATCCATGGGCGCTGCCATCTTGTTTTATAATGTATATATGAGCTGATGTAGTGCCGATTATATTTTTGATTTTTGATAAATATTTCTGTCCAAAGGCCTTGCGATACAGGTTATTATTGTAGGGTTACATGTTTGGGAACAGTATAGAACAGAGAATTAAATATCATACACATTATAAAGATTCTTACAGTTCACTATGCGCGAAAATGGAGTGCGACGGCTCTCGAGCCATGTCTCGTGTTGAAGATATCGTAGAATGGCACGAGATCTCGATTGATTTGAGGTATGATACTAACACAAGTTGAAGTGAAAGACCGTTCATATTTAAGTTGAAAATCATATAAAAGTCCATTAGAAGATTTTATCTTGCAATGTTATAAACGTAGAAAGATTCAAATTGTATTGGCCAATGACGATTATTGGATTATCTGGCTTGATAAAATAGAATCAATTAATCCCTAATTCCAAAATCCTAAATATATCGAGAGTCATGCCCAAATAAAAAAACAATAATCCCCAAAATATCCAAAATAAACCAAGCAGGAAATTTATTGCCAGTCTTTCTTGAAGCAGTAAACCACAGTATATCTTCACATCTAAGGGTATGAATTACGATAATGCAGACCCGGGGGAGGGGGATATGCCATCTTCTGATGACTCTTGTTATCTTTTCGTGATAAAACACAGCAAACAAATCGAACATGTATACTTTTCTAAATGACCTACGCTCTTTAAACAAAACTAGAAACTGGTCTCCAAAGTTATTTTAGTCAAGAAGATTCTCCGTGTGTTTTAGTGTATGTAAATAAATTTTGTCCAAATACCAGGGGTACCTCTCTTATGTAAATAGCGGCCTCGGTGACCTGGTAGAATGTTAGCCTCTCAGTTTAATTCATTGAGGGGTCGCGGATTCGAATCCCACTCAGACCAAACGAAATTTCTGAGAGATTTACAGTGGATCGCCCATGTAATTCAAGAATTGCCAGACACTCGCCGAAAGGTGGGGATGTTCTCCGAGCCAAGAGCCTGGTTTGCTCTCCAAATATACATGGTAGCGCCGCCATATTGGTAAATTATTCTCTTATGCAGCGTAACGACAAGTCAGCCTTTCCGTTTAAATACACATTTCTGACATCTCCCAAATAAAAATAAGCAGATTATTTCTTTTAACAAACATCAATCAATCAATCTAAAGGTATGGCTTCTGGGAAACATTCGAACTAGCCAGGGCTATATAACCTGGAAAGGCAGTCTTTATCATTAGCCTAAAACAACAATCAATTTGTTCAAATAAACCTTCACAGTATATTATAGGATTATAGGAACTATTAATATACACCAACGTGTTAAAGTATACAAAGGCTTTATTTACTGAAGATTCAAAGTCGGCTAGGGTAAAATTCGATATATGACCCATCCATCTGTTCCTCTCTCCATGACAACTGGATCAAATAACTCATCAGCGTCCAATCTTTTGAAGACTATTCTGTCTCGAAGAAGCTCATTTGCGCCTTGGGCGAATTCTATAACATGTGGTCGGATCTTGTATCCTCCCCTAAACAACACATCGCAATATGGCGCATTTTTTTTTGGAAAGACAAAAATAGTTTGTAGCCGGATTTCGTAATTGGGATTTACATGTAACAGGTATGTAACAATGAATGTATCCAAAAAGGGATTGTAAAACTGAAACCTTTATCAAGGCGAGTATCTGACAACTCTTCCAAATCCGTCGACCGAGTGAAAAATTCACTCAGAAATGTATAAATTTTTATTTGGTCTGATTGTGATTCGAACGCACGCCGTATCGATGGAATGTGTGGGACTGAGGGACAATCACTCTAACCCACTGGACCGCCTAGGCTCAAAGACTTTAACGAGGACACGGGTGCCTCTATCCTTAGACGAACTCCAGATTTCTGGGCTGGAGTGATATTTTCAAGATCTTTAAAAAAATAAAATAAAATAAAAGAAGGGGGGGGGGGGGCAGTTGGTTAGAGTGATTGTCCCTCAGTCGGATAAGGCTTTCCATCGATGTTGCGCGGGTTCGAAACCCACTCAGAGCAAATAGAAACTGAAAAAATTCAGAGTGCATTTTTTACTCGATCGTTGTATGTGGAAAAGTTGCCGGTTTCCTCCCCCACTAAACCTGGCAAAGCTGCCCGGCCATATGAGTGAAATAATCTTCAGGGCCCTATTCTAAACTGGCGTAGAGTTACGCATACGCTTAGTAGAACGAGCCCCAGTGCGGCGTAAAACCTCAATCAATCCAAAAAAACTATAGAATCCAACGTGTGGTGCATTTGACATCTTTCTGATGATATAGTGATGCTTACCATGTTGGCGGTCGCATCATAGTAGTATGTTCAGGATGCTGTAAGATAGTTTCATTTCTCATCGCTGACATGACCTACAAAAGGATTATCAACAAAATAGGGCTATTGCAAAAACGGAAGACGTCGATAGACAAACTGCAACGTTGCTCACTTATCACGTTTGAAGGTTTACTTGAAACTCAAGGCCAACTCCAAGAACAGCCTTGGTATAAAGGACATTGGCCAAGATGGATAATAAAGACTTTTGCTGACGGGAAATATGGTTATAACTCTTTCTGCATTGTTTGGTTAAAATGATTTGATACTCTGCATAGGAAAGGGATGTTATTCTTGTTAAACTGATATTCCCAAATACAATATAGATACTGGGTGGCGATGAGAATATCTCCGCCAAAAGAATTCCATGACCGTATATGCATTTTGTCCCGCGTTTTAATTTAATAATCACTCAAAAACAATTAACAACACTTATACGTAGGCGTATCCCCAACAATAAACATGGAGTAGTTTTTACTTTAGTATAATAAACCAGGTTTACTGCATATAGCTATATAAATATAATTCACTAAAATATCTTTTAAAATATAATGTAAAGTAAGACTGAAGGTTGTTTTAAACATGTTCAGCTTCTGCTATATTCATAGCGTGTCGATAGAGTCTTAAATAAACCAATGTTCGTATAAATTAAGACGTACCCCTTCCGATCTGACCGGTCTTCCTTGTTTCAAATAGTTTATTAGTTTGTAAGTAGTCGACACAGAATTCCAATATATATCTGATTGTTCCTTGGTTAGTTTACTCACAGATCCGGTGAACAGAATCTGTAAATAAAAAGCTATTAATTATTTTAACAGATGGTTTTTATTTGATTCAATAATGATAATAATAGAATATCAATAATAATAGAATATCAATTATTCTGTCGTATTCAGTTCTACGCCTTACTCGAATAAATATCCATTTGATTTCAAAAGAGGAGCCCTCGAGCTGGATCATTGTGGCTCTGCTTTAGCCATGTATGCTGACCCAGCAAGGAGGCACTTTAAGTATGCCATTTCCTGATCTGAATGGATGAGAAAGGGGGGGGGGGGGGGCTTTTGGTCGGTTGGTACTTTTATCGCCATATAACCTTGGTTGTTAAGCCACAATCAATCAATCAATCAATCAAAAGAGGAAAATAGGTTTTATTCAACAGGGGCTTAGTGTCTGTTCTGGTTCTGTATATCATAGTGGGACATTTGAACTGTTGAAGTTATTTTCTTATTGACCAGAGAGTAATGCCTGTGTTGATTCCTGAAGAGCAAAAGAAGGTTCCATTGCAAAACCAAAGTAGCCACGTTTGGCCGAATTAATATGTGATAGACATAGGCCTATATGGCTGATTTGCCTAGTATAGTGATGTGTAGGGAGGGAGGAGGGGGGGGGGGGGATTTATATCTTATTTTTCAGTGTACAAATATGAAATCAACCAACAAATCAACTGCCCAATAGAGTTCTGTAGGTTCTATTCCAACTTGGCAAAGCTCTAAGTTCATATTTATATGAGACAAATTATGTGACGATACCTGTCGATCTGTTGGTGGGCTCTGGGCATAATAAATCATCCCGGCAGCAACGGGATTTTCCTCCTGAAACAGTAAAGTAAGATTAAACGGTTTGGATATAGATACAAGCTCATCTTGATATTCTGAAAGATTATGGTGAGACAAACCTTATGAAGTTGTCCTAGGACACATTTAAGACAACTTCACTGAATGATTGCTGATTGTTGAATTATTAACTTGTTTATTGCACGGGTGTTATCGTTCGTTTATGTCCAGATTTTCTTATGCGTTTAGATCCTGAAAAAGCTGTCATAATTTTCAAGCTTTTTATTGAGCCTATGGCATAGCCATTCGTTTCCACTGGAGGGACAAAGGGTCAGACATGGGCCAATTGTTATTATCATATAAACGTCATCGTCTTTAAAACTTCCCCGATCATCTCAACTAAACCAATGATATCACTGTACTTACCAACTGTCGACCTTTCAAAGAATTGTAATGAGTGAAAAACACAAAACCATCGACAACCTCTCCCACCAAGAGCACATTGCGTACTGAAGGAACACCAGCCCTGTATGGATAAATGCTTGGAACTGAGCAACAAAAATCTTCAAGAAATCCAATTCTCATAAATTCGATTAATTGATGTTTTACGCCGCACTCAAGATTATTTCTCTTATATGGCGGCGTTGCCAGGTCTAATCGTTGAAAGTAACGGCTCTTTGTCCGCAAAAAAACCCGGCCTTCGGCGAGCACATGGCAACAATCGTGCCCACATGCTTACCTCCCCTTCGCTTCAGAACTTAGCATGCGAAGATTAACTTTGACAACTCTTTCACACATAAATTCGAAGTTGTTGACATACATAAGCGAACAGCTTAACAGTGAAAAATAGTTGCCCAATGTACTAATAGCAGAAATAATTAAACGTATATAGTTCTGAGATGCAAATATATCTAAACGCTCTTGTCACCTCTAATGTAGCCTAGATTGTACGTGTATGAAACGAGTAATAAGATAAAACCTGACAGAGTTGGGTCTTTCGAGTTTTTAAATATCCCTGCTGTCAGGATGTGGGCTTTGAAGGAGCAGAAAAACAACAACAACAACATGTTATTGGATCAAATGGACTCCCATAGAACATCATATCATATGTGACGTGTAAATCTTACGCTTGATTTTAGGTGTGAAAGAAAACTTTTGTTCGATTGTCAGTGAAGCTCACCACTTATAAGTAGAATTTGATAGGAAGAAGTATTGGGGAATTACTTCCCTTGCGAGATTATCGTATATTGTATGACAATAACCTGCTACCTGTTATACAATTTCTACAACGACCTCCTCAAGTCGTGTGGACACCCAATGCAGCCCGTCACGTTTTTACAAAAAGGTTGATGTACATCCAGTTTATATTTCCGAGAAGTTAGAGTACTTGTCTTTAATTATCAGCGCCTCGAAATGATCGAAATTAAACTAGGACTTTCAGAGTTGACCAATATCTCTTGCGCTCAGGGCAACGCTATGAAGATGGCCGTATACCGAGGCGTGAAGTCGTTCTCTGATAACGCTTCGCAACTTTCTTTTAGTTTGGAGTGCAAAAGTCGTACACATATGGTTTTCTACCGTTGGAACGAAAAAATTACCGCGCCTGTACTGTATTTACTAATTTCTTTCCTTCTCTTTCCTTTAACCACCGACGGAACACTTCAGGCGAACGTTGGCTATAGCATTACTTTCCATCTAGGGAAGCGCTGCATTCTGGCACTGTTGATGCTTTTAGTAAAAAACAGTCAACCAAAGCTAGAAAACGGCTCTTTTGGAGTCTGTTTCGTGAAAAATTTAACAGATTTTGAGCCCAGGGACAGAGTACGCGAGATTCTAGCTCCATAGGGATCCGGGGCCGATGTCACGTAAGGCCTTAAATTTAGTTCTTTGCTGGTCCTTATCCTTATTTGTTTGTTGTGAAACAAAAAAAAGAAACTTGGAAGAAAATCTTGACCCAACATAGAGCACGTTTTCCCCAGGTTCTGGACAATATCCGATAACAACTTTCACAATTAAAAACTGAACCGCGTGAGAAAGTAATGCTTCAGAAAAATTCGTAAGGTAAAATTTTAGGAAGAAAGAGTGTGCCTGAACCAAACGAAGCACCCAACTAAATTCTCGATTTTCGTGAGGAAAGTACTACACTGTAACCGTTTACCGTCAATTCTACAGTAGAATATTTTAAAATTAACGGTAAATTGCCGTTTTATACTTCAGTGGAAGCTTTACGGTCGTGTACTGTAAAATAACTTTGAGACAGAGTTGTCGTTTCCGAGCTAACGAGACCTGATCTCCTCGGTTGTTTCCGTGAAGGATTCGTCCAAAATACGTCATTGCGGATCAAAGGGTGCGAAAAAAACGGAAGTGCTCATGCGCACACCGAGGCGCTAGTAAGGCATGGAAATGTGGCCACCATCCCTTAATATGTGTAGTTAGTGTAGTGGTTAAAGGCTGCGGTTATGGCTAGTGCGCATGTAGTTCTGCGCAGCTCCTGTATGGGAGGTTAGAGGTTCGAATCTAAGAAAAATTTGTCATTATATGCTAAGATAGTTAATTTAACATAGCTGTATTTGAAAGCGTAGATTGAGATACCTGCCCTAAGGGAGAATTTTTTCAAATAAATATATGTTTGTCAACTTGCAGAAGTAGTCAGTTTTACTATTTCGTTGGGGGTACATTACATTTGAAAATCTACATTAACAGATCCATGCTGGGGTTGACGATTTAAAGTCCTGTATTTCTTAGCCTGCTGATTTCATAATGTTTTTTAACATTCACTGATTAGGAATGTGGCTAGTTGATTTTATGGTCTACCCTTATTTTTACGGTAGAAAGTTGGCAGCCCAGCTGCCAGTATTCTACCGTAAAATTTACGGGTTACATTTTACAGTGTAGCTTTCCAGGTTTGCCGTGGGTCGAGTCAACTTTTAGCGAACAATCACCATCTGGGCCTGAAGAGATAACAGGTTAAAAGCAAACATTCATTTTTTAAATACATAATCTCTATATTAACATAATAACATAAGAGTGGTTTTCTGGGTTACTACTTCTGTGTTTATTATACACGACGTTTCGCTGGATATGCTTCCAGCTTCATCAGGCAATATACAATCATTAATGGTAGTCAACTATATATATATATATATATATATATATATGTACATATATAAGGGTATCAATGGCATCAATGGGTCAAACATACATAAAGAGTAATAAGAAGATTGGGTATGGCTTTAGCAGTGGTGGGTAAGGCAGTGGAGAGGGGTGTGGTCTTGAGGATAAATGGTTATACTGTATATGAAAATTGGCTACCAAGAATTATTGTCAAAAGGTTGTGGAATATGTATACGAGGTCCCAGCCTAGTTAATAGTCCAAGCACTAGATATGGCTAGGCCTTGGTCTCTGTTCATTGTTGGTCTGAATCTACGGATTTCTAGGGCTTCCCTGATGACCCGGGGTTTCCAGTGTTTAGGTTACGGGCAAGAACAGTGAGGGTGTCCCATGCTATGCTGTGGTTGGGGTTGTTTGCAAATTTTCTATTGCAGATTTTTGGGGCCGTGATGTCTCTCCGATGTAATCCTTACCACAAGAACAATTAAATTTGTACACAATTCCTTTAGGGTTGTCTTTTCTTTCTCCTGATCTGCCGTTAGCTGATAATAGTGTCTTCAAAGATGGCATACTGCTAAACATAACTTCTTCGGGGCCTTGTTTTTCTATTACACGTTTAATTTGGTGACTTATTTGACCAATATAAGGGATGACCATCTTTACAGGGGGTGGCTCTCTTGAGGTGTTTACAACTGGTGATGTTCTTTGAAGGGTTTTTTAGCATGGTTCGTTTCACAAATTCTGGTGGATAACTGTTATATTGGATCTTTGCAGATATTTAAGTTCTGCATCAAAAGATTCAGGGTTGCAAATGTTTTCTGCTCTTCTGGTTAAGGTGGCAATGATTCCAGATGTAATTTTGGTCGGATGGCAGGATTTGTAATGTATATACTGGTCTGTATGGGTTGGTTTTCTGTAGACTGATGTTGAGAGGGTTGTTTCTGAGCTTTCCACATTTACATCTAAGAAAGGCAATGCCTGGTTGGTCTCGGTTTCCATAGTGAATTGGATTCGGGGATGCACAGAGTTTAGGTGGTCTAGGAGCTTATTTTCATTATCTTGAGGGTTTAGTACAGCAATTTGCAAATACGTCATCCACTTTGCGATGCCAGCAAATGGGCTTTATTGGGGAGCTATCAAGGGCTGCTTCTTCCAATTGGGTCATATATATTTCAGCAATAAGTGGTGATAGGGGGGATCCCATGGGGAGGCCATTATTCTGTTCATAAAGTTGATTATTCCATTGCAAGTAGGTTGAAGATATGCATTTGTCTGCTAGTTTAATAATTGATTCTGGGAGGAGTTTGGTCTTTAACTGGTCCTTATTTTGATCTATACTTTGGCTTAGGGCTGCAAGAGCTTGCTGTCTTGGTACTGAGGTAAATAGGTCTACTACATCGTAACTGACGAGTTTCCCGGGATCGTTGAGTTTGATGATGTTAAATTTTTGGAAGATAAGTTTATAACTGTTTTACTTAAAGTGGCATGAGCTGCCAAAATTCACACTTTTTTCATAATTTCTGATCGTCACAACAGTAAGAGGGTTTGAAGGCCATCGAGAAACTAAATGATTGGCGTTGGAATGAGGAAAATCCATATAGTATGTGGCCTGTAAACACCGAAAACGTGTTCGAAAAGTAAACAAAATTTAAATAACCGGGACGACCATTCATTCATTCTAAGCCAAAGTTAGTTCAAAACAATACTTTTCGAGACTAGAAGCACCAAAAAGCTTCTGAAGTATACGTATTGAGAAAAATAGCCTATAATTTGAACATTCTGTTTTAACGTCAAAATATCAACATTTTGGCAGCTCATGCCCCTTTAACTGTTGAGATACATGCTGTGAGTGTTGGCTAGGATTTGCTGTGTTCTTCCGTTTAAGGGCATCAAACTTTCTTGTCTGTGTATCTTTGATCTTGTTGTTGAGTCGTGTGAGCGATCCACTGTTAATTTGTGAGAGTTTTTGGTAGTCGTTTAATTGTACTTCACTTAGCAGATTGCTGTGGAGCTCTCGGGATTGCTTAGTGAGGAAGTGTTATTTCTTTCTGTTGTATTGTATACGTTCCTTTACTAGTCTGTGGCTGGCTTGTTGTACAATCTTCTGTGTTGCTCGTGATTTTACGGCTGAATTCAATTTGAGTCCATTAGGTATTATTTTGTTATCTCTGCATCTCAACAGAAAGGTTAGACTGTTTCTAGTTTTGACGATCTTTCCTTCAGTTGACCGGATTTGGTTGATTGTTTTGTTGGTCACATCCCCATATTGATGACGAATACATTACATTGCTGAACACGTTGCAAACAACCCCAACCACAGCATAGCATGGGACACCCCCACTGTTCTTGCCCGTAACCTAAAACACTGGAAACCACGGGTCATCAGGGAAGCCCTAGAACTCCACAGATTCAGACCAACAATGAACAGAGACCAAGGCCTAGCCATATCTAGTGCTTGGACTATTAACTAGGCTGGGACCTCGTATACATATTCCACAACATTTTGACAATAATTCTTAGTAGCCAATTTTCATATACAGTATAACCATTTATCCTCAAGACCACACCCCTCTCCACTACCTTACCCCCTACTGCTAAAGCCATATTCAATCTTCTTATTACACTTTATGTATGTTTAACCCATTGATGCCATTGATACCCTTTTATATGTACATATATATATATAGTTGACTACCATTAATGTATATTGCCTGATGAAGCTGGAAGCATATCCAGCGAAACGTCGTGTATAATAAAGACAGAAGTAGTAACCCAGAAAACCACTCTTATGTTATTATGTTGCCCTACTTCTAAATGTCCTTCAAAAGTTACATAATCTCTAACTAACCATAGACGTCGATAGAGTACATCTCACCTTACATATTCAGCATGAGGCCACCAGACAACATAGTCCGGGTTTCTGACTCCAAAATTACTATTTATTTTTTGTTAGTGACGGTATTGACAAAAGCAGTCTCGCTTCGTGGTCTCGCGATTGGTCTCGCGATTATGGGATCGTATGATAGATTACGAGGTAATATTAACCTCTCAAGTCATCACGCCTTCCCTAATTTGAATATCTTGTACACGCAGTTACAAGGGAGAAATTTCAAATTACACACAAGAACAGCTTAGTGAGGTTCATTTTAGACATAGTTCTAAAGCATCCCCAAGTAAAAAATATCTCTCCAATCCCTGTAAATACGTTCCATTCACTTTGCACGGCGTAGTTCAGCAAGTTTCAAAATACTTCTTGCTATTTCGAAAAAAAAAGAGATAGGCTACTCTGATGAGATCTTTTAGCAGCTTACTGTACACTTAGAAGTACTCTGGACCAACTCTAAATTTAGCGAGAAACTTATAGAACATTGCAAGGATTAGAACAATCTGACTAAAGTCGAGATGTTCATTAGAAAGAACATCTGATAGTTACGGGCAAAAAATGAACATCTCGACTTTAGTCAGATTATAGGATTAGAAAAGCTTCGTGATTACCATATAGCCAACAAATCTTGTTAGTGGACCGTTTAGCAAACAACTAGCCTTAGCAAGCTTTCGTGAATTCGACCCCTCTGTCTGATGCCAACTAACAGCTAGGCACACACAACTTTTAGTTCTCCATCCTAGTCTCATTAAACACTTCCAAAATCGTCATCCGTCTTCAATTCCACCAGATGTATAGCCGTCATTACTGTGAAATGAATTTTGGAGACCAAACGTAGCCAAGACTCGCCAAGAAAAATCTCCGCTTAGAGAGAGACCCGTCGACTTACTATTTTTTGTTGCCATGACAAACTATATTTCACGGACTGTAATTCCTTATTGCATGGGCAACCAATGTCTTGCAAGGAACAAGAATCAAAAGAAAACCATTGGTATCGGTATCGCTTAACATTAACAAGGCAGAACGAAATTTAGTTTCGGTTCGAAAAGGTATAGGCCTATTTCTCTGATATATTCATTGCTTGATATACCGGCCAGCGTTTCACGGCTGATTCGACTTAATAATGAACGTGTCCATGTCTACTCAATACTGTACAAATAGCAAGGGAACAAAAAAAATGAGCTCTCCTCTCACACTTGATATTACGTCAACTGTTGTGTCACCTTAACCTAGTACAGTCCTAGTGTAATATTAAGCCCAGGCAAGCCGTGTAACTAAAATAATATCTTTGTCCCATGATGAATGGATTCTACAAACTGTGTAATCCAGTCCAACAAATATTAGAGTTTTCACTGACAAGCTTGGCATAATATGTTTTTGAACACTAAATAAAGTAGAGTAAGCAATCCGAAGAAAGACATGCCAGGCACAGGCATATTGACTCAATATTTTGGTTTATTTACAAACCATCCTCAGGAGTGACATCTCTTCGGATTGGTTACTCTAATATATTATGTCAGCCAAACTACATTACTGGTATGGTTAGTCTGAATAGATCAACATTATGTAACTACTAGACGAGAAACCTGGGCTCGTCATATGACAAATACGGGAAAAAAAATTCGGCCAGATTTCTCGTCTATGTAACTACTTGAACCATGTCCTTCCAAACTATACAGCTTGAGTGTGTCGGCCGGCATCCCCGGATGCCCAGTGATAAAGTCTCAACAAACTCAAAGTGAGCGTGAAGTTTTAACCGTGGGTTCCGACGATGATGGGTCGGTTGACATTTTGAATGTCTCTAGAAATTATTCATTTTCAGCCAATCATATAGTAGTGTTTTAAAACCCCAAAACGCTATGTAGATGACAAATCTATTTTCAAAGGATTCATTTCAATATTTAAGCTGCGAAAATATATTATTTTATCGCATTTCCACGAGAATAATATCGAAATATACTGCGAATCGACTTGGAACAGACATAAACATGAATGATCCTTTGTTACCAGATTCTAACTTATATCCTTTAAAATACTCACATGTTGCCTTCACATTTATTCAAACGACGGGACATACTTACTTGGATGATGTAGCCAAATTCATGATGTTATATCCTTGGTCACATTGCTTTGCCAGGTTAAACCATTCTCGAAAAACAGCAAAGGGTTCTCGAGAAGTCAAGTCATCTTTTAAGAAGGGACTTTTGATGTTTAGACAAGGGTCTGGAAATAAAATGTGTTTTCCCTTGGTTGGTGTTACAGCTATTACATTTAGAATTAAACCAGACATTTCTTCTCCCTTCTCGGGAAATAAGAAAAAAAAGTCGATTTTCCAACCATGGCTCAATTCAATGAATTTCCATGAAATTAAAATAAAAAATCAAAAAAAAAAAATCAGAGAATGTACGCTTTCTTTGAGAAATTGTACAAACAGTTCAAAAGAATCATAAGAACGATTTTTTCTCGATAAATATTATGTTGTCTCCATGGTTTGAGGATATGAAACGGACAAAGTTGTTGAAAATTACTTTTCTCGATACTGCTTGTTGTTGAGACTCGCTAAAGAAAAATTATCTCACCATCCTATATATTCTATGTTATCTTGCTAAACTCCAACTTTAATTGAACCTGACCCCACTTTATTACCAGAACACATTATGCCCTACGCTATATCATGCTATAACATCCCTTCATTTTTTTATCTGATCTTTATTAGTCGAAAGAAATGGTCCTGAGAAACAAAGTGGAGATTAGGGTGATGGCGTCCAAACCTCCAACTTTCCCTAATAACCATGACAAACAAGAAGATTTTCCCTGTGCCCGTGTGTTATGGTGTTAAAAATATAATTGACCTAAATATAAAATGAAGGCTTTGTACTTTCCTGAATGAAAATTGATATTTTACCTTTCGGAACTGCAGTCGTCAAGTTTGTCGTTAGAGCCAAGTCAGTGACATTTACAATAGAGAATTGAAACAAAATCCAAAAAAGTGCATTCATCTTGGAAGAGGTTGTCATTCCCATGTATCTTAATGTAAAGTCTGTCCAAACCTGCTGATGGACTGAATGGCCCGTTTCTTAAATCCCCTTATAGAAACCTACTTTCGGGTAGTACAAAGGCAATTGCCAGGCCCGACTTGTCCTAATTTACTTAAAAGGATATTGAAATATAATCAGAGTATACTCTTTTTGTACATGTGCTATATGTGAATACTATAAAAAAAAATCAACCATTCTTTAATAAGGGCATATATCTCTAGGCACTAAAACGTTTTCCTTTATTTTCATTTTGTTAAATTGACTACCAACGTCACATAACGTATCCCAAGGTCAGTCTCGTATGCATGATCGAACTTATAGCTTTTTGTATCAATCTAGAAAATCTACTCACTAAAGATGTTATCATCGAAAGTTTTTGCATTAATCTGGTCAAATATACTTTCTTATAGTACATTTCCATCTCCCAGCATGAATTTATTTTATTAAGATTCAAAGAAATAAGATAAATTAATAATAGTCATAATTACTACATTTCAAAAGTATGAAAAGAAGTTTTGAAGCGTGAAATTGTACTACGTTTCTAAGTTGATCCTCTCAACACTAGGAAACTATACTTATGGTAGCCGGATACAGACATCTTATTCTCGAGCTTCGCGACCCCGCCAGACTTGTCAAAGCAATGGATTCGCGTCTTTCTCTACCCCGCCAAACACGCCAACCACTAGTCCAGGGTTTCTGACTCCAAAATGATTATTTTTTTTATACTGACGGTCGTATTTTGGAGTCAGGGCTCAGTGCAATCGAAAAAGCGGAGTAGACTGCCCTCTTCTGTTCAGGCAGTTTGCGGTCAGATTTAGACATATAACTAACTCAAACAGTATCATTACTACATTCATAAATAATTTAGCAAATTGTAACGTGAATTTAACGTTTAAAAAGCTGAAAACCGCTTAACAGTTATACGTCAGCAATGGCGGAGAGTTTGAGACTGGAGAAGGCAAAAGTGAATAATGTTTACTGGCCGATCCTGCCCGTCCATATCAGACACCGGAAAATAGGGAAATTATCCATGAACGCGATTATGACCGTTAAGACAGGATTTGAGTAGGTAATATTGTTATTTCATTTTCTAAATCGGACCACATACTTCCCGCTTCTGAGCGGGCAGTCTCCTCCGGCCGTCAGTATAAAAAAAATAGTAACCCGGACTAGCCAACCTATTCAACTTAATAAAAAATACAATTTTTTAAAAACATTTCATTTGCGTCCTTCGCTACCTTGGCGAGGTTGGAGGGGGCGAGAAGGTCGCGATTCTATATCATTCACAACTTTCTCGACCTTGACAGGGTCGCCAAACACGCCAAGTTCGCGAAATACGCTAAAAAAGATAGTATTTTTTGCAAGCCGAATCGCGACCTTCGTGTGCTTGGCGGGGTCGCGAGGCTGCTATGGGCGCCCAAGGTCGCCAACCACGCGGAGGTCGCCAAACTAGTGAAACTCGATGTATATATAACTTATAGCTTTGGTGTGATTGGCGACTTTCGCGCTCTTCGCGACCCGCCAAGCACACCAATGTCGCGATTCGGGATTGACAAGGTCGAGAAAGTCGCGAATGATATAGAATAGCGACTCTCTCGCCCCCGCCAGCCTCACCAAGGTAGCGAAGGACGCGAATGCAATGTTTTAAAAAATAGTATTTTTTTTTTTGATTTGTTGATTGGCGTGGTTGGCGTGTTTGGTGAGTTTGCAGGGGTAAAGAAAGTCGTGAATCAATTGCTTTGGTCACTCGCGGGGTCGCAAAGCTCGAGAATAAAGTGTCTATATCCGGCTTTCATAACAAACTGTTTCTTTGTGTGTTTTAAACTTTGACCATGGAAGGTGAGGTGAAAAATGTATTATACCATGTGTCTTTCAGTACAATAAAGCTGGCATGTGTATGGCCCAGATTATAAAAGAAGAAAGCAAGAAAATGACCCCACCTCTAAGCCAACGACCTGGATGATCTATTAGGCAGCACGAAATCCCTTGTGTGTCCTCTACCCAGGAACAGAATTACATATTTTCCTTTTCTTTTCACATTATCATATTTTGTTCATTTTCAGTTTACCCGACTTCTTGCCCTGGCTGAAGATTCGTACAATTTTTTTTCAATAAAATTTACTGACTGAAGCCAAGCTCCTGACTGTCTTCAGCCTAATGAAATATCATGAGTTTTGGTTTATTACGAGAAGATTTTCCCTGTGTCCGTGTGTTTTATTGTGTTTAAATATAATAAGATTATGGCGTGTAATGTATGGTGGCCGAGGGTTTCCAATGAGCAAAAACTGATTCCTCAAATAAAAATCAGATGAAGAATTAAAACCTTATTTACCCCCCAAAAATGATAAAAAAACAGAGCCTTTGCCTGCTTGTACTTTTAATTTCACCCCAAGCTCCCTGAGTAGAACTCCAATTCAAACAAGTTTACGAAAATTACGTTGATATACACTAGTGTCCAAAAGAATCGATATCACGTGTTTGCAACCACATAAAAACAATCAAGCAATACAGAAGTTTCATTTTGGTGTTATTCTTTTGAGAAATGTTTTCACAGCCTCTGAACTAAACTTCCTTCCAATCAAATCAGTACAATCAATATGGCAAGCCTTTTACAGAAAGGTGGGGTCGAAAAATGAACGTTTCGTTGGAGCACAGAAACGACGGGGAATGTCACACCACACGTCTCAAAGTCAAGTCACCAGCGGGTATGTCCACCGTGAGCATCACTACAGGCCAGAACATGCCTTCGGATTGATGACGTCAAACATCTGATGACGTTGCAATTGATGGGTTCCGATTCCTCGAGGATACAACGTCCCAAGTCCAGGACGGTGGCATATCGATTTACCGATCGAGGTGGTCCCATAAGTGTTCGATGGGATCAATGTCCGGTGAACATGCGGGCCATGGTAAAACCTGTAAGTTGGACGTCGAACTATCAATCTGTTGTTCCAGTGCCGAGACGTCAGTAGCGGTCCGCCGAAGGGATGACGTGACCAGATACCTTACTGCTACAGTCTCCTGTAGACGGTCTGTCTACTGATCTTCTGTCCCAGTGCTGTAGCCACTGTGAACGTCGCTGTTACGGTGCGGTTTCTCAGGTGTTACGATCTTCGCGGGGCGTGGTTACTCGTGGTCTTCCACTCCTTGGCCTGTCTAAAGTCTGACCTGTCTGACATAACCGCTGCATCAACCTGGTGATAGCGATGCGCCCAACCTTCTGGCTACATCGATGTGTGTCATTTCTGATTGGACCATTCCAACGGCTCTCTCTCTCTTTCTCTCGATGGCTGTCAAACGTGGCATGTCTTGTGATCTTTTTGTTGCTGTGATATCAACGTGTATGCTCAAACCTTTTAAACAGCTTTTCTGCATGTACACAACATGCTAGAGAGGACACATATTCTCCTGGAAGTGATTCTCCGGGTATTTTTGATTGATGCGCTGTGTTTGGGATCTGCAATACGAATTGGCATGCTTTCACATTACAAAATCAATTCGTAACAAAAATATTTTGAAAACAAGTTGGTATCGTTTCTTCTGAAAACCTGTGATACCAAACTCATATGGCATGAGCTGTTACAATTTTCTTGAACTTTACATGAACATGCAGCTCTATAAGGCTAAATGAAGACACCAGGTGTTTCATTCCTCTTTTATATTAAGAAGAAACATGCATGTCAAAGCCGAAAACACTCGCGTAAATGGATAACATGGGGGTAAGATCAAGTGGAAGCCTACTGACGTTCTGATTTCATGTCCCAGTTTAAGAGGCCAGGGGCTCGTTCTACTAAGCTGGCGCAAATTTACGCATAGGTTTACAGAATAGAGTTGCGCCTCCAGACTTGCGACCTTGCGCAAGTTCCTATAATTTAACATGCGTTTGCGACTGGCGCAACTTACGCCAGCTTAGTAGAACGAGCCCCAGGGGTATACATTGCAGGACAGATGCACTTTTTGTAATAAAAAAGACATCGAAATTCCACACAGATAAGGTTAGTTCACAATATGTGCATGCGAAACAAATCTTAAAAAAGGGCGTGTTTTATCGTTTTCTTTGTTCAATATGATCGATTCGCGTGATCAGTTGGGTATATGACCTTTTGGCCGATGTAAAAAGAATCTTACATGTGTGAACACATTTTTAAAAAGACGTTGCATCAAGCTATATTAAGATAAGGCTTCCTTCCTGAATGTCTGCTATCAAGCTAAGATTAAAGCAGACAACACACTGTTGGAAGAGTGTGTCATCATACAGATTTGTCATTTCAAACATAATTCCTTTTGATATGAAGAGGCGGATACGTATATGATTCCGGTGCGTTCACAGTTAGGGATTCGTCGATCAATACTTACAGGGAGCTCGCAGACTTTATAGGGAATGGAAAGTACTGAAAGTAAAAAATTATACAAGGTGCGTGTTGTTGGAGAGAATACGTCTGACATATGTTAAAGCTACAGTCCCATATGGGGACACCCCGGATCTGAAGCACCGGATCTATCACGGACTGCCGGGACCTAATCCGGGATGATTTTCGTCCCGGACCACGAAAAAATGCAAGATTTCCTCTCAGTTGCATACCGGCCCGGATAGTCCCGGTGGAGTAACGGGCCTTCCAGGCAGAGTCCAGGATCATCCCGGACCATCCAGGTAGATTCCAGGATCATCCAGGCAGAGTCCAGGACCACCCCGGATGTGACCCCGGACAGGCCCGGACAGGCCCGGATCATCCCGGTTCATCCCGTCAGAGTCCAGGACCATCCAGGCAGAGTTACGGATAGTCCCGGATAGTCCCGGACGGCCCCGGATCTTTACGGCCTGTAAAACATGAAATTCATTTAGAATCCGTATCGGTCCTGGAAGGTCCGTGAAGCCGCCTGCATGGTCCTGAACATTCCGTAACAGTCCGTATGTCAAATGGGATGATCCGGCATGTATTTTTCCTCCCCGGACTGTCTCGGATCGTCCAGGACCATGCAGGCGGCTTCACGGACCTTCCAGGACCGATACGGACCTACCCGGCGGATTCCAGGATGTGTCCCGGTTTTGTCCAGGATGACTACGGATGAACGCTCGTCACGGATCATCCCGGAAGTTTTTGACAGTCAAAAACTTCCGGGACTACCCCCAGGACGTTGGCGGATGCCCAAGGATCATCCCGGACATACAAGGACCATTCCGGACCATTCCGGCCAAGTAACGGATCGGACCCCGGATCGCTACGGACTAATCCGGGGTTATCCGGGGCCTATATGGGACTGGGGCTTAAGGTAAGAGATGCCAGCTTTCGATGAATCTCTGAAGTGTTCATCTAATGGTCTATTATGTCTGCGAACATCAGCTTCCTGCCATCTTGTCAATTTCCTTTTCCAGTTGAGCTTTCTTTAACAGATGTCAATAATGTTTTTACAACAAAGCCCAAAGCGTCTCTCCAGGCTAATTGGAGAATACCATTAACTTACATGACAGATTTGTATGTACAGTTTTATCCACTTTATACACACTCTACTTGTGTTAAGGAATAATTTATCTAGTATTTGCTATTGATTTTTTTTTTATTTCAGACCTCGAGAATCTCCCAATTTCTCCTCTCTAGACAATGATACAGGTTTGCGAGAAGATAACTAAATGTGAATTTCTCTGAAGATGAAATCATACTCATTAGTTCTAATTTCCAAGTGCCTCTCTCTGGTTATTACGGAATCATAAATATCAAATTCGAGATTGTACCGACAGCAAGTATTGTTCTATAGGTAAAGATTACATTGTTGGCCATTTGTTATTCGTGTCCATTGGTAAGACTCTGCAGGAGACGTGGGAAAACATGATTGCCCGGAGTGGTCTCGACGTTCCAGCAGTGTCGCTGGCTTGATACTGAATGCAATAATATTTAAGACAAGAACTAGAGGAGTATTATATGCTGCCATTTTCTGAAATATTCACGACAAAAGTGTTAGTTACACCATTTGGAAACAAAAGCAACATTATTATTTTTTCTTAATTCCAAAGTGACAGTTCAGGCATTGTGCTGACCTAAGGTGAGATAAGAAGAGTGGTTAATTTCTCCCTCCTTATAATGTCTGCTTCATCAAATTTCACGTCCTTCTCAAATAACACATCAGTATTTTCTTACCACAAAGGATTTTCTGTTACCTTCATCTTGGTATCGTCAACCATCTTTGTTTTTGGAGTTCTTGGGAATACTACTTTAATATCATCGATTTTGAAAATACGCAAACTGAGATCTTCTCCAACTTTCATTGTCCTGCTAAGTATGGCTGTTTCGGATTTACTTCGAGTATCCTTTATTGGTCTTCATTTGAATCTTCAGTTAGCTTATGGTTCATGGATCGCAGGTAATCTATGGTGTCAAATCTTTCTCTTTATCATGTTAACTATGGCCCACACAGGAAACTCCCACGTGGCATTAATTGCTGTATTTCGATATGTTATACTCGTTCATCCTTTCTTCACGAAGAAATTCGTCACCACGAAAATAACGATGTTAATCTGCGGAGGAATTTGGATGTGTTTATCCTTGTTTAATATTCCCATGGCAATGTCGACTGGTGTGGTTACTACAGTAATATCTGGTAAAGGGTCAATAACATGTCAGCCTACGTCACGAGTGGTATATGTCATTCGTTGTTTCTCCTGCTATTTAATCCCACTGGCCATTATTTGTAGTTTTCACATTTGTAAGATGGTTAAACTTTCCAAAGGACTTTTACAAACGCAATCTATGACAAACGGACAAAAGAAGAAGAAATATCAAGTGTCGAATCGTTCAGTGGTGCTTATCATTCTAGTGTTTATAATATTCTGGTTGCCAAAGGCTATTGTATGGTTCCTGGCTGGAGCGTTTGGGTTTAACATTAACGGTGGCATTATTTTAACGTTATCCTCGTGTATGAGTTATACAAACAGCGCCCTCAATCCCATCATTTATTTCTTCTCTGTAAAGAATTTGAGAAGAAATGTCTGCTGTAAGAAGAGACAAACCCCAGACCAGACGTCAACAGAATGTCACCGGGAGTACATCTCTTTGTCTAACTCTTAAAAGGTCATGAGCTGTCAAAATGGTTATGTACGTATTGTCTTTCTTTACCTGGCATTTTAGAAGTGCGTTATGGCTAAACTGAATGAACATTGGTTCATCTTATTTATATTTTGCTTTGAAACACCAGAGACTTTGAATGTTTCCATATTTTATAACGCGATTCATTTACTTTTTGGTCATCTTCAACCCCTTTTATTGTTTTGACAATCAACATTTATTTAAAAAAAAAAGTGCGTATTAGGAAGCTTATGTCACCTTAAAGTGACATGAGCTGCCAAAATGTTGATTTTTTGCAGTTAAATAGAATGTTGAAATTATCGGCTATTTTTCTCCAGACGTATAATTCAGAAGCTTTTTAGTGCTTCTAGTCAATCGTCATTTCTTTACCTTAATGTCTTCTTATAGTGGCATGGGCTGCCAAAATGTTGATATTTTGCAGTTATCTAGAATGTTGAAATGAACGGCTATTTTTCTCAAGACGTATAATTCAGAAGCTTTTTAGTGCTTCTAGTCTCGAGAATGCACATTAAAGTATTGTTTTGAACCAACTTTTACTTAGAATGAATGAATGGTCGTCCAAGTTATTTAAATTTTTGTTTACTTTTTGAACACAATTTCGGTTCGTATAGGCCACATACTGTTTGGATTTTCCTCATTCCAACGCCAGTCATTTGGTTTCGATGGCCTTCAAAGCCTCTTACTGTCGTGCAGATCAGAAATTATAAAAAAGTGGGAATTTTGGCAGCTCATGCCACTTTAAAGGAACAATGCCAAATATAGGTTTCGTCTACGTTCTTTGAAACGCCATCGTGCATCATAAAAAGCGTTGGCCATTTCTAATTCGCATTGTCGCTTTCTTTTAATAAAGTTTTTAAAACCAATATACATTCCAAGAAACTCAGGATATAAAGCTTAACCGCCATATTGTATACATTACAAGGATAGCGGTTTATTATGCTGCTGAACTTTTCCTGCCCATATATTTCTGTCATCTCTACTACAAGGTATAGTCTAGTCAGAGATCACGGGAGTGTGGTGTAACACAGCTATTGAAATACAGACAAATCGAATTATAAAACAGACATCATAAAGAAATGCAGACAACTATTTTATTTTCAGAAATATTTCGATAAACGTTATTCGTGTTGAAAAAAACTTAACATTTCATTAGGATTAAAGTTTACACATCTATATTCGTTTTTTTTTTATCATTTCATGGTCCGTTGGGACAGATTTATATTTAGGCTAAAGTGATTCATATTATCATCGTCTTTTTGACAATTTGAGTAAATTTGTTTTTGCATTAAAATGTTTAAACTGTGATCGTCGTGAATAGGTTGTCTTAAGTTCGTGTTATTGCTTTAATTTTATTCTCCAAAATTAAAATATTATATGGATATATTTTTTGTTATGTTTATTATGAAATGACTTTAATTTATTTTATTGAGGACATTGTCGTTACTTTGCTTTAGTTATATCTGAGTATTTGTAGGCTGATCATTTCGCATTACTTCATATTGTGATGCTTTAATGGTTTCTCATTACTCGGAAACACTCGGCAATTTAATAAAGTGACGTCAAAGACAACCTCTGATATGCACAAGCTGTCTTGAAGGTATATACAGCCGAGGTCGCGCACGAGGTAACCTTTCTCTGAGTACCCGTACACAACGGAGGTCGTAATTGACGCTCAGTCGGAACAATCTTCGGCTGTATTCGCTCGTATTTTTGGGCTGAATACAAATGGCGACAGGGAAAACATATCAAAATATTTTACAGATAAAAGTAGAAAATAAGAATAATTATCAATTAATTAAATGCAGAAATCATCTATAAAGATATTTGTTTATATATGTTGTTTTATATTTATGGACACTAAAACACACGGGCACAGGGAAAATCTTCTTGTCTAAAATAACCATGGAGACAAGTTTCTAATTGTGTTAAAAAGAGGTATATCATTTAGACCTTTATACCCCATCATAAATTGTTGTAATAAAGTAAACCTATGATATTTCATTAGGTTGACGACTGACAGGAGCTTGGTCTTAGTCAGTAGAATTTTCTGGAACACTTTGTATTACATTGACAATGCTTACGTATCTTAAGCTATGGTAAGAATATCGTCAGACTATATATTATAGGGTCATGGGAAAAGACAGTGAAAATTTGCCCCCCACCCACCCCCACCCCTTACCCAGAAAAACCTAGGTAGAAGGCAGACAGGGGAGTTTAGCCCTGACCAGTATGTATTTCAAACTCTTGTTCTTTTTATAAGCAATGACTGGCCTTTGGGTCAGAGGTCGAGCAAGTTTACTTTGAAGTAGTTTGTATTCTTCTACTATAATCTTGGCCATAGCGCTGCTAGCTTTGTTATACTGAAAGACAAATGGTATTATAGTTTTTTCACGACATCTTCCTGGGTCCAAGTTCAAACCCAAAGGATAAATAGTTTGTAATGTTTGAATCCAAAAACTTTCCCTTTCCAAACGTTTGTGCTTGGTATCTGCAGCGGAAGTGAGAAAAGGTATTTTCTCAATAGGCATGATTTCAAAATGGTCCTTGACCGAATGACCTAGAGTATTGAAATGTTGTGCCACAGGTACATCATGTTTAAGTCTAATACTAGATAAATGGTTGGCTGCTCTTTGTCGTAGAGAATTCTGAGTTTCTCCAACATACTGTTTGCGACATTTTTTACATGTGATAACATACACGATATTAGAGGAGTCGCAATTAAGATTCTCTGCCATTTGATATTTGTCGCGAGATTGTTCTCCGAAAAAGGTTCCGCGATCGGGTACGTATATATCGAGTTTGCATCGCGTCTTAAGGCATTTCATTGATGTACCTGAGAGAAATGTTGGACGGTAATGGTACACCCGTGAAGGGGAGGTAAGCGTTTCGGGGGCTGAAGTGGGAAACATGATTTGTCTTACTGTGTTAGATTTGATCCTTCGGAGTAATCTAAAAGAATACCTCCTAGGGAGGAGAGCTTTAAAAAGAACAGAACAAGCCTGGTTAAAGAAATCTGAAGAACTACAGTTTCTATAGAATCTAAAAATCTGAGACTTAATGACTCCCTTGAAAGTGTGAGGAGGATGGTATGACCCAGCATGTAGCAGCTGATGAGTGTCAGTAGGTTTGAAGAATACTTTGTAATCTAGATGCCCAGTAGTATGATATGTATGACCCTTGTAAATAGTTACATCCAAAAAATCCACAGAATTTTGATCAATAGTAGGCTGTAACTTAATGCTTGAGTCGTGAGAATTAAGAGTATCAATGAAAATATGAAGGTCTTCCAACGTATGTTGCCAAATGATAAAAATGTCATCCAGATATCGAAGGTAAATAAAAGGTTGTTTGTGACATTTGTGAAGAATATCACTCTCCCACTCAGCCATAAAAATAGAGGCAAAGTTAGGACTAAAACGTTTCCCCATAGCACACCCTTTAATTTGCTGAAAGATCTCCCCATTGAATTCAAAATCGTTACCTTTTAAGCTAAGTTCCAGCAATTCTAAAATGTCTTTATCCGGACGACGGTGGTCAGGATATCTTTGGAATGCTGATTTTATGGATTTAAGCCCCAAATCTATGTCAATGTTTGTATACATAGACTCCACATCCAGAGTGACCAAAATCACATCTTGTGGGATGGATTTCTCAGACAATTTGGCCAATAAATCATCCGTGTTTTTGATAAAGCTAGGATGCCGATTCGCTATAGGTTTTAGATAGTAATCAATTAGCTCTGATATTCTATAACTTTCACTGCCACAATCTGAGATAATAGGACGCCCAGGGGGCATTGTAGGCTTGGGCCATTTTTCAATGGGTTTGTGAATTTTTGGAAGAATATAGAAGATCCTGTTTCTAGAGTTATGATCAGATTCCAAATAGCGATACTGTTTTTCATTAAGTAAGCCTTTATCTTGAAGAGAAACAAGAATTTTATTAAACTAACATTTTCAGGCCAAATTTCCTTATCAAGTTTTTTGTAATGGTGAGGGTTCCTTAGCTGCCGTTCTATCTCTTCAATATAATCCTGTTTAGACATAATAACTGTTGCCGAACCTTTATCAGCAGGTTTAATAACTATGTTTGGATTTCTCCTTAGCTTACTTAAGGCAAGACATTCTGAATGAGTGAGGTTATGTTGGTTTCTAGGATTAGTTAAAACATCAAACTTCCTTGATACAGAGTCACGACTTATGCTTATTTCTGGGTCATACATGTAAGAAGGGGGCGTATAACCGCTTTTAGATGTAAACGGCTTGCGTACCCCACTAGAATCTCTGTAGATATCAGCCAGACTTACAATTCTGGAGTACTCCATAACATGCACTAATTTACTAATAGAAAAGTCCCTATCAGATAATGATTTTGGGCAAGGCACAAATGAAAGTCCTCTACTGAGTAGAGATATATCATCAGCAGTGAGTTCCTCGTTACTAAGATTAACAATATTACTTCCTAAGCCAAAAGTAGGGTGGCACATGCCCTGTCCCAAATTTAGTTTAAATCTACTGTCTGAAGCCAGTGGGTATACAAGCAATTTGCTGTATCTTCGGTCCAGTGAATTTTGTCCGTGGATACTCTAAATTTTGAATTAGGGATTTTTGGTATGACGATAACTCTCTTCATCTTGGAAGCAGAAGAGTTATATAGGTTCAGGTTCGAAACTTCACTGGCCGGTAATTTAGTGGATGACTGGATCTCTACAAAGTAGATGAGCGAGTTGGAAAAAGTCTTCCTAACCGCTGTCATCATGTTGCGCATCTGAGTTAAGGAAGTGTTTGGCTCAGTAGTTGTCTTGTTATTGATACCAATATTCAAGATAACTTTCTCAGGTTGGGGACCTTGATACTTTTGAATTAGCGTCCGAAATGAATTGAAATTGGCACCAGGGAAACATTCTACCTGCATATCAGGGTGGGGGTCAAGGTTAATTCTAGATAGATTAGAATCCCCAAGTAAAAGAACTTTCTTAGTTACATTAGGAAGGTGCCAATTAGAGGAGGTGTGCCGAAATTTCCAAAATTTAGAATTAGCTAATTTATTCCGAGGGTTGCGCTGACCCCTCGGAGGGGATCTCACTGCATCTGAATATCTCATAGGTGAATGGGCTGACAAAACTGGGGATGGGGGAGGAGGAGAGGGACTAGATGTACTAGGTCTAGCAGAAGTGATCCTAGTAGAAACTGGGGAAGACGGGGGACGAAAGGGGACAGAGGTACTACTAGGTCTAGGGGAGGGGGGCTGAGGGGATGAATAAGAGGGGGTAGAGGTACTAGGTCTAAGGGAGGGAGTACCAGTAGGGAAAGGCGATGGGGAAACAGAAGGTAAAGTTACAGACCTAGGAATCTGTGACTGCAGAGTTGGAGGTGAGATAACAGATGTCGACGGGCTGACAGACGGATGGGGTTGGGGAGACGATGGTGGACTAAACTGAGTAGTAGCAGCAGAAGTGACAGATTTAGTGATGGAAAGAAGAGAATAAAAATTTTGAATGGTCGAAAGTTGTAATTTACCTTTATAATTCTGTTTGCCCCATTTTAAAGCATTATTGAGAGCACTGTCAAAGTTTAGACCATTGGATGACCTGGCAGAAGTCACCTGTGCTTTTAATCTATTTAAACATGCCGCATAATGAGAAATCATCTCTTGTATGATCTTATGGGCCCAATTTTTGTGTACATGGTCAAACGCAATATCAACTTCCCGATTGCGTTGAGCCGGTTTAAGATCGGTAAAGCACATGCTATGCCTCACTAAGAGGCAGACACATATCAGGATTCCTCCAATGGCTCAATAATAACTGATCGAGGCAGAGTGTTTCGGTCCCTTACATTACTATTTGGACACTTTTTGTTGGCCCCTCAAGAGGATATGGAAATTGTACGCTTCACGGCTACCTTTTTGGTCGCTACATTCAAAATGATCTGCAGTGTATCAGATGGTATTTCACGTACGTAAATCCCGGAAGTTTCACACAGATTGACGCCATGCCACTGAGCCAATTAACTGTCGCAACCATCGCAGAGCGGTCAATAAGGCATGGACTTTTGCAGGTATTGCTTTTATAAGAGTTGTATTTAGTACAGGTTCTAAAATCATTATAACTCAAACTAGAAAAAATAACACCAAACGTTGTTCATAAATCTTTAAAAGATAATCTTTTTCAGATGGTTCATTTATCTAAAAAAGCTATCTGAAATCTCGAATAAGAGGAGAATGTGTTCACATGACATTGCCGGTCCATATTTTACTCCTAAATAACACTATAATAAGATTCATATCATCAATTCTCATATCTATATACATAAGTAGCTTTTCAATTGACTAATGTGAGCCACAGCACTATTATCAATTACCCTACATTATTCATGTCAACATTAAGCTCCAAGTGATACAGTTTCTTGTCCATATAATAAAACGAACCCACAAAAGAAAAGGCAAATAAAGACAAACGGTTCTTGTAAGATGAGAATGTTATATATAAATCTTTTCAATTCATCCTTTTTGTGATTGTAGTAAAAAAATCCTGCCCAGGCATTCGGGTTATATTGTCTCTGAGCGAAAGTGGCGAAAATGAACTCTAAAGAATAGCATATTGAAAATTATCAAAGGAACACTAATGATACAGTAAAATCTTAATTCACGTCCTAAGGTTCCTTGGTATAATTTGATCAGGACTGTGTAAAAATAACCGACCATACAAAGGAAAGAGAGCCGATGTAATCATACCAACCTAGATATACGGTTTCTAGAACAAACGCGAGCTTAGTACAATATGGCAAGAGAGAACATTTGATGTTCTCACCATACGAATATTCATGGTCAATATTTTCAAAAATTTGGCGGACAAAGAGATGCATGGCGAGGTTTGAGAAAAAGTGAGAAGCGGAGTGGACGAGTATGGCAAGCCGTTTCAGCCTATTTAACATATCTTGAATTCATTTCCACATATGTGCAATTCATTTGCACATATGTGCAATTCAATTCCACATATCTTGAATTCATTTCCTGATATGTACATATCGGGAATTGAATTCCACATATGTGCAAATGAATTGCACATATGTAAATATCATTTTAAGATATCTGGAAATAATCCTGTGCTGCACATATCAAAAATTGACATTTCAGATATGTAGAATTCATTTCCAGATATGTGGAAATTAATTCAATCTTGAATACACGTCTATTTAAGATATCTGCAATTCTTTTTGTGTTATGTGCCCTACATTCGCCGGGTTTTTTTCGTAAAGAAAATGAATGCTCCCCGAGTGTGTTACCACACGTGTCACTTCGCGCCAACTCTCAACATCGCGCTGCCCTTCGATGCAGTGGACGGAATCTTGTGTATAATTACCTTCTCTACTTCCGCCCAGGGAGCGGTAATTGTGATTTCTACAACGCGGCGCAATTTCAGATATGTGGAATTGAATTGCGTATATGTTGAATGTAAGGGCCTGTTAAATAGAAATTCAGATATGTGGAAATGAATTCAACATATGTTAAATACACGACCCACATATCAAGAATTCAGTGCTATTTCAGATATGTGGAATTGAATTGCACATATGTGCAAATGAATTGCACATATGTGGAATTCAATTCCTGATATGTTAAATAGGCGGAAACGGCTTGTCATACACGAGTAGAGTACGTCTCCTTGTTCATCTCCTGGATCCGGGGATACAAGATTCTCGGGAGGTCGATATTGGCAGTCTGGGCTGTATTTAAAAGTATATATAGTGATATTTAAGAGAGGATTAATGTCATAAAATACTTCAAGTGCTGCTTCGGAGACAAATTGGGAAAAAAAATCTGAGCGTTTTGAACAAAACCGGCGCACCGCGGACTTTCATAAGGATAAAATGTTTTAAAAAGTCAAAATCTCATCCAGAAAATGATGTTTGTAGGTTTTACTCTACTTTAAGTCAGATCAAATAAATATTGAAAATTTTCGGAGTTTCTGGCCAAAGAACCCACTTTCCTCCCCACTTACCCTGGCAACACCGCTATATAAGTGAAATAATCTCGAGTGCGGCGTAAAACATCAATCAATCAATCTATTTCATAGATTCAAGTCCCTAGAGAGCAGTTTACAAATAAACGTACATTGTATTTAGACATTTCTTTTGAACAGATAACCTGCAATATAAGAATGAATGTACGCATATTAGAGAAAACACAGTGGTTTTCCCAAATGAAAACCAGGCTCAAATTTCCCTGTTAAATGAGTTTCTCATGTGCTACCATGGCACGTGCCGGTAATCTCACACTTGACACTGCCAAGTTATTAACTGTTATCGTCACTATAACGCCAGTGAGTGAGAATAAACGGATCGATACATAATGAATTGGGAGTCAGATTTATTACTTGAGGCCCTATCTCTCTCTCTCGAGAGAGAGAGAGATTTGAAAGATCTCGGTTTTATGAGAGACATTTTGCTTTAAGTCGATTTAAATGAGATTCAAACAACGCCAATAAAACGCTCAACAAACGCCGAGTATTCAATTTTCACGCAGGGATTCGGAATTTCTTGAGGATAAACGGTCACCCACCAGATGTTTTTCCCTGCAATAGTTCCTACAAACGTTGCGGTCTTTAAATATTGTTCCAACATACATGATGACATTGGATGCTAAGAATACTTTAAAGCAACATGCCGAAATTCGGGTTTTCCCCAATTGTGAAGAGTTGATTGATTGGTTGGTTGATTGATGTTTTACGCCGCACTCAATATTATTTCCTTATATGGCGGCGTTGCCAGGCTTAGTGGGCGAGAAAACCGGGCTCGTTGCCCAGAGGAAACCCCCGATCTTTGGCGAGTACCTGGCAATCGACATTGTTGTGAAATTCTTCAGATGTCCATTTTCCGCAACCGCTTTCATGTTAAAAGGTCAAAATTAGAATTTTAAAAAAGGTCTGGTTTACATAAGGACACGCGCCTATCATAAACAACGTTTTGGCCTCTAATCGATACATATATATGTAGATTTTTTCATAAATCCTGTTTCACTGTTTTGTTCTTGTTTTTGTTTCTGATATGATTATTTATTGTATAACGTTCATATTGGTGAAATAATGGGAAGAAAACGTTTCAACTTCCGAATGAAATTTAACCCTTTCCGTGTCGAGACTGTAAACAAAAGTATGGAGGATTTTCTCTAATTAATCGTGTAGGGTACATTTTTCGAGGAGTAAAACATCAATCAGTCATTTGAAGAAAATCAGCAGACCGCCATTTCGTTTGTTTGTTTTTACTTTTTATCCCCCCCCATCGGCATATTATGCGGGGGGATATAGTTATCAGCTTGTCTGTCCACCTGTCTGTCTGACTGTCTGTCTGTGTGTGTGTCTGTCTGTCCGTAATCATTTCTTGTCATCGCATCTCCTCCCAGTATAGGAAGACATACATTGCAACGGATGCTTGCCCTCTCAACTCTTCCCACGGTTTTTATCCAATTTATTTCGAAACGCGGTGGACATGTTGAGTATCATGCGAGGATAAGCACCACTCTGGTAACTTCGGGGATTTACGTGCGTGTCAAAGCCGACCGGTAGCGAGCGAAGATAGCCGAAGGATGTTCCGAGTGGATAAGCACCTCTTCTCTTGGTTGCGCTGGTTTCATTATTTTCAGAGTTGCTCCCCTCTTCAGACAGTATCGAAGGACATAGACAATGGATGTTTGTCGTCGCATCTCCTCCCATGGTTTTTATCAGATTTAAAAAAAAAACTTTGTAGACATGATAGATATCATGCAGGATGTGTACCTCTTATTTTGGTTTTGCTGGTTTCATTATTTTTAGAGTTACTGCCCTTTTCCGACTGTATATGAAGACATGGACAAGTATTACTTGTCATCGCATCTCCTCCTACGGTTTTTATCGGATATTTTTTAAACTTTGTGGTCATGTTGGATATTATGCGAGGATGTGCACCTCCTATTTCGGTTGAGCTGGTTTTATTATTTTTAGACTAATTGTCCTTTTCCGGCAGTATTGGAAGACGTAGACAATAGGAGCTTGTTTCTGACGACGTACTGTGTTTCAGGGCACTGCATGCCCCTTATCATAGCCCTGCTTAACCACAAGCTCCTGTTTGAACTAAATTGTTACCTTCTGGAATGTTGTGCCTGTTGTTTTTCCTGGGTTCCACAGTTTTCTACCAGATATTGGTTTCTCAATGCATTTCCTCCTATAGATTGCATCGGATATTGTTAAAACTTGGTGAGGATGATTGCTATCAAGTGAGGATGGGTATATCCTGTTTGTAAACGAAGTTTTGTCTGTTCTTAGACTAGTTCCACTTTACATGACATTGATTAATCTTATGCGGGACCGGGGGGATACGGCATCTTCTGATGACTCTTGTTTAAATGGCAAACACAATCAAAGCAATGACTGACGTTCAGAGTATGCCTCTTTAAAGGTGTTCCTTGGGCAACGCTTTGTGCCATATGCAGAGGTAGTCCGGGTTTCTGACGCCAAAATTACTATTTTTTATACCGACGCCGTACCGACTCAGAAGTGGGCAGTATGTGGTTCGATTTAGACAAAGAAATGGCAATATAACCTACTCAGATCGTGTCTTAACGCTCAGAATCACGTTCATGGATAATTTCGCTACCTACCAGTGTGTGATATTGACGAGCAGGATCGGCCAGTAAACATTATTCTTCCCCTGAATTCACTTTTGCCTCCTCCAAGTCTCGAACTCTCCGCCATTGATGACGTAACACTGTTTAGCGGTTTTTTCAAGTTTTTAAACGTTAAATTCACTTTAAAAAGGGCTAAATTATTAATGAATGTCGTACTGACACTATTTGAGTTAGTTATGTTGTTATTAATATATAAATCCAACCGCAAACTTTCCGATCAGAAGAGAGCAGTCTACTCCGACTTTTTGATTGTAAAAAAAGTATAAAATCAGTATAAAAAAATAGTAATTTTGGAGTCAGAAACCCGGACTAATGCAGATGTAAATGTAAAATATTAACTCAACTGAAACCCCCTTTTCTTCGCAAGAAAGATTGTCCTTCGTTGATCTGTATTTATGGTTTTTATGTTATAGCGCGAAGCAAAAGCGCTACACATATAGAGACCGCTTTATAAGCTGTGCAGATACAATCGATATCCATCCTTCCCAGTTACATACATGCAATTGTCTCCCACAAAATCAATAAACAAAACTTATTTCAACAGAGAGCTTTTTACTTATCCAAAAGTCATTAGACTTACAGCGAGGATTACCTAGGTCTCCAGGGAGATAATACAAAACACGGCGATAAATATTGTTGGAACATAAGTGCAGACCGCGATGGAGTGTTATATATCCTAAATATTCACGGAATTGCGAAAACCACTATGTTTTATATTACTAACTTTGTCATATCACCCTCTTGAGATCTTTTCCTTTTGCTATTCGGAAAGTTAAAAACTGTTGAACTGCGAACATCAATTTTGATAATGTAGTTAAATCTCATCTTCTGTATTAGAAACCACCTGTTCCTCGAGGGCATATTAGATGTTGCCATAGTTACAGACGTGACTTTTTTGACACCGTTACGTATCAAGAACAAATTTAGCTTCGACCTTTCTTTTAGTTTTATTCGGTTTTCAGGTACGTATATCGGCTCCATTTTGTTAACACGCATCATCATACTTTGATTGGTTGGTTGTTTTAGCTTATTGGCGCATTCAATCGTCCCAGAGCATGGCACATATCGTCACCAATATGTCCGCTGTAGTATATACTAGTTAACTTTTTAGAGGAGGCCGGTTGGCTGAATGGATAAGATAGCCTGCATTTAGTGCTGGCGATAGGTGTTTCTCCTTTTTTCAATCCCTTTTTCTCCTTTTTAAGATCAAGGTTCCATATACAAGGCATATAAGGTTCAATTGTAATACATTGGCGCCCTGCTATATAGAAACTTGATCTGTATAAAGCTGTATTAATCTGGTAAGAAAATAGCCGCATATTTGTATAACATGGACGTCAGAAAGTTATTATAATGATCGTTCGAAGACCTAATTACGCTTATGAAAAAAGTCAAGCGTATTTTATTTTCGTCGATGGACGATGTCTTTTTAAACTCACTGTGAGGGTTTATGTCAATGGTCATTCCGTCACAAATCTGCAAAATAAAAAATAATTAAGTGGTATTTCACAATTTTTCTGCCTTATAACTGTCTTAATTTTCAAAATGCCTTTAATATAATTATCTCAAGAATCAGATCTGACATGGTTATATTCTCGACATACAGCTATATCTTCACATAACATATATTATTAAAATATGGCTATTCATGTTTTTTTAAAATATGTTTTTGTAACATAAAACATGTCTGTAGCAATCTTTTGAAACTCAAATGTTATTGATAGTATTCGCAAAAGGTGCTCTGTGTATGACAACCAACTATTTATATCCTAAAAGGTTATTCTGAAATGTTATTGACTTGGGTTTTATTGCAAAGCATATATCAATCGAGATCTCGTGCCAATCTACGAGATCTTCTTGACGAGGCGAGATATCTTAACGAACGGCAGAAGGATCAATCCCTATTTTAGATTGAGCATATATCCCAGTCGGAACTCCCTTCGGCTATCTTCGCTCTCTACCGGTCGGCTTTGGTATTTCATGCACGTAAATCCCCGAAGTTTCAGAGTGCATATATCCGTGACTAGTTATATACAAGGGAGTTCACTTCAGAAAACCGACAAAACAGAAAACACTATCTATCTCCCCTGTCTCGTCCCTTGCGGTTTTAACCACCAAACAACTAATTGAATTTAAATATGAGTTTAACTGCCCTCATGTGATCGGTATACTGAATCGACTTTTCCAAAACACAACTGTCGTCACTTTTGTATCTCATCGAAAAAAGAAGAAAAGAAAACAGAAAGAAAGAAAGGAAATATGGTAGCAGAAAAATTTAATCAGACCGTTTGCCTGCTAAAGTTTAATTTGGTAAGAGAATAGAGTTTTGTATATTGAATAAATCAATATTCTGAAGACTATGTACATTATACAAACAAACATGTACATTTAAAGTCATCATTGTTATATATTGTATCATCTAAGTCGTTCTATTTACACTGTAAGTCATTATTTGTACATTCTATGTCATTATTGTTATATGTACATGGTAAGTCATCATTGTTATATGTACATTCTAAGTCATCATTATTATATGTACATTCTAAGTCATCATTGTTATATGTACATTTTATCATTATTATATGTACATTCTGTCATCATTATTATATGTACATTCTAAGTCAATAATACTATTTGTACATTCTAAGTCATCATTATTATATGTATATTCTGTCATCATTATTATATGTACATTCTAAGTCATCATTATTATATGTACATTCTAAGTCATCATTATTATATGTACATTCTGTCTTCATTATTATATGTACATTCTAAGTCATCATTATTGTATAAAGATAAGATAAGATAAGATAAGATATTTTATTTAGAGTCGGGGTTTACATATATAACAAAAAACACTAGCTTGCAAGAAGCTATTATTGCCGACTTGTATGTACAGTCTAAATCATCATTAGTATATGTACATTGTGGGTCATCATTATTATATGTACATTCTAAGTCACCATTGTTATATGTACATTCTGTCATCATTATTATATGTACATTCTAAGTCATCAGTATTGTATATACAGTCTAAGTCATCATTATTATATGTACATTTTGAGTCATCAATATTATATGTACATTCTGTCATCATTGTTATATGTACATTCTAAATCATCATCATTATTTGTCCATTCTTTCATCATTGTTATATGTACATTCTGTCATCATTATTATATGTACATTCTAAGTCATCATTATTATATGTACATTCTGTCATCATTGTTATATGTACATTCTAAATCATCATTATTATATGTACATTCTTTCATCTTTGTTATATGTACATTCTGAGTCATCATTAGTATATGCACATTCTAAGTCATCATTGTTATCTGTATATTCTAAATCATCATTATTATTTGTCCATTCTTTCATCATTGTTATATGTACATTCTGTCATCATTATTATATGTACATTCTAAGTCATCATTATTATATGTACATTCTGCCATCATTGTTAAATGTACGTTCTAAATCATCATTGTTATATGTACATTCTAAGTCATCATTATTATATGTACATTCTAAGTCATCATTGTTATATGTACATTCTAAATCATCATTATTATATATACATTCTCTCATCATTATTATATGTACATTTTGAGTCATCAATATTATATGTACATTCTGTCATCATTGTTATATGTACATTCTAAATCATCATTGTTATATGTACATTCTGTCATCATTATTATATGTACATTCTAAGTCATCATTATTATATGTACATTCTGTCATCATTGTTATATGTACATTCTAAATCATCATTATTATATGTACATTCTTTCATCATTGCTATATGTATATTCTGTCATCATTATCATATGTACATTTTGTCACCATTATTATATGTACATTCTAAGTTATCATTATTATATGTACATTCTGTCATCATTGTTATATGTACATTCTAAATCATCATTATTATATGTACATTCTTTATTCATTGCTATATGTATATTCTGTCATCATTATCATATGTACATTTTGTCACCATTATTATATGTACATTCTAAGTTATCATTATTATATGTACATTCTGTCATCATTGTTATATGTACATTCTTTCATCATTATTATATGTACATTTTGTCATCATTATTATATATACATTCTCTCATCATTATTATATGTACATTTTGAGTCATCAATATTATATGTACATTCTGTCATCATTGTTATATGTACATTCTAAATCATCATTATTATATGTACATTCTGTCATCATTGTTATATGTACATTCTAAATCATCATTGTTATATGTACATTCTGTCATCATTATTATATATACATTCTAAGTCATCATTATTATATGTACATTCTGTCATCATTGTTATATGTACATTCTAAATCATCATTATTATATGTACATTCTTTCATCATTATTATATGTACATTCTAAGTCATCATTATTATATGTACATTCTGTCATCATTATTATATGTACATTCTGTCATCAATATTATATGTACATTATTTCATCATTGTTATATGTACATTCTAAGTCATCATTATTATATGTACATTCTTTCATCATTGCTATATGTACATTCTGTCATCATTATCATATGTACATTTTGTCACCATTATTATATGTACATTCTAAGTCATCAGTATTGTATATACAGTCTAAGTCATCATTATTATATGTACATTTTGAGTCATCAATATTATATGTACATTCTGTCATCATTGTTATATGTACATTCTAAATCATCATTATTATTTGTCCATTCTTTCATCATTGTTATATGTACATTCTGTCATCATTATTATATGTACATTCTAAGTCATCATTATTATATGTACATTCTGTCATCATTGTTATATGTACATTCTAAATCATCATTATTATATGTACATTCTTTCATCTTTGTTATATGTACATTCTGAGTCATCATTAGTATATGCACATTCTAAGTCATCATTGTTATCTGTATATTCTAAATCATCATTATTATTTGTCCATTCTTTCATCATTGTTATATGTACATTCTGTCATCATTATTATATGTACATTCTAAGTCATCATTATTATATGTACATTCTGCCATCATTGTTAAATGTACGTTCTAAATCATCATTGTTATATGTACATTCTAAGTCATCATTATTATATGTACATTCTAAGTCATCATTGTTATATGTACATTCTAAATCATCATTATTATATATACATTCTCTCATCATTATTATATGTACATTTTGAGTCATCAATATTATATGTACATTCTGTCATCATTGTTATATGTACATTCTAAATCATCATTGTTATATGTACATTCTGTCATCATTATTATATGTACATTCTAAGTCATCATTATTATATGTACATTCTGTCATCATTGTTATATGTACATTCTAAATCATCATTATTATATGTACATTCTTTCATCATTGCTATATGTATATTCTGTCATCATTATCATATGTACATTTTGTCACCATTATTATATGTACATTCTAAGTTATCATTATTATATGTACATTCTGTCATCATTGTTATATGTACATTCTAAATCATCATTATTATATGTACATTCTTTATTCATTGCTATATGTATATTCTGTCATCATTATCATATGTACATTTTGTCACCATTATTATATGTACATTCTAAGTTATCATTATTATATGTACATTCTGTCATCATTGTTATATGTACATTCTTTCATCATTATTATATGTACATTTTGTCATCATTATTATATATACATTCTCTCATCATTATTATATGTACATTTTGAGTCATCAATATTATATGTACATTCTGTCATCATTGTTATATGTACATTCTAAATCATCATTATTATATGTACATTCTGTCATCATTGTTATATGTACATTCTAAATCATCATTGTTATATGTACATTCTGTCATCATTATTATATATACATTCTAAGTCATCATTATTATATGTACATTCTGTCATCATTGTTATATGTACATTCTAAATCATCATTATTATATGTACATTCTTTCATCATTATTATATGTACATTCTAAGTCATCATTATTATATGTACATTCTGTCATCATTATTATATGTACATTCTGTCATCAATATTATATGTACATTATTTCATCATTGTTATATGTACATTCTAAGTCATCATTATTATATGTACATTCTTTCATCATTGCTATATGTACATTCTGTCATCATTATCATATGTACATTTTGTCACCATTATTATATGTACATTCTAAGTTAGCATTATTATATGTACATTCTGTCATCATTGTTATATGTACATTCTTTCATCATTATTATATGTACATTTTGTCATCATTATTATATGTACATTCTAAGTCATCATTATTACATGTACATTTTGTCATAATTATTATATGTACATTATGTCATCATTGTTATATGTACATTCTGTCATCATTATTATATGTACATTCTAAGTCATCATTATTACATGTACATTTTGTCATAATTATTATATGTACATTCTGTCATCATTGTTATATGTACATTCTGTCATCATTAGTATATGTACATTCCAAGTCATCATTATTACATGTACATTTTGTCATAATTATTATATGTACATTCTGTCATCATTGTTATATGTACATTCTGTCATCATTGTTATATGTACATTCTGTCATCATTATTATATGTGCATTCTAAGTCATTATTATTATATATACATTCTTTCATCATTGCTTTATGTACATTTTGTCATAAATATTATATGTACATTCTGTCATCATTATTATATGTACATTCAAAGTCACACTAGAAAGGAGTCATTACAAGGCAGCATTTTACCTCAGTCCGGTATTTATGGTAATGATTCTGATACGAGTTAAAAAGTGTTTTATTATACCGATTTCTTATACTGGAAGTACTTTCGCTTGTGTTAGTGTTATCTCGATTTTCGGCGAAGTGCTAACTTTGCGCCATGTTTGAATAATGAATTGATTGATTGATTGTTTGGTGTTTTACGCCGCGCTCAAGATTATTATACTTATATGGCGGCGTTGTCAGTTTTATTGCGAGAGGAAACCGGGCTCTATGCCCGGGGGAAACCCACGACCTTCCGCTGGTAACTGGCAACCATCCCACATAGGTCGTTCGAGTGAAAACCCAGTCAGAAAAAAATCCAATTTTTGGGGACTTAGTGGGATTAGAACCCGCGACCCATTGGTGGAAGGCTGTTCGGATTGAGCGTCCAACGCTCTACCTACAGAGCCACGGAGGCCCCTCGTTTGAGTAACGAAGTAGACAACATACATCACGCGGCCGGCCCCTGGTATATCCATTCAAGACTGTGCGTATAATGACGTCATATAAAATATGTGTGTGGAGCTATAAAGATCGGGGGCGTAAGGGGCGCTTTGATATTCTTTTTTGTATTTACACCTAGAAATCGAATCACGCATGCAATTTCCAAAGCTGTTTTACACCGTTGATGTGTCCTACCAAAAAGCGGCTTGCGGAGAGCTGGCAGCTATTTTATTGTTGTCCACATGACTTATCACCAGGAAGGAAAGTCACGTGACTTATCACCGGGGTGAAAACCTCCTCAAAAAAAAAATTTAAAATTAAAAAAAAAAATCCAAAACTAAAAATAAAATTTAAAACTAAAAAAAAAAGTTTGAAAAAAAAAATCCGTAAATAAAAAAAAAGTTCATAACTAAAAAAAAAGATTCATAACTAAAAAAAAGGATTTAAAACTAAAAAAAATAATTTGAAACTAAAAAAAAAAGTTTTAAACAAAAAGGATTTCAATGTCCTATTCAAGCCACCGTAAATATCTCTTTCGGACTGAGCATTACACGCATTACCATATACCGCAGGCGTAGAGCCACTTAGTATAATTGTACTGAGCTTTGACTCGGCACGTGGTACGTATTAACCAATAGAATGGGAGTAAAGCCTAATGATTATTAATGAGGTATAATAAACGTGAATATTTACTTGGAATTTAAAGAAACGTTAAAGGCACACTTGCCGCGAAAATCAGGAATATTGTTTACATTAAAAAAGAAAGACCGTATTCTGTATTTTTCCCAGACAATATAAGTTAGGAACTTTCTATTTTTACCAAAATTTAAAAGTTTGGACGTCACTTTGTATTTTTAATTTTAATTTGAAAATTTGAATTGTTACGTACCCGGAACGTAAACAAACCGATCTGCCCCCTATTGGCGATTTTATGTTTCAGTCGAGTGAGTGAACGATCGGCACAGTGTAATTTTACGTAGGCCTATTTATCTGAGAAATACAGACTGACGATCGGTTCACAGCGACTGGAAAAGCCTGCTGATAATTGTTTGAGTGAAAACCACAGATACAAAGGCCTGAAAGGAGGGTAAACCAACACGAAAGTTGACGGACACTGATCGTTGTTGTTGTAATCAGGCTTCGATTCTTCGTTTGTTTTTCACCCCATTTTTACAGTCTAAAGCTAACTAGACATGTTTTATGTGTCCTATGTTTAAAGGGGCATGAGCTGCCGAAATTCCCACTTTTTTCATACTTTCTGATCGTCACGACAGTAAGAGGCTTTGAAGGCCATCGAAAAACTAAATGATTGGCGTTGGAATTAGGAAAATCCATACTGTAGGTGCCCTGTACGAACCGAAAACGTGTTCGAAAAGTAGCAAAATTTAAATAACCGGGACGACCATTCATTCATTCTAAGCCAAAGTTAGTTTAAAACAATACTTTATCGTACATTTTCGAGACTAGAAGCACTAAAAAGCTTCTGAATTATACGTTTTGAGAAAAATAGCCGATAATTTCAACATTCTGTGTTTACGTCAAAATATCAACATTTTGGCAGCTCATGCCCCTTTAAGTTTAGTGGTATTAGTCGTAGTAAGCTCATGTAAATTGGTTTTCTTAGCAAATTTAAACAGGCTACGGCGGCAAGTGTGCCTTTAAGCAAGTAACGAAAACGGAGAGTAAATTTCCCGAAATAGTCCAGGTTTTGACAAATTCAGGCAAGATAGCGTCGCTTCTTGCCGATTCGATTCACCCTGAACTGGTCGTTGATGTTTGTGGACCACTATTGAAGCGTAAACAAGTTTTTTACACCCAAATTCAATACTTTTGTATCACATATAAGCCTGGTTTTATATCTTGGAATAAACCAAAACCAGTCAGTAAAAAATTGACCATCTCAAATCGCCATAGAACATCTTTCAGTGGTCATCTGAAACCGATGTAAGAACTACATCGAAACGTCGTCATCCAATAAACCAAGAAGTTATTCATAAGTAATTCTTCACCTTATTATAACATGGAATATTCATATGCCACGGACTGTATGGAGCCGTATCAGGGAGGATGGATGGTTCAACTTGCTATTTTGAGGGAAGAAGGTATTATTTTGAGGGAAGATGATATTATTTTGAGGGAAGATGATATTATTTTGAGTGAAGATGATATTATTTTGAGGGAAGAAGGTATTATTTGGAGGGAAGAAGATATTATTTTGAGGGAAGATGATATTATTTTGAGGGAAGATGATATTATTTTGAGTGAAGATGATATTATTTTGAGTGAAGATGATATTATTTTGAGGGAAGAAGGTATTATTTTGAGGGAAGAAGATATTATTTTGAGGGAAGAAGATATTATTTTGAGGGAAGAAGGTATTATTTTGAGGGAAGAAGATATTAGTTTGAGGGAAGATGATATTATTTGGAGGGAAGAAGATATTATTTTGAGGGAAGATGATATTATTTTGAGGGAAGATGATATTATTTTGAGTGAAGATGATATTATTTTGAGGGAAGAAGGTATTATTTTGAGGGAAGAAGATATTATTTTGAGGGAAGAAGATATTATTTTGAGGGAAGAAGGTATTATTTTGAGGGAAGAAGATATTAGTTTGAGGGAAGACGATATTATTTTGAGGGAAGATGATATTATTTTGAGGGAAGACGATATTATTTTGAGGGAAGATGATATCATTTTGAGGGAAGAAGATATTATTTTGAGGGAAGACGATATTATTTTGATGGAAGATGATATTATTTTGAGGGAAGAAGATATTATTTTGAGGGAAGAAGATATCATTTTGAGGGAAGAAGGTATTATTTTGAGGGAAGACGATATTATTTTGAGGGAAGATGATATTATTTTGAGGGAAGACGATATTATTTTGAGGGAAGAAGGTGTTATTTTGAGGGAAGAAGATATTATTTTGAGGGAAGAAGATATTATTTTGAGGGAAGATGATATTATTTTGAGGGAAGAAGATATTATTTTGAGGGAAGAAGGTATTATTTTGAGGGAAGATGATATTATTTTGAGGGAAGATGATATTATTTTGAGGGAAGATGATATTATTTTGAGGGAAGAAGGTATTATTTTGAGGGAAGATGATATTATTTTGAGGGAAGAAACATATTATTTTGAGGGAACATGATATTATTTTTGTGGAAACAAGATATTATTTTAAGTGGAAAAGATATTGTTTTAGATGGAGCAAGATATTATTGTGAGGGGACGAGAAAGAAACATGCACCCAGCCCCTTTCCCAACTCGCGTTTGTACCTTAGACAGAAAGAAACTCGTGTATTAGCGCTTGAACAAAAAGGAATCTATAAAATTCAGCAAGTCATGTCTCCATAAGAACTTCCCTCAAAACGTTTTGTACATGTTTCGAGCGCCTAATGGATACTTGAAGGTCGTGTTAAACGTACTCTGTTCCGACGGATCAGCGTTTTTGAAAAAAGATTGTTTTCTTAAAACCAATGAATCTGTTTCTTTGAAATGTTTATGTGGTAATTAGTTTTAACGTGTTTCAACGGGTAAGAAAGATGAACCAGTGAAAAGCCAAGTTAATGAACATCCGGTTTCAGAGGATGACATACCAAATCAGCATCCGGGATGAACAACAATCGTGTGTATAACCATGTGACATGTCGGCAATTTCAGAATGGCATTGATTGATTTTTTTTATTCACCAAATAATAAAAATAATATTTAAACATTACATCAGTTTTGTTCCATTAAAGGATTTTCCATTACAGGATTTTTGAACAGGGATAAAAGCTGGTTGGTTTATGAACTAAATGTATATTTGACAAAAAAAAACTAAGTTAAAAGGAAACAACATTCGTGTATATTTCCTGGTAGCCAAAAAAAAGAGTGAGAAGGAGAGATGGATGTTTCCCGTATTTTTCCTACTTGGAAAAATCTCGTCAAACGTGACACGATGTTCACAAACGACCTGTGGCCAGTTGTTCAAACAAAATTAGCTTAACGGCAGGTTAGATGACGTCCCATCACAAAAGAATTTCATTATTACGTCACATAATTTAACCTGCCGTTAAGCTAACCAATGAACTATATGCGTGGAATGGACACGTCTCATTGGCTGGTTTGGATCTGACTTTGTAAAATGTGCCGCCATTGATAGCTCGCGTGCATAACAGATCTGGATTGAAATTGAACCATCTCCTAGTAATGGCGGCATTCGATCCACATGAAATACCATGTGACCTCCATTCCACGCATATAGATCATTGACGCTAACAACCGTCCCCTGGTCATCACTTTGAGGGTACGTACACAACGGAGGTCATTTGTCACTGAGATTAATTAACTTTATTAGCATTGCAGAGCGGCAAATATATTCTCCCAAAAAAAAAAAAACGCAACATCCAATTTTTGTTCTTCAAAATATGAATTTTCAACATCATTTTTAATACAGAAATAAGCATCACATTACACTGAAATTTGGCAGACTGGTTGTTCAGACTTTAAAGTTCATTCACATGTAAAAAATTATCACATTAAAGTTCATAGCGCTCAGATGACGTCACTGCAACGTCAATATCTGTTGTGCCCACCATTAACCTGTAACACAGCACGGATCCGTCTCGGCATAGACACAATCAAACGAAGAATACGGTTTTGCGGAATTCTCCTCCATTCTTGCTCAAGAGCCTGCTGCAGTTCTTGCAGAGTTTGCGGCGCTGGATGACGACTGCGCACGCGTCAATCCAAATCATCCCACAAATGTTCTATTGGGTTCAAATCTGGTGATTTGGACGGCCAGGGAGCACTGTTACGTTCTGGTTGGCTAGAAATTCAACAGTAGCACGAGCTGTGTGCGGCCGAGCGTTGTCGTGCTGAACAATTTCCCTACCGAGGTACATTACGGGCAGCATATGTGGTGTCAAAACCTCATCTGTGTATGTGCACCGTGCACCAGTTGAGTTTTTCAGGCACAGGATATGGCACCCACACCATCACACTTCCTCCACCGAAATTGTCGACCTCAAGGACTCAGTTCCTTGCGAACCTCTCATTCCGGCGTCTGTAAACTCGTGTACGACCATCTCTTCTCTGCAGCTGGAATCTTGATCCATCGCTGAACCAGACTCGCGTCCAGTTTCGCAGATTCCAGTCCCTTAACCTGTTGCACCATCGGACCCTTGCAAGTCGATGCTGGCGCCTCAGTACTACGCCAAAGTAAGGACGTCTGGCGCGTAAGCCGTTTTGACGGAGACGGTTTCTGACTGTCTGTGCCGATATTCGACGGAGACCTGGAATATTTGATGCCGTTTCTGTTGCTGTTTTGGTCCGGTTTCGCAGGTGAAGTAACCGGATGTAGCGATCTTGGGCTGCTGATGGGATCCTAGGTCGGCCAGAACGTTGACGATCAGCTGTGGAACCGGATTGCTGGTGCCGTTGCAACATTCTGGAAATCGTGGTCCGGTGAACATTATAAAGTCTAGCGACTGCATTCTGTGATTTGCCGGCCAGGAGACGACCAATGACGACGTTCCGGGTAGCTGCGTCTAGTCTTGGCATATTGTAGCAACTTCGTGAAACAATTTAACGACTGAATTCAACTGAACAGTTGTGTGTCTTTTATACCCATTAAACCCGCATAAAGATAAGACGTGATTCGCACGGGCAACTGCCCTACGTTTTTCCCTAAGCCTTTATCGTGTAGCGTTACTCAAAGGCTGACCCGAAAGTCACGTGTGATCAACAGCCACTATCAGGGGCTTAAATTCAATTATCGGACATTTACATTATAACATGATCCTGTTGTCATGTGTTAATCACGCACATTTTTGGAAAAATTCATGTTTGAAAAAAAAAATAGATGTTGCGTTTCTTTTTTGGGAGAGTATATATTGAATTGTGTATGTTTTATTGTGTATGTTTTGATCATGGAGAACATCCGGTGATGTATACTTTTGCAACATTCTCTCAATGATTGACGTTGAAATAAGAAATATGGACACAGTCTGTGGTCTGTACAAACTAAAATAGTGTAAATAAAATTTAAATACCCGTATCTACGCTGGTTTATTTTAGGCCGTTTTACCTCTAGCCACTATATTACCGAGTCACGTGCATACACAAAACTTCTTAACGAGAAATAATGAAGCATCGCCTAGAAGTAAGATTTTATGGGGGCATAAGGTCCTTAGAATAAATATCTATATGGCATAATAACAACAAATATGGCCAGAAAAATGCATTGGGGCAGTGAGCAGGGGGAGGGGGGGGGGGCACAAAAAATATCTGGAACTTATTTTGTGCCTTTCAGTTTCCGGAAGTAGGTAACTGGTGTCAGTATCCTGTACCAGGTAAAATATTACTTCAGTTTCATTCAAAATATAACCTTATTAATCCAATAACTGTGCCCTGGTAGATCAAAGTTTGTTCCACACAGCTATACAATACGGTGGCTTGGAAAGGACATTGGAATCCTTTTAGTTTTTAACCTTTTTTTTCGTTTCAAATTTTTTTTTGAGTTTTGAATTGTTTTTTTTGAGGAGGTTTTCACCCAGGTGATAAATAATGTGACCAACAACAACATGTTTGCCAGCTAACTCTCTGCAAGCCGCTGTTTGGTAGCACACATCAACAGTGTGAAACAGCTTTGGAAATTGCATACAAGAAAGAAAACCAAAACGCACCTGATGTCCCCAATCCACACAACCTACAGCTGGCAGCCATCGTGTTACTATTGTCGGTCACCAGGGTGGAAAGTCACGTGACTTATCACCGGGGTGGATAGTCATGTGACTTTCCAACTGGGTGAAAACCCCTCAACAAAAAAAAAAGAAAAAAAATTTAAACTAAAAAAAAAGTTTGAAAGGAAAAAAAAAAAATTCATAACTAAAAAAAAGATTTAAAACTCAAAAAATTTTGAAATTAAAAGAAGATTTAAAACTTAAAGGATTTCAATGTCCTATTCAAGCCACCGTGATACAACGTTTTTCAAAGTTTCAAGTTTTTCTAAAAACTTTTGAGTTTTGAAAACGCAGCAATAAATTTCACGCGTGGTGTCGCTTGCAATGCTGTCAGGTGTATATCTTAGCCACGTCTGTAGGAGATGCACATCCTGATCTCCAATGAGCCACAGTTTTTTTTCTTGCGAAAATTCTACCTTGCCCAGGGTGACCTTAATGGTTTTATTGAAATTATGATTTTCCTATTAGTTTTATGGTTTGGTATTGTTCCTGGTGATTAGATTTATTGGCGTGTGCCAGCCCAAATATAGGGCTGATTTACGCCACATAGTATTGTTCGTCTTGAACCCATACTCTGATGTTGTGGTTTGTCTTTGACCAATGAAACTAGGTCAATCTGACCACATTAGCATACCTGTGACTATATAATGGCATGTTATATATACAACAGGTGCACAGTTTGGAGTGTTTTCCAACAGAGCAATGATCAATGGCTATTTATCCATGTTATTTACACGTTTTGAGTTGGCTTTAAGTGACATGAGCTGTCAAAAAGTTTATATTTTGCAGTTAAAACAGAATGTTGTTATTTTTTAGAATAAATGAACGATCGGTTATTTTAATTTTGTTCATTTCGGACAGTTTTTCGGCTCGTACAGCCCACATGCTGTGTGGATTTCAATCCACTTACTGCCCTGACAATCAAAATCCATGAAGAAAGTTCGAATTTTGGCAGCTCATGCCAATACGATATTGTAAATCTGATCTATTACCCTATTTTCACTGTGACCGAGTTGAACATTGCATTTCATAAATATTATTAAACCTTAGACTTCCAACCATTTTTACTCTACTTTTATTTTGTTTGGATTTCTGATTTCAATCAAATAAAGACTTTATTGTTACTTTTGAATTTGAACAGCCTAGAAAAGTGAGATGTCCACCTGTGTATTGATATAAATAATCTTCTATATGCAAAAGCCTGCGGCATTGACTTATTCATGTAGGTCATCGTTTCTACCGAGTTTTAATTGGTTAATTCATTTTTGGAAGACATGCTCCGACGCTTTTCATTATATGAGGACTGATCTTGGTGAAAGTCTACACAGTTTATTTCGGGGGGTATTTGGGACTGAGCAGATAGTTGTACAGGGCACAATTAGTGTTGTCTGACAGTGACTTCTCATTGTCTACCGAGCGTGTTTATGCCTTCTTGTTCCGTATTTACCCTCAACCTGCCGCCTGGAAAATAGTCAACATTTCAACGGGGTACAGCAAAGCTCCGAAAAATCTAAACTTAGAGAGTTTTTTTTTTAAACGAGACGGGTTGTTTTGGTTTTTCATTCGGACAATAGACATAGCCGAATTAGGCTAATATAGGAGTGGTGTTTGACAGGAATTTCGCGTAAACCGTAAATCTGCTCTGTGTGTATATACATCTAAAATTATTTAGCACCTCTATTAAATACGGTAATCTGTTGAGGTCGTGTGTAGCGTGGATTAACTTGGATCAACACCTCGGCATGAATACTCTCTGATAGCCCATTGTTATAGTTTACAACAAGTGCAATGGAAATATTCATCTTCGCCAATGCATTTATCTTTTTCACCTTATGTATATCTTTGACCGACGGACAATCAACTGCAGGCAAGTCAATTTCTCACTATTTAATTTATATATTTATTCTCTTATATAAAATGTTTATTTAGCGATTGTTCAACCTGTTGCTCGTTTGATTGACATTGCAAATTAAACAGTTTTGTGATTAGCACCATCCATACCGTATTTTACTTCTAATCTAATTATATTTTTCAGATTGCGTGTATCTAGACAGTATTGTTTTAGCTTTGCAGCTTGAACAGTACTGTGTTATATATATTTGCACACGTCACGGCATTTGACTTAAAATTTTATAATTTATTTTCTGATTATATGTAATAATATTGTTTTATACCGGCCTAAGTGAAGTCTTTATATAAGATCGATGTTGGGCCATTGAATATGTTGTATATGTATTAGTCTACGGTAAGTCATGCAGAACTAACAAGGTAAATGGCGGTGTTTGCCAATTTACTTGACACCACTCAGGTGAACTGTTAACAATTGACAAGGTACCTTTCTACTTAAAATATGCTAACAACATACCTTTGTTCCCTTTCTCTCCTGTAGAGCATGTTATTTGTAAGTATGTTTGCTCCTGATCAGCTAGTCATCTACACCATCAGTGGTCAGTTAAAGGTTAGGTCTACAACATTTGCCGAGTCCACCCTTGATAGAATTCAACGCACTTAGATTACATAAAGTTTATTACAAACAGACTTGTTTCGTAAACCTTATACCCCCCCCCACACCACACCACCACCACACACAAATAGGGCCTACATACAGAGAAGTATTACTCAATCCAGTTTAATTTGGATTAATTTATTAAACCTGTCACTAAAATTATAAGCAAGGAATGTTAATGTTTATAGAACAATGTATGAGAAACTATCCCATGTTTTGATCATAGGTGCCTCAATATTCATTCATTATAAAATCAGTGTCATATATTATCGCATAAGGCATACAAGACATTTTGTGAAAAAAATTACTTTAAGCTTTGGCTCCATGTTTGTAAAGGAGAATATTGCGATCAGAAAAGACCATTAGATTTACCCTACTCATCTCTCCCACACAGCATTTTAAAAAATGATTTGCACACGTGCATTATGGCGCGTTTTATTAGATATATCTTATTTATTTCATTCTAAAGTAATAAGTGGGATTTAATAGGCCTAAAACTGTTGTTCATTTAAATATCAGAAGCTATTATATTCCGGGTGAAAAGTGAAATGCCGGGTTAGATAAGTAAAAGAATCCATTTCAATATATATGCTAAGCTCCTAACCGTTATTAAAAGGTTTGAAAATAAAGTCACTCTGATACAGGAACATTATAAAGAAGAATGATCTTTTTTTGCTAGAAAATTTTCTGTACATGTTATCATTGGCCTATAAACCTTAGAAGTTGTTCAACTTAACGTGTGTTATGGGTGGAAAGGAAAGAATTACAGTTATAAAAACAATATGCAAACCTGAAAGAAAACATTTTTTTCCAAAAAAAAATAAAAAAGGAAAAAAAAAGCGATATTTTTTTTAATGATTATGAAAAAAAACCTCTGTTTTACGCAAAGTTATTAATTCGGTCTCGTGTTATTCTTTTTACATAGTTTGGGAAATGCTGTTAAAGCTGTATTATGCAAGTAGGGGACGCTGTTACTGACAGACAGATAGTAGCCTAAACAATACAACGCTGACAGATACGTGTTAATTTTTATTGCCCGGAGATGCACCCATTTTTTAGTCTAATTAGCACATTAATGTACACGTGCGCCATATAGCCAGCCCGGATATTCTCAGCTGAAACCAGACCAGACACCGTTTACTGAAACCTGTCGAAGCAGCCTTCACACAAAGCAGACAAGACATTCCTTACTGAAACCAGACCAGACAATCGTCATTGAAACCAGACCAGACATTCCCCACTGAAACAAGATCAGACATTCCCCAGTGAAACCAGACCAGATATTCCCCAGTGAAACCAGACCAACCATTTCCCAGTGAAACCAGACCAGCCATTCCCCAGTGAAACCAGACCAGCCATTCCCCAGTGAAACCAGACCAGACATTCCCCAGTGAAACCAGACCAGATATTCCCCAGTGAAACCAGACCAACCATTTCCCAGTGAAACCAGACCAGACATTCCCCAGTGAAACCAGACCAGCCATTCCCCAGTGAAACCAGACCAGCCATTCCCCAGTGAAACCAGATCAGACATTCCCCAGTGAAACCAGACCAGCCATTCCCCACTGAAACCAGACCAGACATTCTCACTGAAACAAGATCAGACATTCCCCAGTGAAACCAGACCAGACATTCCCGACTGAAACCAGACCAGACATTCCCCACTGAAACCAGACCAGACATTCCTCACTGAAACCAAACCAGACATTCCTCACTGAAACCAGACCAGACATTCCTCACTGAAACCAGACCAGACATTCCTCACTGAAACCAAACCAGACATTCCTCACTGAAACCAAACCAGACATTCCTCACTGAAACCAGACGAGCCATTCCTCACTGAAACCAAACCAGACATTTCCCACTGAAACCAGACCAGACATTCCCCACTGAAACCAGACCAGACATTCCTCACTGAAACCAGACCAAACATTCCCCACTGAAACCAGACCAGACATTACCCACTGAAACCAGACCAGACATTCCCCACTGAAACCAGACCAGACATATTTCTTACTGAAAGCAGACATGGATATGCACTGGTTATATGGGTCCAACGAAATACATATATGAGTATTTTATTATATCGGTTGATTGTAGTTTAATGATAAACTTATACGGCGGCGTTATTTCAGTAGACGCGAGCGATTTAACTGAAAAGTTTTGATATCAAGGAATAATAATTTAATTCCACATTAACTGGAGGTATAAAAAAGCCCGAAAGGAGTAAATTGAATGGTTCACGGACTAGCCACTAAACATAAACGGTGTCATTGATTGAGTTTGCTTCTCTACAAATTCCGATGCATCAGTAATGTGCCACTATCACGTTCGCTCGATTCATCCACGTGGCCTTAAAAAGTGAACTATGAAAACGGCTTTCCCTGAAGCAGGTGACGTCCCCATTACACATACGTTAACTTAGCATTGGGTAATCTGCATACATAATATATATATCCAAAGGACAATGTAATGTTTAACTATATGCATCGGACATAGGCCTATAAATGTTTAAATATTGCATTATAAAAGTGCGAATGGTTTGAACAATGGTTACTTTGGATTTATGAATATATGTTGATTATGTACATGTATGTTTAGTTTATACTGCTTGTATTTATGCATGAGTATCGCTTTTTAACAAAGTCAAACAGACTCTTTTATATACTACTATTCCATAAAACCTGTTTAAAATCATTGTAGAACAATACAAATGAAAACCATTGTCTCTGAAAACAATATTTTTTCCCTGAAATGTTTGGCCGTGTGTGTGTTTTTTTTTTGCTATTCTTTAAAGCATTCGCTTTTAAGTGATTGTCACCTATCCCAAGTCTATTCACGTTGAATATTTAGGGAAATAAATGCTGTTCGCTCATTGGTTAGGTGATACAGCATGTGATGCAGGAAGTGCGCCCTAAATCAACGTAACAGAAGTTATTAACTTAATCTGAACATAGAGGATTTGGGAAGTTTCTGGTAGAACAAAAACTTTCTGGACAATGAAAGCTTCCCCATACCGTCCGTTGGGAACCACACCACGCAGATAGTAAAATATATTTATGATCACTAAAACACACGGGCACAGGGAAAATCTCCTTGTCTAAAATAGCCACGGAGACAAGTTTCTGATTGTATTAAAAAGAGGTATATCATTTAGCCCTTTATACCCCATAAATTGTTGTAACAAATCAAACCTATGATATTTCATTAGGCTGACGACTGACAGGAGCTTCGCCTTGGTCAGTAGAATTTTCTGGAATCCTTTTGTAACACATAGACAATGGTTACGCATCTTAACTATGGCAAGAACATCGGTGGACTGATATTGAACCCCATAAATTTGGCTTCTTCAGGAGGTCGGATTGATGGATTGATTGATTGATTGATGCTTTACGCCACACTCAATATTTCTGAGGACGGAATGAAGGCCTACCTTACCATGGTCACTGGCAGATCTATGAGCTTCCTCAGTGTTGTCCAATAACATTCCATTGAAACATCGATATCTATTATACCATGCCTCTTAATCGCTTCTTAAATTTATAGATCACCATGACCATTTTTCATCACGGAAATTCTCGGCTACCATTGTTAAATATAAGTTTTATAACATTTCAGGTCAAATCACAACCTCGTTAGTAAGATACTGACCGCACACCAATGCATTCGGGGCTGTATGTGAAAAAAGGACTACAAATACGCAGAATGCTCAACTTTTTTTCTGCTTTTCGTAAATTATCTCTAATTTACAGTTGATGCAAAACGTCAAATTAACTAAGGCAATCGTTAAGATTTATTCTGTCATCTGCTTTTTGTGTTTGAATTCTGTTTCCTAACAACATTTGACCCCCGAATACTTCATCATCGGGTTTAAAGTAAGCAGGTCAAAAACTGCATAATGAACATCATGTTTTATTTTACCTTCCCAGAATCGACCCAGATTTCCACTGAAGCGGCCATGTCAAAAACAAATGTATAGGGCCATATACATCGGTGAAATAAAACTCAAACGGCTTTTCTTGCCAAAGGGTTCAATTAACAAAAAATTCGGTATCAAAATATGTGTTTTTGACAACGTCAGTTTGTCTTTAGGCTGTAGCACTCCTTTGTATTTGTTTTTATTAAATAGTGCGTGGTTTTAAAGAATCACGGTGGGAGAGCGTGGTGATGTTACATATATTCCCCTAATTCCTTAGAGTGCATCCCTTACATAAAACCTGCACATGTGCACCTATAATCGCAAAAGAATCCCGAATAAATTGCAAGTTAAACACATAGCAGAAATTGTTTTGCGTTGTCAGCTACAATAAAGGGTACGATGACAACACGAAAAACTCAAACTTTTTCTGCGTTTAGGAAAAAAAAACACGACGAGTATGTTGATTTGAACTATATATTTGTGTATGAGTTAAACCTGGTTACTTGGTTTATTCCATTTTTCCAGGTCATGTCACTTTATGGTTCGAGACAGAAAAAAACAACAACATTGCAATACAGTAAAAATGAACATGACGTTACCGAAACAAACGGAGACATAAACATGTTTTTATTTGGCATTCTGAAGCCCTACACTATGAAGGATACAGCTCTTTCAGGGCACTCTTTTATTCAATTTTGACGTATTTTTATTGGCTGGGAAGTTCCACATAAAGCTTCCAAAGGGGTTATCAAGAATCCGAGGGGGCTTCCCCATAAAGCCGCCTTTCTCTAATATAGACGATTTAGCCATAGGCACAGTGAGGTTGAATACAGATTTTCAAATTGCCTTCTTCCTCCCAGAACATACACAGATTAACGCATTCAGAAAGACTTACTAGAGATGACCACGCTGATTTTTATTGGATAACAGATACAACAAGTACAATAGAACCGCATGATTCTTATATTTTATCCAGACTTAGATATATGTATGTGACTCATAAGGCATTGTCTTATTCTCATATTACTAGGAGATGAGAAGCTAGGTATAACTTGATTGGGTTTAAACTGGCCGGTAGATATTTTGCAACACGGAAATAAGAAAAGAGACGATTTATTCAACGAAAAAAAACCCCATCTTCTCCTTTAGAATCATTAACATGTATATATCTTCATTGTTATTTTATCAATACAATGGACAATGGGAATTCTTTTTGAAACTGGTTTATACATCATACACACGGAAACCCGTCCTCTTAAATATAATACTATTTCTGAGACATTCAGATCGAAACATTCCAGATGTAAAAGAGGAAGGAAAACCGAGCATCCTTAAACCAGTTTGATTCAAAACTTTTTATTTGTAACAATTTGCGCGAATGGAAGATACATGCTTAGGCACAAGTTTTTTTTATCTTTTCTCTTCCCCTTAATGGTTTTTTTGAATGCCAATCGAAAAATTGGCTTCTATACAGCATATTACTTTGTCCATAAAACTTTTTCTTGTGGCATTTTTTTAACTGTGAAGCACAAACTGTCGGATGTGTCCTCGACACAATTGAAATCTAGAATTTTACATTTGTAAGTGGAATTAAAATATGCACGACCCACATGTTCCGAAGCGTTAAATAACAACTCGGAGCAAAATGATCGAAATATGCTCAAATCTCCCGAGAGATCCAAGTAGGGTCGTTATTTTCACGATAACTAGATCTACATACATTTATGATCACTAAAACACACTGGCACAGGGAAAATCTTCTTGTCTATATACACATGTGCTTAAGTATTTAAACTGTATTGCTCATGGTAACGCGATTCAATCCAGCTCAGTCGAGATCTCAAACAACGCTTTTTGGCAGCTTGATCCAAATTCGACCAAGTACAATGAGTAAGAAATACCAAATACGCCTAAGCATTGATATAATTACAGGATCCGATCTTACCCAAATAATTACTAGCTCGTGGAACAAAATTTAGCCCAAGTACTGCAACAAAAGTTTTGGAAGAAGATAAGAGATGTGCTTAAGCACTGAAATAATAGTTTTTATAACAAAATCGAGATATGCTCAAGTACTCAAACAATTCTTCTTTGTAACAAAATTCAGATATTCCGAACTACTCAAACAATAGTTTTTGTAACAACATCGAGATATGGCTAAGTACTCAAACATAGTTTTGTGTAACACAATCGAGATATACTCCAAGTACTCAAACAATTCTTCTTTGTAATATGCTTCGAGATTTGTGACATAATGCCCGACATAGGTTTGATTGTCTGAACGGAATATAGTTATAAAAATAGCTTCAGGTCTACTGTTCCGGCGGTATATTTACAGTTACTTTCCCCGTTCGGTTAGGATGTAAAACAAAACCTGTCAACTATGCCTAGGAATTAAATAGAAGACCATTCTAATGACCCACATCCAGTTGTATTGCGAAAAAGAGTAAGCATTTCTTCAATTTTGACATTTACTCAATTGGGACATGTCTTTATTGAGTGAATAGTCCAATTCAAGCTAAATTAAATTAGTTGAAACACGTGCTTCACTACTTTTAGCATCTACAAATAGAAATGCTAAAATCCTGTATAATTAAGTTCTAGTCGTTTTCTCAACATGATTGAAAACACCATTAAGGGTCTTTTTTTGTAGCAACCTCTTTAAATAACCGTGTTCACCATATAACCAAGCTGCAAAACATTGATGCGAAAGAATGTATGAATCTAAACAAACGTGGATTCTCCGGAGTCGAGTAGAATATACTATGTAAGCATACATGGTTTAGAAATATGGCCACCCTATGTCAAAATTCTCTTGAAGGCCGTTTAACTTTTTTAGACATGTTAATTCTAATCTTGTTAAAGGCACACTTGCCACGAAAATCCAGAATACTGTTTACATAAACGACTGTGAGCGGTTTTCTGTATTTCTCCCAGACCGAAGAAGTTAGAAACTAATTTGAAATTGAAAATAAGATTTATCAAGTACCCGCAATATAAACCCTGAACATGAACATGCGCACAAACGCCCTAATGTTTGAGTCGTGTGAGTGATCTAACGGCACAGTATAATTTTACTTACTTAATCTGAGAAATACAGACTGGCGATACGGGTAAGAGTGACTCGAAAAGCCTGCCGATAATTTTTTGTGAGTGTAAACCACATATGAAAAGGCCTGAAATAAGGGTAATTCAAACACTAAGTTAACCGACACTGATCGTTGTTGTTGTAATCAGGCTTCGATTCTTCGTTTGTTTTTCACCCTCATTTCTATTTTCTAAACCTAACTGGACATGTTTTAGGTGTCCTATTTTTAATTTTAGTGGTTTTATTCGTAGTAAGCTCATGTTAATTGGTTTTCTTAACAAATGTGCAACAGGCAACTGCGGCAAGTGGGCCTTTAAGAAAAATTGAAGCGAAAAAAAAAAACGCGCCAATGGGTGAAACCATAGCTTTAGTAGAATGGGAACGATCTGAAGTTAGGCCATCTCAATCAGTAATGAATGGATCATCACAAACGGATAATTATACTAGCCATTTTAAACCTGAGTCAATGAAATATAAGGAGGTATTTAGATGTTGAGTCCCAAGTAAAGCTGTGGTATTTGTTGTCTACTTAATATTAATCGGGAAGGAGAAGAAAAATGCCTTTTCAGCTACTTGTCAACATGGATTGTTTGAATATGTTGTTGACCTTGGGAATCTGTCATTGTGTGTTCAAGCCCTGGCACGAGTCTGACATCTCATCCTTCTTTAACAAACTCTGCTCACCGGTTTTCCTTAATGGCGAAAACAGGTGTACACATGACATCACTCCAGACGGCCACGGATTTCTCTTAACGCATTACAGTGATCGTAACCTCTGCCTGAATTACGCGCAGATAACAGAACTGTTTTATCTTAAAATTGCATCCCATTAGAAACAAATGCATATCTTTTAAACACTTGTCTTGCATACAAAGACAAGTATCTGGATATCATAGCGGCATGGACAGACAGTGATTTTGAACAAGCCAATTCACCCACATGAGCTAACAGTGAGTCTCTATCACCTGAACCATAACAGGCTGGAGATCCGGGGAGTGTGTCTCAAAACATTGACGCTCGACGTGGCTTTGTCTCTGGTCGTAACGTAATGATACGTCAGACGTAATAGTTTAACGTACATTAGCGACATGCGCAAATTACGTAGACCATGTAAATCGATCCGCGACGTTTGATTGGATGTGAGCAAAGCCCCTCGTATATACTCAAAAATCCAGACACAATCACACACACTTTCGAAATTATAATAAAATACTCTATATTCCATACTATATATTTATCGGTTTCCTCTATCCCTGTAAGTTGTACTGGGAGTAGATTATTGGTGACCAGGTTCTTCACACGTTCCCCATGAAAACTCAACAGACAGTGGAATAGGTTAGAAACTTTTTACAATCTGTTGACTTGATCTTTTACAAGATCATTACCGAATCCCCTAATCAGAACCAAACCAAACTATATAAGTATATATAAAATACAATAACCTTAATACAACTCTAGAGTTGCATTTTATTTATCACTGTCATTGTATCTCCTGTATGTATAGTAGTCATGTCTGTTTGCATTGTTTTTGTTAGATCAACTTTGATTGGTTCATGCGGGTAATAGACTTGGGAGCCTTTCATAGCTTTTGGATGTGGTTGATTTATACGGTCGCTTTCAATAATCAAGGGAGACTCGGTGGCTCAGTCGTTTAGAGTGATAGTCTGTCAATCGAACACAGGCCTTCCATCGATGCGCGCGGGAACAAATCCTCCTTAGACCAAATACAATTTGAAAAATTTCTGAGAGAATTTTCACTCTATCACTGTATGTGGAAGAGTTGCCAGGTGCTCGCCGAAGGTCGGAGATGTCCTCCGGGCTAAGAGCGCAGTTTCCTCCCCCCCCCCACTAAACCTGACAACGCCGAAATATAAGTGAAATACTCTCGAGTGCAGCATAGAACATCAATCAATCAATTGTCCAGCAATGTCGACGATGCTCAAGTTAATTATAAATTTCTAATTTGTATTAGTTCTGCTTTGTTGAATTATATTTTTGAGATACGGTGCAATGGAGAAGTTGTTCAGGATAATTTTTGTACGTATCGTTTTAAAGATATTGAGCATTGTTAACTTTAATTTTCATATGCATTGTCCATACAATATATGAAATGGCCTAGTATAGCAAGATGCATCAACCCATTTACCAGTCTTATTTTATCTCAACTGGCCATAATTAAAGTTAACTCTCTGACTCTCTTATATCTAACTCTCTCATCTCCACTGACCTCCCTTACGTATTACAGATTCTATGAAACCTATGGTTTCACCTTGGACTTGCCTAACAGTTGAAATAAATGTATTCTTTCGTTGAATAAAAGCACGCCATACATGAGTTCACTAATTCCATTATGCGGCTTCTCAAGTGATGTGAATAGGGAGTAAGCATTGTAAGACCTCATACACGACTTAGTTTGTCTGAATGAAGTAATTGTCTTTGCTAGAAGTTTTGTCTTAAGCCTTTGCTCATGCCATTCCCAGTTCAGAGGGCAGACTGGTTTTTAGTTGGTTTGACATTCTTTTGTATATACACCATTGTTCGTGTTCGTAACATGCCAAGGTAAGGTGGAAAACACAAGAAATGCATTATTTGTTGAAAAGCCAATTGAACTTCAAACTCCAGTCCCAGACTAAGGTCTAACAACAAATCTATGAATAGAAACTAGAAACTATATGATTACACTGTTAAACCTTGACAATAGTTAACTTTTGTTCATGTATTTGAACCACAATAACTGGGATTAAAATGGAGTGCATGTCTGAATTGTCGTTAAGCACGCTACATGGAAATAGAGACTGGAGATATACGCATATTTCCCTTGTGACCACCAATTTCAATCCATCGATTGATTGGGGTTTTATGTCGAACACATTTCCGACATCCGCGTTTCAAGAAATCATGGACACACGTTGTACTCGTCTAACTTCATGTATGATGACACAACGGTATTAATGAGTATAGCATAAGATAGATTTGGAAAATTTAAATATACCAAATATATTTGAAATTGTTTGTGTAGTTTGAGAGATTTCCCGGATTCTGTTGAGCGGAAGCCCGAGTATGGTATAGATAACATAAATTCAGTACGAATTATGTATTAGTTTGTATGCGAAAGCTTGGAATGACATTCAAAGTGAAATTATCCTCAAAAGCAGATCATTAAAGTGGCATGAGCTGCCAAAATGTTGATATTTTGAGGTTGACACGGAATGTTGAAATTATTGGCTATTTTTCTCAAGACGTACAATTTAGAAACTTTTTAGTGCATTTAGTCTCGAAAATGTACGATAAAGTATTGTTTCGAACTAACCTTGGCTTAGAACGAATGAATGGTCGTCCCGGTTATTTAAATTTTGTTTACTTTTCGAACACGTTTTCGGTTCGTACAAGCCACATACTGTATGGATTTTCCTCATTCTAACGCCAATCACTTAGTTTTCCGATGGCCTTCAAAGTCTCTTACTGTCGAGACGATCAGATATTATGAAAAAAGTGTGAATTTTGGCAGCTCATGCCTTGAGTTCAATAACGGAGAGCGCCCACTCACCAAATATACTGTACTATCTCAATTCTGCACATCTCTACTTGACCAAATACATATATGTAGCTATAAAGATATCATATTTAGTTGTGAATAAGTTAATGATGAAAAAACAAATAACTTAAATGAAAAGAAAACAGCTGATAAATCAAATGTTTCACCCTCTAAGATGATATTTGCAAATAGGCACCAAGGGTCTTGGAAACCACCAAATAACCTTCATCAAATTCATAAAAACGAAATGGGGGTAGGGCGCTACACATGACACCAAACAAACACACCGCGGTGAACTTGCCGCACTCTTGTGTCTCTTTCCTGTGTTACCTACTACGGTAATACCTGAGTTAATTAGAGGACTATGCACGTTGCTAAATCCTCAATAACAAAAAGGTTCTGAATGAGATTTAAACTTTCAACACATCTAAGTCCAGGGAGATGATTGACCAGCAAATTAATATTTGAATGTTTTACAAGCTCTCTCTTGAATTAAGATGAGAATTCGCACTCTTCTACTTTTTGCCAGCACTTGAATTAACTCAGACATTACCGTAACCGGTCAGGAAGATACGCAGTGAACTAGTTGGGTTTTGATTTACTATTAGTGATTATGGTCAGGTTGTTTTATCTGAGATGACCGTTAGAATAATTGGGTATTTGTTTGAAGAAGACCTAAAGACAATATTAACATTTATGTGCAAAAGCGTGGTAATATTTTAAATAATTAAACCATATAATCATATACCTTTCGTGCATGTTCTTGTTGCAAGCAAAGTATTTTGCGCACTGTCACGCACTTTGACAACGATCACACGGAACTTTGATACTGAACGCATAATAGGCCCCTATAGCTCGCAATCATTGGCTGCTTCAGAACAGTCTTAACCTACATTTCGCGTTCACACTTACCATTTTAATAGCCTTGTGACCTTTTGAAAGTGACATGAGCTGCCAGCATTTGGACTTTCATAAATTTCAATTACCACGAGAATTGGAGCGTATGAAGGACATTGATAAACTAATGGGTTGATATTGAAGTAAAAATATTGGTAAAGTCTGCAGTAATTATATACGAACTGTGTACTAATAACGAACAAAGTTCAAATAGCCGTGATGTACGTGTAAATTATCGAGTTTTTTGTTGCTAATAGAAACTACCTACATGTGAAAGATTGTTATGAGCGAAAGTTCCCATTTCGTACTTCTTGTTAAAAATGGCGAACAATTAGGTAATTCTATGTTTAAAGGGGCATGAGCTGCCAAAATGTTGATATTTTGACGTAAATACAGAATGTTGAAATTATCGGCTATTTTTCTCAAGACGTATAATTCAGAAGCTTTTTAGTGCTTCTAGTCTCAAAAATGTACGATAAAGTATCGTTTTGAACTAACTTTGACTTAGAATGAATGAATGGTCGTCCCGGTTATTTAAATTTTGCTACTTTTCGAACACGTTTTCGGTTCGTACAGGGCACATACTGCATGGATTTTCCTCATTCCAACGCCAATCATTTAGTTTTTCGATGGCCTTCAAAGCCTCTTACTGTCGTGACGATTAGAAATTATGAAAAAAGTGTGAATTTCGGCAGCTCGTGCCACTTTAAACGAAATTTTCGATTTATTTAGCAGCTCATGGGAAATATTACCCATTTCTTCAACTGTTAGACGAACATAAACTATGAAAGCGTATCTGTTTAGTTGTTCGTGTGCTTAAGTCTCATTAGCTGTGGCAAAACAAGTGCGTTAGGATTGCCTGCATAGAGAAATAACTTCACAAATTCACACGCTTCAATAAGCACGTTCAAGTGGTGATAATATGCAAGTCCCGAAATGTTCGTTTAACGATTACTTCAAATTTAATTATTCAGTTTTTTGTTAAATTTAGACACTAGTTTTTTTCTATATATGACATCATTGATCTTGTTAGCAACACTTTCTTTGTTGTGCTTTAACGAACGTTATCCGATTTTCTACAGTTCCTACAGCATTTATGAGTTACCTATAAACCGGTAACCAATATGGTTCAATTAGCTCACGGCTATCATGTAAAATAGTTAAACTCTAACATAAATTTAAGTCATGTTACACCCGGTGGGACATTGCAAGTCATTATGATTTGTAGAATAGTTCTTCAAAAACAGGATTTGCCGACGGCTGTCATGGTTCAGTAGTTTGAAAGATGGTACAGACCAGAACCGAATGCATCAGTAAACAATTTCCCCTGTTTATATCAAATCAACAATCCTTCCCTTGTCTCCTTTAATGACTCACGGATTCATACAAAAATGCTATTGTCAATGTCTGTTCAGCTTGTATTCCAAACTCTGTCGAATAAGTTAATTTATTTTGTTTTAATTCAATTATATCACCTTATTGTTAAACTTTAAACAAAGGGAAACAAAAAACACACGTTATGTGGTGTGCATTGTACTAAATATTAAATAGTAGGCTATATCTTTAATATTTTGGACATGTTTAGACCGCGCATGCGTTCACCTGTTGAAAGATTGAAATGAGCGTTAACTGAGACAGAATATATACAAATATAGACGAAGCCTGGCAGAATCTTTCTAAGGTTCACCGATACTATAGCATTGAAAAACTTCATTATGAGTTTCCAACTTTGATATATGTTCTCAAACACTCTGTGAAAAGAAACGAGTGAGGTTTCTGTGATAAATTACAATCGTTTGTGTAAGGATTATTTAATACAGGGCCAGTTTCAACGAGTGTAAACATTGTCAAAAGTGCGACACTTTCTCGAGTGTGTGAGTGAGAGAAGATTTAACATCGGTTTCAACATTATTTTCTCGAACATGAAAATTATTACAAAAATTTACCAAAGATACCTTGATTACCGAAATTGCTTTTCAATCGGTTTTGTTCAATGTGCGAAAGAGGTGAAAAGTTCATGTTTGAGTTCATATAAAGTTTATAAATACTCATACCAACGCCTAAAACACATTATCTTATCATTTTAGTGATCCCATATATGAGTCCTTAGGGGTTTTAATTGTTAAAATACATTTAAGTAAAATATAGGTTCGAAAGACATTAAATAGCGCAAACTTTGAGATTATTTATCTTTTTACTCGTGGTTGCAGTGAAGATAAACGTGCAAGCGTAACGATTTGTATTTGTCAGAATTCAGACCTTAATAGATGAAGGACAAAATAAGACGACTTGGCTGCACGAAGTTCTGTACACACGTAAATGTTACATTGGTTTCCATGACACCAGCCCCTATTCAGTAGTAGAAAATGCGAACTCACCATAGATATAGTTCGTTTGAATGACATTGTTAGGAGCCAAACGACCATAAGCTACAGATAAGCCCTACTTATGAGTGAAGAACAACTACTTCAAGTCCTGGAGCCTGTTTCACAAAGCGTAATGTTTTACGTAACTGCCATGGCAACCGATACTGTAGAGATGCGTTGATATGACATAACGCATTTTCAAATCAGAAAATAATTTCACTCTCCACTAACTTGACTATCTCAGTAACCGCACTTAGGAGAATGCATTGGTTTTTATTAAAGCTTTTGCGGGCACGCGGTTCCGATGTCTCCGTTTTGACTCAAATCGTTCCAAACAAGGCTCCTTTGACTCATTTTCAACTATATGAAGTTCTTCGGAGGCTTTAACTTTGGCACCATGCAATTATGTTGTCGCATCTAAAACGTTCGCCTTTTTTTCTCATGTATCCCATAATAGTTCATACGTGGAAGAGAAGAAAAGCCGAGAAAGGGCTCTGTATAGGATGCCCTGAATACGGTGCAAATGGAAAGCTTCACACTTCCCTATTCATAGACTTCTGATAATATCTGAGAAAATGTATATTTGGGATCTAAAAAACGTCTTATATATCGGGCGATTAAAAAAAACGCTAATAAATTAAAAGTAAATAACCTTACTATTTCAAAAAATTTAAATGCAAAAAAAAAAAAAAATGTGCTCACTATATCAGATACTTCAAGTTTCCGTTGAAATGTTTTGTTTCAGCGAAATACAAAAGGCCCCTGAAAAATCCTAGTTAACGCAAGCTTATGCTTACCGTGTATAGTTAATATAAAGCTTTCATCAAATTGTATAAAATTTTGTCTTATCTCGTATTAACTGACGAAGTTAATAGAGCTTTGATTAAGTACCGTTCTAGGGCTACCCGATATATGTACGTTATGCGGACACGATGTATATGTAGGGTTATGTGGACATGATGTATATGTAGGTTATGTGGACATGATGTATATGTAGGGTTATGTGGACATGATGTATATGTAGGGTTATGTGGACATGATGTATATGTAGGGTTATGTGGACATGATGTATATGTAGGGTTATGTGGACATGATGTATATGTAGGGTTATGTGGACATGATGTATATGTAGGGTTATGCGGACACGATGTATATGTACGTTATGTGGACACGATGTATATGTAGGTTATGTGGACACGATGTATATGTAGGGCCATTTGGACATGATGTATATGTAGAGTTATGTGGACATGGTGTCTATGTTGGGTTATGTGGACATGGTGTCTATGTTGGGTTATGTGGACATGATGTATATGTAGGGTTATGTGGACACGATGTATATGTAGGTTATGTGGACACGATGTATAGGGTTATGTGGACATGATGTATATGTAGGGCCATTTGGACATGATGTATATGTAGAGTTATGTGGACATGGTGTCTATGTTGGGTTATGTGGACATGATGTATATGTAGAGTTATGTGGACATGATGTATATGTACGTTATGTGGACATGATGTATATGTACGTTATGTGGAAATGATGTATATGTAGAGTTATGTGGACATGATGTATATGTAGGTTATGTGGACATGATGTATATGTAGGGTTATGTGGACATGATGTATATGTAGGGTTATGTGGACATGATGTATATGTAGGGTTATGTGGACATGATGTATATGTAGGGTTATGTGGACATGATGTATATGTAGGGTTATGTGGACATGATGTATATGTAGGGTTATGTGGACATGATGTATATGTAGGGTTATGTGGACATGATGTATATGTAGGGTTATGTGGACATGATGTATATGTAGGCTATAAGGACATGATGTATATGTAGGTTATGTGGACATGATGTATATGTAGGGCCATTTGGACATGATGTATATGTAGGTTATGTGGAGATGATGTATATGCAGGTTATGTGGACATGATGTATATGTAGGGTTATGTGGACATGATGTATATGTAGGGTTACATGTATGTGGACATGATGTATATGTAGGTTATGTGGACATGATGTATATGTAGAGTTATGTGGGCATGATGTATATGTAGAGTTATGTGGACATGATGTATATGTAGGGTTATGTGGACATGATGTATATGTAGGTTATGTGGACATGATGTATATGTAGGGTTATGTGGACATGATGCATATATAGGGTTATATGGACATGATGTATATATAGAGTTATGTGGACATGATGGATATGTAGGTTATATGGACATGATGTATATGTAGAGTTATGTGGACATGATGTATATGTAGGGTTATGTGGACATGGTGTATATATAGGGTTATGTGGACATAGTGTATATGTAGGGTTATGTGGACATGATGTATATGTAGGTTATGTGGACATGATGTATATGTAGAGTTATGTGGACATGATGTATATGTAGAGTTATGTGGACATGGTGTCTATGTTGGGTTATGTGGACATGGTGTCTATGTTGGGTTATGTGGACATGGTGTCTATGTTGGGTTATGTGGACATGGTGTCTATGTAGGTTATGTGGACATGATGTATATGTAGAGTTATGTGGACATGATGTATATGTAGAGTTATATGGACATGATGTATATGTAGAGTTATGTGGACATGATGTATATGTAGAGTTATGTGGACATGATGTATATGTAGAGTTATGTGGACATGATGTATATGTAGAGTTATGTGGACATGATGTATATGTAAAGTTATGTGGACATGATGTATATGTAGAGTTATGTGGACATGATGTATATGTAGGTTATGTGGACGTGATGTATATGTAGGTTATGTGGACATGATGTATATGTAGGGTTATGTGGACATGATGTATATGTAGGGTTATGTGGACATGATGTATATGTAGGTTATGTGGACATGATGTATATGTAGGGTTATGTGGACATGATGTATATGTAGGTTATGTGGACATGATGTATATGTAGGGTTATGTGGACATGATGTATATGTAGGGTTATGTGGACATGATGTATATGTAGGTTATGTGGTCATGATGTATATGTAGGTTATGTGGACGTGATGTATATGTAGGTTATGTGGACATGATGTATATGTAGGTTATGTGGACATGATGTATATGTAGAGTTATGTGGACATGATGTATATGTAGGCTTAAATGTGGACATGACGTATACAGTGTACGTAGAGTTTTGTGGACATGATGTATATGTAGATTATGTGGACATGATGCACATTTAAAAAGCTATATTAATAGTAGTGAAACTCTGTATATAACTTCGTATATGTTAGTATAAAATCCTAAAATTCAATATCCGACAACAAACAAAGCACATCATGATTCTAGCACAGTCTCTAATTTTTTTATATGAAAACTTGAAATACCATTTACACCCGTAACATGATCTGATTTTCTTCCACAGTTTCAGATATCCAAGTTCGATTAACTGGTGGTACTACTATTGGAGAAGGACGTTTAGAAGTGTCGCGTAATGGAAGTGCATGGGGTTCAGTCTGCAACAGTTTCTTTTCCTCAACAGAGTCCATGGTAGTCTGTAGACAGCTTGGATACAAATGGGGAAATGTGAGTTACTTCTTCCGAAGTTTTTCAAAAGTTTACGTTCTGCAGTAGAGTTTACTAAACAATTCGTCATTAGCTGGGTCGTTAAACAAAAGTAGCAGTCGATAAAATACAGCTTTTTGTTGTAATTCCGATGGGGCTCTGGGCACTGTTGCACAAAAGTGTATTCAGCTTCCTTGGGTCCCTTTCAAATCTGGCTTTTTACCCTTTTGTGTAAGTGGACCCTGTTTCACAAAGCGACGTAGCGTAAGTTTTTACGTAAATGCCTAAGCAACCCGTACTGTAGAGATACGTTAGTATGAAAGTTACACAAAAAATACATCTACGCCGCTTTGTGAAACAGGCCCCAGATCCTTGGTGATAACTCAGTCCTGTATTCCAGAATTACTTTTCTTTTTCAGCAAATCTCCGCTTCTCAGTTTGGTTCGTTTTCTGGACCTTCCTACTTGGATACGGTGATGTGTCAGACGAACCATAGGAGACTGACTGACTGTTACTTCCGGTGGTCAGAGGATCACGATTGTCAACCTGATAGACTGGCTGCAGTTAGATGTTCAAACAGTTCCGGTAAGAAATATACAATGTACTTTCTGGCCAAGAAATGAAAGGAACGTTGTTTTTTTTTCAGGTAAATTTTAAAAGTAAGAAATGTTTATTTGAATATGGCGAACAGGTTTGTTCAATCTCCATGGGCACGTTGTTTTTAGATAAGAAATATCTTCGTTCCCAAATAAATCAAGAATTTGTTATCCATAAGTAATTCTTCACCATTTTGTACTCATCCCACTTTTAAATGCCATTGAAAGATTTTTTTACAAGTTTATTAGTCAATATATATTCGTTTTGGAGAAAAACTCATGCATTCGTAATGCTGTTGTTTTCCTTTAGTGATGTTGGGTAATGGAAACATGAACGAGAAAATGGCTTATGGTACAGTTAAGATGGAAACAGAGACCGGTGGGTGGGTTTCCGTTTGTGATGACAACTGGGATGATGTCGCTGCTGGTGTGGTTTGTCGAGAACTTGGATTCACCGCCGGGAAGGCTCTTTGCTGCTCCAAATTAGGCGGCGTTCGTAGAACATTTTCCTTTTCTTCTCTGACAAGGCCTGATTGTAATGGATCTGAAACCAGTCTAACTCAATGTGGCCTCACATTGAACACCCAACCGTGTGCCTATAGACGACAGGCATCTACTATTTGTTATAAAACAGAACAAAGCAAACTGAACTTAAGTAAGTAAATAAACTGTTCTGTAGCTGGTATTCTGTTGTAAATCTTAAAATCTTTTGTGGGGTTCTGGGCGTTTATTTTTAATAAGACGTTTACGCGAATTTATTTTTTTCTTATGATTATTCCGTATTGTTACAAATGAAGAAGGGTTATTATATTATTAACTATTGAAGAGAGGAGCTTTAACTAAACATCTTTCAGCATTCTAATCATAAAAATATCATCTATGAATTTTATTCTGTTGATGACTAAAGTTGATTAATAAGGAAATTTTTGCACTTTCTAGCTTCTGAGATACGATTGACTAACTCATCCGACACAGATGCTTGGGGGCGAGTCGAAGTTCGATATTTGGGTATGTGGGGTCAGGTCTGCAGTAATGGAATGGACGATGCTGCTGCGAGAGTGGTTTGTCGTGCAGCCGGATTTAAAGGAGGAGTCGCTTTAGGGTCCACTGAAAAGGGTCAAGGTCCAATTTGGCTTTCCTCCGTTGGATGTCGTGGAAATGAAACAACTCTCTTGGACTGCAAACTAAGTGATTGGGGAAAACCGGTATCAACTTGCTATGCCGCTCATGTTCTCTGTTATAAACAAGGTAGGTAAATATTCCCAGAGAAGTTATGTTAATGGAATTATATAGGAAAGAAACAACACATAAGGTTGACGACAATATCCTATAAATAAGGTTGTGTCCAACGTTGTTATTTCTCAGATGTCATTCTTTCAGAAATAAATCTCGATCGATATCATTTTCTACCAATAATGCTCAGTTTTGGTCTGCTTAATTTTAATGGCTCCTTTTATAATCTACCTGCATATATGTACAAAAAACCGATGATTTTATTGTAACCGATTTACAGAATTAAGACTGGATCTGGTTGACGGTGGAGGAAACTACGGTAGAGTTCAAATAACGTATGATGGCCAAGTTGGATCCATTTGTGACGATAGGTTTTCGGCTAATGACGCCAAAGTCATCTGCCGTGGACGCAATTACACTGACGGTACCCATTTAAGACAATCGTACTATGGCCCAGGAACCGGCACTGTTTGGTTAAACCGTTTGGTTTGCGATGGCTCCGAGGAGTCTATATTCAAGTGTGAGACTCCAGGCTGGAATGTTTATCAGAACAGCTCCTGTATGAATCACTCCTCGGATGCCTCTGTTTTTTGTCACGGACCAGGTCAGTGTTTATAATGTATATATGATATATCAGATATTCGATTATTAATCAATCCAATATATCAACCTTCTTGAATTCTGTCCAGATTTATTTTCATTTTGTCTAAAAATGCAGAATAGACGACTATCTCAATTTCTTATTAATTCAAAATAGAGAAAAGACAAAGCTGTCAAAATCAATAGTCACTTATTAACTGTCAAGTTTGCTTCTAATTTGAAATGCTCAACTAATCCATTAGACCATTCTGAAGTTGATCTGTTTAATTTGGAATGCTGAATTAATCCATTAGACCGTTCTGAAGTTGATCTGTTTAATTTGAAATGCTCAATTAATCCATTAGACCATTCTAAAGTTGATCTGTTTAATTTGAAATGCTCAACTAATCCATTAGACCATTCTGAAGTTGATCTGTTTGATTTGAAATGCTCAATTAATCCATTAGACCATTCTGAAGTTGATCTGTTTAATTTGAAATGCTCAATTAATCCATTAGACCATTCTGAAGTTGATCTGTTTAATTTGAAATGCTCAATTAATCCATTAGACCATTCTGAAGTTGATCTGTTTAATTTGGAATGCTGAATTAATCCTTTAGACCATTCTGAAGTTGATCTGTTTAATTTGAAATGGTTAATTAATCTATTAGACCATTCTGAAGTTGATCTGTTTAATTTGAAATGCCCAATTAATCCATTAGACCATTCTGAAGTTGATCTGTTTAATTTGAAATGCTCAATTAATCCATTAGACCATTCTGAAGTTGATCTGTTTAATTTGAAATGCTCAATTAATCCATTAAACCATTCTGAAGTTGATCTGTTTAAATCCATTAGACCATTCTGAAGTTGATCTGTTTAATTTGAAATGCTCAATTAATCCATTAGACCATTCTGAAGTTGATCTGTTTAATTTGAAATGCTCAATTAATCCATTAGACCATTCTGAAGTTGATATGTTTTATTTCAGTGAGGTTGTACCGCGGTCAGGTGAATAATGGAATTGTACAAGTGTATGTAAATAATCGTTGGTCAACATTATGTGAGACAGGATTTACAGAAGCCAATGCTCGGGTGGTTTGTAAAGAGTTAAACTACAGTAATGGAACGCTTCTGCAGCCAGGAAGCTATGGTCGTATGAGTGCTACGTATATACGACCTTTCATCAAATGTAACGGCAATGAGTCCAGTATTTTAGATTGCAGTTATGCACGAGGCGTGTCTTGTCAACGATGGACCACCAGGACGAACTATGCCGCTGTGTCTTGTTTCAATGATACGGAATTTGATGGTAATGCAAGAAAGATACGAGTCAACAATCATCTTGAAATATATACTGCTTCTCTCTTCTGATCATGTTAAAGAAATATACCAATACACGAATCAATCAATTTACTCATTAATCAGCTGGTCGAGCAATCAATCAAGCAATAGATCCGGTCAACCAATAATTCATCAGATCAATCAATAAATGCATCAGATCAATCAATCTATTCAATTCTTTCTAGGTATCGACGTGAAGCTGGACGGAGCAGGTAGTGGCTATGAGTCTATGTCAGGTCGAGTATTGGTTCGTCGTCATAACATATGGGGTTCTATATGTAACACAGGCTGGGATGATGTGGCCGCCGATGTGGTGTGTAAACAGTTAAATTTCACTGGTGGGAAGGCGATGCAGTACAGAGTGTCGTTTCAGGGACCATATGTATTGTCTAATGTTCGCTGTGCCGGCAATGAAACCTCCATTTTTGATTGTCCTCTTGGCGAGCAAGCTTGTGTGACGACATCCACAAATAACGAAGCCGGGGTCCTATGTTACAATACTCATGGTTAGTGTAATTTTCCCCATTCCAAATGCTTGTCAAAATCTTAAATCTCTTTCTAAATCCTTAATGTGCTAGTAAACCTTACGTCACAAAATTACCTTTAAGAAAGCTGGACTCAGTACTGAAAACAAGAAGCCTTTTTTAGAAATTATTTTCTTGTTTCAGAGCCCAAGATACGATTATCGGGCGGATCGGATGATTCCTCTGGACGAGTGGAAATAGTTTACGAGAATGAAGTCGGTACTATTTGTAACCAGGGATGGGGTTCCAACGACGCAGGAGTGCTTTGCCAAATGCTGGGATTCGTTGATGGAGAGATTTTGTTGTAAGTTAGCAAGAAAACTGTACACCAAATAAGCAAATGATACTACCCTTTGTTGGACTGATGCCCTATCAACAATCCAATTTATTTCTTCTCCGTGATTGCTTTTAAGCTTTATTGTCAATTATTGCTAAGATTTTTTTTCCCGTTGAAACTTAACAATGAAGTCTAATATAAATCGGGTAATAACTTTAGCTATGTTGTTTTTACTTAACAACAGCGACTCATTTCCTCCTGGAAGTGGTCCAGTGTACTTGAATGCTCTGCGATGCTCTGGGTCTGAGAAAAGCATATTTCAATGCCGAAGCCAGGGCTGGGGTCGAGCTTCACGAGCTTGTCAGAACCACAAAAAAGATGCCCAAGTCCAGTGTCATAGACGGGGTGAGTTCTCTCTCTTACGCCTGTAGTCTGAATACTTTTTGATATATCTATATTTTCATGCACTTCGTCGTAGGACATATACTGTTCATGTTTTCCTTATACTAAATTTCGAATTCCATCCCCTTCAAAGATAGTCGTCGAAGGTCGGGACCAAATGCACAACCCACCTCTAAACCTTGTAACGTCGCCACATATATAAGTGAAACGATCTTGTGTGGTGAAAAACATAAATCGATCTAAACTAAACCATATTATTTTCGTTCCCAGTTCGAATCAGCGGCGGTTCTCAAGATGCTAACTACACGACAGGCCGAGTTCAGGTTTATTTACACGGATCCTGGGGAGGAGTATGTGCTGATGATTTCTCTGAGGCCGATGCTAAAGTGGTTTGTGGAGAGTTGGGCTTTAAACACGGAATCATGCTAAGTCCTGGCATCTTTGGTCGATATTACCAATCCAGGATGATCACTGAAGTGAACTGTACCGGCGAAGAAAAGTCTGTACTGGATTGCAAATACACGGAGAAGTCCTGTTCTAACGCTGGTTCGAACTATGCCACGGTTGCTTGTACAAACGTTATTGGCCAGTACAGTACGTAATTTTTTATCTGTTTCTTAAATACTTCGTTAAGAGAACCATCGTATGTTAACAAACAAGAGGTTCACCTGAGATAGTACGGGTTGAGATAACATCTGTTTGAACGTTCTCATTGATATACCACACCAAAACATCAGTGCGACAGGAAGATTTTGCTTGCCCCCTTCAATGTCCTTTTAGTACAGTTATTTACAGGAACCGAAAACAAATTTAAGGGAAATGCTGCATAGAATAAGATTTTTTAAAAGACACCGATAAGGAAAATGGTATGCCTATGTATGGAAAAATCGCCACGCATTTTAAAGTTCGGTTTTGGGCACAGCGGCGTTCAAAACCCCGACTGAACCTTTCTTCTTATTTTCATCTAATTTCAGGTTTTAAGCTGTTCTTGAAAGGAATGTACGACAGGGATTACGCTGGGCAAGTGGTAGTTCAACGTTATGGTACTAACGGTACCGTCTGCTCAGAGTCCTGGGGAGACCAAGAAGCCGCCGTATTTTGTCGAAGCATTGAATACAAGGGAGGTTACTCTCTGGGTCGGTCGTATAGCTTTTTCAGTTCAACCCCTGTGTGGGTGAGTCATTTAAATTGCACAGGAGCAGAGAATTATCTGTTTGATTGCGCATACCAGGAAAATCCCAATAACGAGTGCTCATATTCATTTAACAGACGTGCATTGGCCCTTTGCTATAATCAAGGTAAGACTGACATATACACTTTTTTTGGCGGGGGTATCGGTGGGAAGTCATCAAACTTATACTTGTGCGGGAAGAGGTTATTGAGATGTGTGACTTGATTGAGATGTGTGACTTGATTTGATCTAAACAGCCCTAAATCACCTTTTTGCTAAAATGTTGACTGTTCAATGTGGGTGACGAACAATGGCCTCATATATTATTCGCCTTCACATATTTCTATGAAAGTTTGCGTAAAGACGATTTGTTGTCTAATCATTTAAATAAGAAATATTTTACTGTAATGCGTATGTCTGAAAACTTTTCGGCAATTGCTTTTGCTTTTATGATCTTCCCTGGCAAATATTGAATTTTCTTTTTTTAAGAAATAATCATCTCTCATGTTTAGATATTAAGATAAGACTAGCTGGTGGTGACAGTACAAGTTCTGGTAGAGTAGAAATTTCTTATGACGGTGTATGGGGAACGATCTGTGACAACAGTTGGAATACCTTTGACGCTCGCGTCCTCTGTAAGCAACTCGGTTATCTCGATGGTACTGCTAAGCGAAATTCATTCTATGGAAGTGGATCTGGACCAATCTGGATGAATGGCCTCCAGTGTAATGGAAAAGAGTCAACAATATTTGCCTGTACTAACGGAGGGTGGAATCGAACCATATATAGCTGTGACGACCACAATGATGACGCTGGCGTGGAATGTTATGGCAGAAGTAAGGAATTTTAGTGTATTATTTATACGTCCGGGGAAACTATTGACATTTTAAAAAGACTTTTCAGTAACCTCGATACTTTGATAGCCTGTTATCTATAAAAAAAAGCCATTCTTATTGTGACATAAACGTCAGCTATAAATTGACGCTTGATTGTTACTTTTTCTGAGAATATTCACTTTTGCTTGACTTTGAAAGGACATGACAGGAGAAATGTTTTGGACGCTAAGAATATGTTCTTCTGGAAATAATGGCTAATATATACGTTTATTGCATTATGTTTCAGTTCGTCTGTTACCTAAAGACAACATGGGAGCAGTGATGGTTTATGAAAGCGGTCAATTAAGTTTGATTTGTGATGAAGGTTTCGATGACATTGCAGCAGGTGTTATTTGCAAACAACAAGGTTTTCGTTATGGCAAGGCTGTGATTGGATCTGCATTTGGTAACATTGTTTCACCCATCACAATTACGAATCTACGCTGCGATGCTGGACTGACGGAATTTGACTTCTGCCAATACGACACTGTGGCTGTAGGCAGTGGCTGTACATCATATGCGTCAGTGATATGCTCCGACGAGATGTATCCAAAAGGTAATACCAATATCACCACCCTTCACATCATATGCCTGTAATAAGTGTTTGATATATAACGTTTTCGGTTGGAATAATTTGATTTCGTACACGATCCAACTTCAATTGCTTCCTACTTAATTGGTTTGTTTTTTCTAGTGTGGGTGACGAAATGTGAATACATTAAGGCTGTAATAGAGAAGATCATATTCAAAAGTTTAAATTATATATTAATTGAAAATAAAGTTACTCTGCCTCATCCATGTTAACAAGAATGATCTTTTTGGCTAAACAGGACAGATAGTCAAGCTTCAGTTACTGTTTTGAATATTTAGTTTTATATATCATGCGTGGGCCATTTTGTGTTATACAGTAAACCTGATCAGCAACTTGCCTTTGTACTTGTTTTAGATTATCAGTTAACATCTAAAGATTTACGTTTGACGAACAAGACAACGGGTAGCCTTGAAGTCCGATACTGGGGAGAATGGGGCAATGTGTGTAGTGATGGTTTTGATGATACAGATGCCACAATCGCCTGTAAGATGATGGGATATTCAGGCGGGGTACAGTACAAACACAACTCCCGAAGAGGTATCACCTACAACAAGAAACCTGTCTGGATTAAGAATTTTGCCTGCACAGGAAACGAACAAGACCTGAATTCTTGCTCCAGCGGAGGCTGGGCTAAAGTTTCAAATTGTTCGACTGATTATGTGGCTGGTGTGATTTGTTACCAATCAGAAGGTGAGAAAATTTAAGAATATATAGTTCACTAAACACTGTATGTTTTACTAAATTATATGAGTCGTATTTTACGGGGCTGAAAACCATCTCCCTTAAAACATAAATTTGTTATACTTTAACAGAAATGGTCAAATATTGACGGTTATCAGAGCGGTTTTTCATCAATGCGAGAAACACTTATATCATACTTTAGTGTTCATAAATATATAATCTACCACACTGTAAACACAGGCGGTTGCTCACAAATTTATGTTGATTTCTTTCTCTTGTAGGTTTTAGAGTTCGTTTGGTCAACGGTTCTTCAAACCATGGTCGTGTTGAAGTTGGGATCGATGGTAAATGGGGAACTGTGTGTGGTTACAGTTGGAGCGACGATCAAGCCTCAGTCCTTTGTCGGTCATTGAATTTCAATTCTGGCCATGTTTTATATGACAATCATTTCGGGGCTGGCACAGGAAGGGTTTGGATAGGGAAAGCCAATTGTAACGGAACAGAGTCTAGCTTGTTAGACTGTGGACTTGATGGCATCGGCTCGGGCGTTTCTAAACTGTGCAGTCAACACACAAACGACGTCGGTGTTTATTGTTACCAGGACGGTAAGTGGTCAATCTAACACCTTTCATTATATTTTAATGCTCATTAACAAAACTAGTAGATACCATTGGTTGCATTGGTCAATAGCTTAACCCTACCCTGCGGTTAATGCTTACAATTTTTCATTATGTGTTTTTTTTTTCTTTTTAGTTCGAGTGGCAGGCGGTCCTTCGTTGAATTATGGTCGGGTAGAGGTCCGCGACGGTTCTGAATGGAAGACTTTATGTGATGATAACTTTTCAAACCATTCTGCCAAGGTTGTATGTAAGGAACTGGGGTATCAAGACGGATATCCTCTATGCTGCTCTGCACTGGGAAGTAGACCTACTCGAGAGTTACTCAGCATGTCAAATGCATCGTACCAGTGCACTGGCACTGAGGACAAGCTATTGTCCTGTCCGAAATCCACTTCAAAATGCAGTTCATATAATTATGTCAGTGTCTTTTGTCTGGATAGCAACAGAACAAAGTCTTCTGGTAAGTTGATATCGATCTGAACATAGTGCATTTCTTCAACTTGATCTTTCATTTGGAAATATTCATTTGTTTTACGTCACACTCAACATTATTTCCCTTTGCCCACCAATTTTCCCGGGAAACATTTCGTTTTCAACAATGAACTTAGGCGGATGGTAAATAGTTGCTTGAAGGCAGACACTGTATGGGGAATTTTAAGGCCGGAAGCAAAACGTTCCTCAGTAATTATGCCAAGTAACCCTGGTCGTCACTTCCTGGAAGACACTATCATGGGTAATAGAATCAAAATGCTCTAAACTGGGAATATTGAAATGGAAGTCTGTTAAACAACTTTTTAAAAAATTGCCAGCCGACCAAATGTTTTTGAAAAATATGTTTTAGATATCGACTTGCGGATTAAGGGTGACAATTACTATGGAGTACTAGAGGCCAACAAGTATGGTTTATGGGGACCAATTTGTCCAAAGGGTTGGGACGATGCTGCGGCTAATGTAGCCTGTAAACAGTTAGGGTACCTTGGCGGTGTTTCGATGTACGCCTCAAGTACTTCCTTAGGACCCGTGTTCCTATCTAATTTCAACTGCTCGGACAGTGCTAGTCGTTTAAATCAGTGTACCTTCAATGGTTTGGGTGAGGCGTCCCAATGCACTGGCAAGACAGCTTTCATTTCCGAAGGAGCTGGTGTTTTATGTTACAATCATGCCGGTAAGTTCATCAATGTAAATCGTTTCTAATCTAAACCACACTGGTTCAAGGAATACCTTCCTGACTATAATACGTATGAAGACTAGTTCCAAATATATATGTATGTGTGTATCTGTATGGAAATAGTTGTAAGTCACCAAGAATTCTAACCTATCCAAAATGGATAATACCTATTTGAAGGTATTTAATCGGCTGTCATTACTTTATCGGTTGTAATTTTCCGTTTAAGCTGGAATTCAATACAGACTAGCAGGCGGCACAAACTCTCGAGGACGTGTTGAAATGAACTACGCCGGTACATGGGGTACGGTTTGTGACAGTCTTTGGGGGAGCACTGATGCCAAAGTGTTATGTCGTTCTTTGGGATATGTCGATGGGGTTTCTTCCCGAGACTACGAGGGCAAGGCAGAAGGGCGTGTATGGATGAATAACCTAATGTGTAGAGGGAAAGAGCCGTCATTGTTACGGTGCAAAGCTACATGGACCGTGTCTCCCGATTCTTACTGTTCTGACCACAATGATGATGCCGGAGCAGAGTGCTATGATGAAGGTAAGTGTCATTCAGATCTATTCTGAATATTGCATAATACTTTTCACTCCATTTTTTTTAGATAGTTACTTGTCTCGCTAGTGTAGGGTGGGTATTGTTATTGTTGTAACGAAATGTTGGTTATTTTACAGTACGTCTAGTCAGGGGAACCGAATCTTACGGTCGTCTGGAAATGTATAAAGATTCTGAATGGTCGACAGTTTGTGATTCTCAATGGGACGATACAGATGCATGTAAGTTTTGATTTCCTCCAAACTGTTATCATACCGTCAAAAGTACACTGTGTCAAATCTAATTGATTCGACAAAGGCTAATATTTGAAACAAATAAAGTTATAAGTAAATTTCCTTTTGATATTTAGGAAAAATAATGAATTACTTATGATTATGGCAATGCAATTTAATGTAATTTCTTTGTCCCAATTTGCTTATTTTCTGCATATCCAAACATATTGTAAGATGAATTTGTCCAAAAGTTGTATTATAGTGTCATTTGGAGAGGTGAATATAAATACGATTTTTATTATTAATTTATGATTTTATTTTTTCGATTATATCTGCTTTACAGCCGTTGTGTGTCGCCAGTTAGGTTACGAGCACGGTTTATCTGTGTGCTGTGGTGCCATGGGATATAACTTCAGAGAGGCTGCTATTGACAATGTCACATGTTCTGGAAACGAGAAATCCTTTATGGATTGTCCTAGTGAACCTACCACTTCCAAATGTTACCGGTTGAATTATGCATCCGTTTCCTGTTACAATGGTGATAAGCAAACCAGTAAGTAATGATTTATCTTGTCAACATCATTTAACGTATATACACCAAAGAGGCAAACTCACTCAGTATGTATCCCTTTCGACACCAGTCAGAGCACTGCCGACTTTGTTTATGATCGTACAAAGTTAACGGAACTCATTTATACACATAGTGATCAGTCCGTACCTGCAAAAGCAAATGCAATGAGCTTGTAAATAATCGACACTGGATTATCTAGTATGGAGAAAATAGATAAACGTAGGCGAGGTATGCCGCTTGGCAGACGTGTAGGTACTAAGATTGAAACGTCAGCTGCAACACTGAAGAAGGTGTTTATCCGAAGCAATTAACCATTTCTCTTCACACAAGTGTTGTAGATACACGTTTTTACGCCAGTCTTTAGTATTCTATGTGTATGTTTTCTGTAACGTGTATATACAATCGTTAATCGTTTTGCTTACAGCATATTCAGAAGTGTCTCTTGGAGGGGACAACAACTCCACCGGTGACGTTATGGTTACATACATGAATGTTACTGGTAGAATATGTTCTGATGGTTGGGATGACAAAGACGCTATGGTCCTGTGTCGTGAGCTGGGGTTCTCGGGAGGTGAAGCCTACACCCACTACAGAGCTAACTACGTCTTTACTAACTACTACGGCCCCTACTGGACATCGGAGGTTAACTGTACAGGAAATGAGAGACAACTCTCTGAATGTCCTCATATAGGATGGGGCAACGTGACCAGATGTAGCTCTAAACATAACGCCGGAGTTTTGTGTTATCTCAACCAAGGCAAGTCAACAGCGTTAAAATAATTACCATTTCCATTCAAGCTAACCCCTTTGTCTTCTATTCTTGTCTCGGTTCAACTGAAATCTGTATTTCATGATATTTGAACGATCGAATTGTACTTACCACAGGTCTTGGTATACGGTTGGCTGGAGGAACAGATTATCAAGGCCGAGTAGAAATCCGAGTGGACGGTGTTTGGGGGTCCTTGTGTAACTCTTTCTGGGATACACGAGAGGCAAATGTTCTTTGTAAGCAGTTCAACTACAATGGTGGAGAACCACTTTATAGTGTCTCGTTTGGCAATGGAACTGGACCAGTATGGGATGGTCGACTACGATGTGTAGGTAACGAATCCTCTTTAACCGAATGCCCCCATGAAGGATGGAAGGAAGTCAGTTCGTTCTCAAGCTGTAGGAAACACTTACGAGATGCAGCTGTTAACTGCTACGGCCCAGGTAAGACTTCATTTACATTTTTGGAAGTCTTTTTTCTATTTGTGCGACTTAAGGTTAGAAAATAATTCGCTTTTTTTCGTTTTGTAAATTGTTATAGACCAATCGTTCTTTTCATATCCTTTTCAGTTCGCCTTTCTACTGGTAGAGAATCGAAACACGGGCCTTTGCTTTTCTATCATAATTCAACCTGGCACAGTGTCTGCGATACGAACTTCGATGATGTTACTGCAAGAAAGGCGTGTCAAGCTATGGGTTATACCGATGGAAGGGCCATTTGTTGCTCGGGATATGGGCCTCTTACATACCAAGCTCGGTATCCACTCTTAAAGAACAAGACTTTAACCTGTTCAGAATCAGACGTAAATTTTGACAAATGCTTGAAAAACACCCCATGTGATTCGATTCATTATGCCTCCGTCACATGCTTTGGACCCGATGATCCAATTGATGACAGTAAGTTTAGTTTCTGGTCTTTTTAATGTAATATTCTTAGTACAGCACAGTAAATTGCAAAGGTTTATATGTTTTGTCATTTTTGTTGGACCTTATAGACATTCTGATCGATCTATATTTTTCATAAGAGTGTTTCCGAAAGATGACTTGGAAAAAGGTCAAGTTATGAAAATAAGAATGTTCGTACGAACCTTCGCTGATGAAAAGGAAATTCAACCCTTAAACTAGAATATTATTTCAGTATTAGACCAGCCATAGATCTGCCCGGTTAAATTTCAAACTGTACCAAGTACAATTCGAATGCGTTCTGACGATGATGATGGCCTATCTGTCAGAAAATGTCTTACATCATCATCGCAGATATTTCGGACTAACCTTTCTCTGGCGATTCTCAAAAGGAAATGCAACCCTTAATCTACAGTATTATTTCAGTATTATCTTACCTCTACGTAAGATTTTGAGCATAAAATGGTTCATTTGACAATTGCTTACCTTTCTATGACGATTCTCCGGTGTGTAGTTGTTTTTTTTTCTTACAAAGGTTACCAATTCTCCATAGATGAAAAAGATAAAGGTCATGTGGTTGTGAAACACTATAACATTAGTGGTAGAGTTTGTAGTAATAATTGGGATGACCAGGATGCGCAAGTCATGTGTAGAAGTGCTGGTTTTACTTCCGGTGTAGCTTATCACCACTCCAACGCAGGCTTGTCCTCTTCGCCCGCTTCTGATGGTCCCTTTTGGGTTGGAGACGTCAACTGTACTGGCAGCGAAGCGAGTCTCGACAAATGTGCCTTTGATAAAACTTTCAAACACGGGAACTGTTCCAAGGACTTTGTTGCTTCAGTTCTCTGCTACAACGGAGAAGGTAAATATATTTACGTTTGTTTTTCTTTGGAAATTTATCTATTGATTGATTGATTATTTACGCCACACTTAAGATTTTTTGGCACAGAAAGGCGGTGTAGCCACTCAAAACGTTTTCGATTTTTCTACTGAATGAGTGTATGCGAACGCGCTACCCATCACTGGAGGGCCTGTATCGGCTGAGAGACTTAGCTTCCAGCATTTTCAATTCTAAGGGATAAGGTCTAGTAGGCTTCCTAATTGAATGAAGAACTTTCAATTGTCTTATTTGGATTCTGCTGTTTTGGAACATTGGAACATTTCATCAGGCCGAAGGCGAATTTGTCTTATACTTACAGTTACCAGACAGTTACCATGTTACCAGATTAGACAGGTTTATGACAAATATCTGTTTCTTTTTTCTCCTGTAAGGTCTGGGATACCGTTTAGTCGGAAATGACACTTACGGGCGAGTGGAGATATCAGTAGGGGGAGTATGGGGCACAGTATGCGACTCGTATTGGGATAACAGAGAGGCCAATGTCCTCTGTCGCCAACTGAACTTTTCTGGCGGAGCTGCCATGGGCAATGCCAAATATGGGCAAGGGTCAGGCCCAATCTGGCTAAGTCATCTTCAGTGCAAAGGCAACGAATCCAGTCTCCATCAATGCCCACACAGAGGATTTAACGCCTCCGTATCTGAATATCCATTCGGAATCCTCCGATGGTTGTATGGAAGATGCTCATCTCACTCCCAGGATGCATCAGTATACTGTTATGATGGAAGTAAGTAACATTAATACGAAATTTGTTATTGCGTGATTGCTATCATATCTTTTTTCAAATGTCTAACCTCTTCTATTATTAAAAATATACAAAGCTTATATATTACTGAGGTCATTTGAAACATCAATCCACAATACCCCCCCCCCCCCACCTTCCCTTGACTGACAGTATGCTTTTTTTGTTTCATCAGTCCGTCTATCTAGGGGTCCGAATGTATCAATGGGAGGCTTGGAAATATTCCACGAAGATGGTTGGCACGCTGTATGTGACCAAGGATGGACAGATATGCATGCCAGGATAGCTTGTAATTCCCTTAACTTTACAGACGGGAAAGCGGTTCCACTTTCAGGGTTTGGAAACATTACTACTGAAATCGGTGTGTCCAGCATCAATTGTAAAGGTTCTGAAAAGAGCATTATGGAGTGTGATATAACTTATTCTAAGACATGTTCATCCGGCCACTACGCCTCCGTCTATTGCAGCCACGAACCTTTCATTCATTCAGGTACGGTTAATGTTGCTTAGAAGTTGGCATTTTCATGAGAATTTTTTGCAATCAATTGATTTAATGGTGCTAATTGCGTTACCCTTACTTTCCCTCTTTCAATTCGTGTAACGATTCTTGACTTTTATTGTTTTTTAACATGTCAACTCGTTTGGCTGTTGACCTCCACTTGCTGGTCGTGGAATGAGATATATTTAGCTACATGTAAATGACCTTGTGTTTTGATATAGGTTTTGACCAACGTTTGGCAGAAGATCGGTTATCTGGTTCCTTCCATGGCATTGTTGAAGCTAAGATACAAGGCCTGTGGGGACGGGTGTGCATGTCTGGCTGGAATGAAGCAGCAGCGAACGTTACATGTCGCTCTCTGGGGTATACTGGTGGCTCTGTATACCTGCACATCGTGAAAAATGCTCTGCCATTTATCATGAGCAGCGTGAACTGTACGGGAAAAGAAAATAGCTTGAGATATTGCGACCATGAGATCTGGGGAAATAACGACACCTGTAGATACGGGGACAACGATGCTGGAGCTCTGTGTTATAATTCAACAGGTACTTGACTTTTGTATTTGAAGGTTGTGCTTTTAAATGTTAATGCACAAGATTTCTGCCTGAAACTATTAAAAGTCGAACGAATACAGAAACTGGTATCCAAGAGCCATGTATATTAGAAGTGATGACAATTAAAGAGCAGTATCACTTTCTTATCTTGCGTGCTCGTATTTCACGTATAACACTAATGCTTGGACCTAAAATATGATTGCGACCCCTTTGTCGTTTTTTTCGTATTACTGCCCTATCCCTGTCACATCTCTCCAGCATATACTTTTTGCATGAATACATACAGATTGTTCATATGATCAAAAGACTTGTTATCATTGTTCACGTTTAAAGAAGCATCTTTCTTTATAAGACTCTTTGCCTCTTTTATAGGTATCGCTTACCGATTAGCGGATGGTCCTGATAGTTCCAGTGGTCGGGTTGAAATAGCACATGACGGTTTATGGGGTACAGTCTGTGACTATGCATGGAATCAGCCCGATGCCAAGGTCATGTGCAGAAGTATGGGCTATGTCGACGGCCAAGCACTTCCACGTGGAGAGATTCCAGGAGGATCCGGTCCAATCTGGGTCAATGGGTTCTTCTGCAAGGGACACGAGGATTCCTTAATGTCCTGTTTGAGTGCTGGGTGGAACACAACTTTCCTGTCGTCAAACTGCAGGTCTCATTCACGTGATGCTGCTGTTCGGTGCTATTCGGAAATCTTAAGTAAGATCACATTCCTTGCCAAGTGTTGCACAATGATAAAACACACAATCGTTTTAAGGACTCTGTAATCCCTCAGAGGAGGGTGAAATTGACAGTTTTTGGTACTTATTTGTTGAATTTAGGGTCTAATCTTCATGTTGTTTAGTGTTTGGGTCGATTATCAAAGTAGAACTTTACTAAATATAGCAATAAAAACACTGAAACTATTTATTTCCGCTGAGCTGTTGTCACACCCTAGGCCTAATTGGTGTTTGTTTCACCGGCCGAATTGCTTCGCACTTTTAAAACAACTTCCCCCATAACTTTAATACAAATTCGTTATAATGTATATTTTTTGTATAATAATTGCAATCTACGTTTCATAACCTATATAGTTTATGGGGGTGGGGGGTGAGAAAACGTCTTCAATATTTGCAAACAGAGAATGGTCCCGTTTTCTTTGTGATTGAGGGGTTAAAGAATCCTTAAACTGATATGAAACGTAATAATAGTAATTTCTGTTAGATGTACAGCTTTGTTGAATTATGGAATAATTATTAACAACATTGAATAATTAGATGTACTACATCTAGTGATATAAAATGAAAATCTAAGCTCCTACTGTAATAAATATATTATTTGTTCAGATGTAACTGCCATGCGTCTGAGAGGTGGTGACAATAAAACTTTTGGTCGTGTAGAGGTATACGTACAGGGACCCAATCAATGGGGCACAGTTTGTGATGACCTGTGGGACGACAAAGATGCAACAGTGGTCTGTCGATATCTCGGATTCTCAACCGGGAAAGCCAAGAAACGAGCGGCTTATGGCGCTGGAAGTGGTTCTATCTGGTACGATAACGTCGATTGCCAAGGCAACGAAACTCGTCTACAAGACTGTGAACATAGAGGTCTGGGTGTCCATAACTGCCAACACTACGAAGACGCTGGTGTCGTGTGTTCAGGTTTGTACAACAAATTTTACGTAGTTTATACAATAATTGCGCCCATATGGCTATCTCGGGCGAGCAATGAACAGGTTTTACACTGGTGTGGGTTCGTTGTTAAACATAATATTCGATTTCTCAGTTTATATGGCAACAAAAAACATTTTGTCCTGAAAGGCTAACATACTTTGTATTCTTGATAATCTTCTTGCTAAACGATCAAATATGACTTCTGCGCCTAGCCACCATGCTATATTTTAGGATGGCCATGTGTGGCATCTCTTGTAGTCCTGTAAACGGAAGTTTAAGTATTTCTTCTCGTTAAGCGAAACTGTCATTGACGCCAAACAATCAGATTATAATTATATTTTTGTGCTTACCGGAAAATGTTTGTTTGACAGGTAATAAAACAGCAGATGTAGTTACAACTACGGTTCCACCAACTACAACGAGGAAATCAACCACAGCATCAATAACAACCAGAACTACTCAATCGACGACGACTTCACGAACGACACGACCCAAATTAACAACTCGTTCAACTACAACACCACGTGTAACACCGTCATCCTCCAAAATTACACTCCGACCATTCAGTCCGAATACGGGGACGTCTATGCAAAGCGAGGAAACTACACAGACACCAACCCCACAACCAACAACAACTATGGCCAAGCAGCCGGAGAAAAGTTCTTCTTCAGGTCTTAACAATTCAAGTATTGCAGCTGCAGTTGTTGTTCCTATTTTGCTTCTTCTAATCGTTATCATTGTTATCTTCTTGGTTTTCCGTTACAAACGAAACCCAAAGAATCAGTTTAAACACGAGCGGTTTGATAAGAATGTACATTTTAAGTCTAACGACGAAGCTGTATCTTATGGAGGAGCCAATAACCTTTATGACATACCATTGGACAGCGGAAGTAATGGTATCAACGGTAACGGAGGTGTCCACGTTACAGATAACGGCCTGGAACAGGATTACATTTATGCCAATCAAATGCAACCCTCTAGTCCCTTGGGGGACAAAACTGTTGGGTTTGACAATCCGCTTTATGCAGAGACGACAGCAGGGAGTACCGAAGGGACAATAGATATAACATTACCAGAAAGAGGTGAAATAATGGTCTCCCATCCGGTCTCTTTAAACACCGATCCATTCCCGGATAGTACAGCATAATTCTTCCCTCAACTTCACATTGAAACCTATTTCTACAAAAATGCCTTCAGGAATATAAATATAGTGCTGTAACTTAGAATTTAAAAAAAATTGTAAAATATGTAAGTTAAGCAGATTATTGTTTTATTTTTTTATTAGGATAATTATTTGCATATGTTTTTGTGTTCATATCAAGAACTGTTAGGCATAATGCAAAGATTTTATGGTGCGTATAATGGCTTGGGTCAACGTTCATGATTTTCTCAATAACAATAGTTGTCATATTGTTATAGTTGAACCCAAAGTCTATTCATGCCATACATGCAATGTAGGATTGCTATTACATTGTGAATACTAAATCTTAAACCATTTCTCTACAAGATTTAAGCACCATTTTACAGGAGTAATGACCATGAAGTAATGCTTACGTAACCGCTTTAGATAGCTTGAAACGACAACAGTATTCTGCTGTTACGTTTGAGTTAGACATCGATTTTGGACACTTTTCTACTTATTCCCATGCAGATAAAGCGATACATAATTAGTGTATTTTTGATCATGTTTTGAATACCAATTATCTTTTTTTGAAGAAAGTATATATATATTTTGTGCTATGATTTATAAATTCATAAACACAAAAAAGAGTCTGTATGTTTAAACGTGCATTGTTTTACCACTCTGTATAGTTTGTAGGTTGACCAATCGCAAATCGTTTCATTACTATAAAATATGTAAATATATTAAGATATAAATGGATCTTTTGTTGTGTAAAATTAATCAAACTTGTGTCAAAATATATTGCCATCATCACAAAATAAGAAATGATATTGGCGTTTTATCAAAGCAATATTACAGAGAGAAAACAGTTTTAGTTCAAGATTTAAATTTTACAAAAAAGCATTTTCCAAATAAGCCATAATGTATAGGCTAACAAAAATTGATATATAAAGTACTATACGACAAAAAGTGCAGTATTGATTATAACTAAAAGCACAATTTTTTGACTGAAAAAATATGATCACCACCGCAAACAGACGACATGGGACGACCTTAGCTGTAGACTGAACTTATTGAATTTACAATGCCATAAACTAATGTGTAAATTGTCTAAATGTGTAGTATATGTCTCAAATTTTTAAATAATACGTGCGCACGTGATTCTCGCACTGTCGGGATCGGAATTTACCAAAAGCCGGAGTAGAATGTCTCCACGTTAGCCCTTGAATCCTGGTCACCAGATTATCTCCACCTCAATTGTATGGTAGAATAATATGTGGGTTAACGTATTAGAAAGACTCGGATGCCATAAGATTCCGCTAGTTTTACCGAGTAGGCCTACTGTTATTGAGAATTATTAGAAACAAGATTCTGGAGATTTTAAACAACATGGCGGACTTCCCGAGGAGAACACGGCGAGCAAGCCTTTTAGAATCTCAACAAATAATAATGTATTTTTTTTGTAGTCGATTGTTTCGAATGTGGTAGGTGCTAAGTTCTCAAATTTTAATGTAATATGATAGTGATAATATATCACTAAAATTATATGATAATTTTAACGTTCTGTCACACGGCCATATTGTTACAAAAATATCAAATCTGAATTGTCACACAGCTATAACATATTGTTACAAAAATATCAAATCTGAATTGTCACACAGCAAACATTTTGTTACAAAAATATCAAATCTGAATTGTCACACAGCAAACATTTTGTTACAAAAATATCAAATCTGAATTGTCACACAGCCATATTGTTACAAAGATATCAAATCTGAATTGTCAAACAGCTATAAAATATTGTTACAAAAATATCAAATCTGAATTGTCACACAGCCATATTGTTACAAAAATATCAAATCTGAATTGTCACACAGCCATATTGTTACAACAATATCAATCTGAATTGTCACACAGCCATATTGTTACAACAATATCACTCTGAATTGTCACACAGCCATATTGTTTCAAAAATATCAAATCTGAATTGTCACACAGCCATATTGTTACAAAGATATCAAATCTGAATTGTCACACAGCCATATTGTTACAACAATATCAATCTGAATTGTCACACAGCTATAACATTTTGTTACAAAAATATCAAATCTGAATTGTCACACAGTCATATTGTTACAAAAATATCAAATCTGAATTGTCACACAGCTATAACATATTGTTACAAAAATATCAAATCTGAATTGTCAAACAGCTATAACATATTGTTACAAAAATATCAAATCTGAATTGTCACACAGCCATGTTGTTACAAAAATATCAAAGCTGAATTGTCACACAGCTATATTGTTACAAAAATATCAAATCTGAATTGTCACATAGCTATAACATTTTGTTACAAAGATATCAAATATGGATTATTTAAGTGTTATCAAAATAACATCTCTGTCCTATTTGTATTATACAAACATCAAATAAGCACCGTCTAATTATGTATGTTAGACGACCAAGTTGTTTTCTCTGTGTTCGATTTGTGATGCTTTTGTTTTACTTTTTTATCATTGGGTCTCATGTCACAGGAAATAATATTTTTGTATTAAGTAATACATCATAAAGTTATATCATCTGGAACTATTTTGATTAGGAATGATGTATTTCTATTCGGTTCTATAAATGTGCAGAAAGAACATGAAACATTTTGAGTGTTTCCCTTTGCTATATATATATGACCTGTCCGTTGTTTTAAATGTAAGTGTTATGGCAAATAATGAAAAGAAATAAAAGCATATGCTAGTTATTAACTGTTGTGGTAATGCATTGGTCTTGTGGTAATATGATTTACTGAAAGAACAGCCTAATTAAAATAGCATGATCTGCCAAATTTTATCCATAAATTCTGATTGTCAATCTGACAGCTCTGGACTTTGATTATTCTGCAAGCCGTTGACATCTACAAAGCGAGAAAATAGGCGAATTTGAATAACTGGGACACCCTTTCACTCGTTGTCATGCCTAAGTTACTTCTAAGCTTTGTCCTAAAGGCACATTCGCTTTGATTGATTGATGTTTTACGCCGCACTCAAGATTCCTTCACTTATACGACGGCGGTGCCAGGTTTAGTGGGGGAGGAAACCAGGCTCATTGCCCGGAGGAAACCCCCAACCTTCGACGAGTACCTGGCACCTCTTGGACATCCGGCGACCGAGTGAAAAATCCACTCAGAAATTTTTCAATTTTTAATTGGTCCAAGTGGTATTTGAACCCGAGCCGCATCGATGGAAGGTCTGTGTGGGACTGAGGCACGATCACTCCAACCCACTGGACCACCGAGACCCCCTCTATTCGCTTTAAAGGCGCCAAAAAAGGGCACATTTTGAGTAATCAAGGAAAGTTACATAAGAGCCTGTGGAGCGTTTTTGATATGGGTGGTGGGGATGGGGGGGGGGGGGGGGGGGCAACTACACCAATACAGAAGGCAGGGTCCCAGAGCTCCCTTGAAGCTAAAAAAAAAAACCCAAAACGACATCGAGTTATTAATTTTCCAGACTTGGTCGAGAGGGGCAACTTGGTGTAATCGACAACCACAGCAAAATACGAGAGGGTCCACGTAAGCTCAAGCTGGTCGAAGATGCGCGATGACAAAGAAGACAAGAAATGTTTGAAACTCTTTTTAAACGTGGGTTCCATACTAATGATAAATAAGTGGCTGTCGCCATCAGGACCCCTCGGGTCTGGGCCAAATAAACCGAAAATATATTTATTTTCCAGACAATTTGTTGCGAGTGAAAAACTACTCCACATACATACATCACATTTACAAAGAGGTTTTTGGCTGACAGTCATGTAAGGGGCATAACTCTCGATTTTAAATAGGCTTCTTGTAATAATAAACACGGGGTTGGTATGGATAACAAACTTCTTCGTTTGTTCGTTTATTCACAACAGTTAATAACTAGCATATGCTTTTATTTCTTTTCATTATTTGTTATCCATACCAACCCCGTGTTTATTGACAATTCAACTTCTAAATGCCACTAAAACAACTGAGGCTTCTTGTACTTGCTGTATTAAACAAATGTGTGAAGTTTCAAAGTTGTAAGTTAACGACTTTTTTAGATAATGTGTTTACAAGGCTTTTTACAGCAGCGGTAATGTAAGGGGCATAACTCTTGAAAAAACACCAGAGCGCGTTGATTTTAAATAGGCTTCTTGTACTTGCTGTATTAAACAATATGTGAAGTTTCAAAGTTGTAAGTTAAAGACTTTTTTAGAAAATGTGTTTACAAGGCTTTTTACAGTAGCGGTAATGTAAGGGGCATAACTCTTGAAAAAAAAAATACGAGCGCGTTGATTTTAAATAGGCTTCTTGTACTTGCTGTATTAAACAAATGTGTGAAGTTTCAAAGTTGTAAGTTAAAGACTTTTTTAGATAATGTGTTTACAAGGCTTTTGACAGCAGCGATAATGTAAGGGACATAACTCTTGAAAAAAACATCCGAAAGCGTTGATTTCAAATAGGCTTCTTGTACTTGCTGTATTAAACAAATGTGTGAAGTTTCAAAGTTGTAAGTTAAAGACTTTTTTAGATAATGTGTTTACAAGGCTTTTTGCCGCAGCGGTAATGTAAGGGGCATAACTCTTGAAAAAAACATCCGAGCGCGTTGATTTTTTAGATAATGTGTTTACAAGGACCAATGGACAGACGGACAGACGGACGACGGAGGCAACGGCAATACCTTTCGGGCAAAATTTGCCCGAGGGGAAAAAATTAAAGACATCACCACGTCCTCAGTTGTTGTCCTTTTGTGTTGTTAAAAAACAACTGAGGACGTGGTGATGTCTTTAATTTTTTATCATTAGTGACAAAGAAGACAGTATGCAACTCAATCTAAAATTAGAAGTTACCTAGCCCAGGTCTATCTTAGCCACGACTAAGGGAGATCTCGCGGAAATACGATTGTATGCCACTTTCACAGGCGGAAAGATGGTTAGGACTCAGAAAGTAGAGATAGAGAACAGTCAAATTGTCATCAATAGTGTTCAAGCAGACAAACTAAGTCCACGTCAGTTTGGTCAAGCACTTTTCTCTGCTGTAGGAAACGTACAGGTAGTCAAGAAACTTAAGTCACAAGAGTTGGTCATAACATGTAACAGTCAAAGTCGACTAAAAACATTACTCAAGTTTAACACTACCATGGAAGTCCATGTAGCATGTAAAGTTGAAACTAAGTCTAAGGGCAGAAGAAATGGATTAATGGAATTGTGGAGGGGGTTATGAAACAGGACATTTAAATAGAGGATCTTAAGAAAGTCAAGTGTGTCAAAGTAGAGAGATAAATAAGGTAAAGATAAAACACATACCACGTGCATGTTTTTATGTTTTGATTGTTAGATGTGACGTTGGGATTTGAAATATTCATGGTAAAGCCTTACATACTACCCGTGTTGCTCGATGCCAGCGATTTTACCACATAGCCCCAGAGTGTCGCAATAACATCCGGTGCCCTCGTTGTAACGATAATCATGCATATAAAGATTGTCCAAATATATGCCAGATATGGCACTCTCCAAATGTAACTAAGAAAGTATTATTACTTGGGGAATTCTAATCTACCTACAATAAACCTTGATCCCCATCCTGATATGCAGGTAGAGGGTTTTCCTGGTGCCAATTTAAATTCCTTTCAAACTCTAATTCAAAAGTATCAAGGTCCCAAACCTGAGAAAGTTATCTTGAATATTGGTATCAATAACACGGCAACTACGGGGCCAGGCATTTTGTTAAATGCGATGCGCAACATTATGACAGCGGTTAAGAAGACTTTTTCCAACTCGCTCATCTACTTTATAGCGATTCAGTCATCTACTAAATTACCGGCCAGTGAAGTTTTGAACCTGAACCTATATTACTCTTCTGCTTCAAAGACAAAGAGAGTTAAGGAATTACCAAAAATATCCCAGTCAAAATTTCAAGTATCGAGAGACAAGATTCCCTGGACTGAAGATACAACAAATTGCTTGTATACCCACTGGCTTCAGACACTACATTTAAACTAAATTTTGGACAGAGCATGTGCCACGTATACTTTCGGCTGAGGAAGTAATATTGTTAATCGTTATAATGAAGAACTCCCTGATGTTGATATATCTCTGCTCAGTAGAGGACTTTCATTTGTACCTTGTCCTAAATCAGGTTGAACGGCAGCAATCCTCTTCATTACGAAGAACTTGCTAAAGAAATTTGGCCTAAAAATGTTCGAAATTTCAATAGAATTCTTCTTTCTCTTGAAGAAAAGGGCTATCTTAATGAGAATCAGTATCGCTATTTGGTTGATTGATTAATTGTTTGGTGTTTTACTAAACGCTCAAGATTGTTTGACTTATATGGCGCCGCCGGGCGGCCGGTGCCGGTTTCATTATGGGAGGACACCGGGCTCCATGCCCGGAAGAAACCCACGACCTTCCTGTAACAACTGCCAACCATCCCACATATCCCACATAGGTCATAGAGTGGGATTCGAACCCGCGACCCATTGGTGGAAATCGCTATTTGGAATCTGATCATAACTCCATATTCTACCAAAAATTCACAAATCGATTAAAAATGACCCAAACCTTCAATGCCCGGGGTGTCCTATTTTCTCGGATTGATTGTGGTACCGGTAGTGAAAGTTAGAGAATGTCAGAGCTTTACTTTCTAAAGTCTATAGCGAATCAGCATCCTAGGTTTACCAAAACACTGATGATCTGTTTTGCCAAATTATCTGAGAAATCCATCCCACAGGATGTGATTTTTGTTACTCTGGATATGGAGTCTATGTAAACAAACATTGACACAGACTTGGGTCTAAAATCCATAAGATCGGCATTCCAAAGATATCCTGACCAACGTCGTCCGAATAAAGACATTTGAGAATTGTTGGAGCTTAAAAGGTAATGATTTTGATTCAATGGGGGAGATCTCTCAGCAAATTAAAGGGTGTGCTATGAGAAACCCTTTAAGTCCTAACTTTGCCTCCAATTTTATGGCTGAGTGGGAGAGTGATATACTTCGCAAATGTCATAAACAACCAATCTAAAATAGAGATTGATCCTACTGCCATTCGTTGAGATATCAACTCTAAAACGATTGAGTGACATGTTTTAACACAAAGGGAGACCACTGCTGTCCACGTCCTTAAAATTGTAAACAACGACACGTGACACTGATAGTTGACTCGGTTGTGTAGAGAGATATTCGATATAATTCTGGTAGGTAACGTTTAAGCCGCCGACAACCTGTTTTGTTATATTGATTGCTACTCTCCTAATACATATAATATACCTTGAAATACCTTGAAGTCCATATCATATTTTGCCTTGACATCCATGGGCGCTGCCGTCTTGTTTTAGAATGTATTTAAGAGCTAATGTAGTGCCGAATATATTTTTGATTTTTAACAAGTATTTCTGCCCTAAGAACCTGCAATGCAGCATATTATAATAGGGTTACATGTTTGCGAACAGAATAGAACAGATAAATAAATAGTATATAGATTAAAAATTCTCAGTAGATTTCTTGCAGTTAACTATGCGCAAAATGGAGTGCGACGGCTCTCGAGCCATGTCTCGAGTTGAAGATCTCGTAGAATGGCACGAGATCTCGATTGATAAACAACCTTTCATTTACATTCGGTATCTGGATTAAATTTTTATCATATGGCAGCTTTCATTTAAAGACGTTCATATTTTCATTGACACTCTTAATTCCTATGATCCCAGTATTCAAATGCAACCTACTATTGATCACACTTCTGTGGATGTTTTGGATGTAACTATTTACAAGGGTCATACTTTAGACTTTTTAAACAGACTTTTTCTGGGGGTTTTTACGGGCCACACTTCCCAGGGAGTATTCTGCTAAGTTACTCCAAAGGATCAAATCTGACACGTTAAGACAATTACCCCCCCCCACCCCCCACCCCTCAGCTCCCGATACGCTTACTTCTCCTTCACGGATGTATAATTATACCGCCCAACGTTCTCTCCGGTACATCAATGAAGTGCATTAAGACGCCATATAAACTCGATTTATACGTACCAGATTGCGGAACTTTTTTGGTTGATTGATTGATTGTTTGGTGTTTTACCCCGCGCTCAAGATCATTTCACTTACATGCCGGCGTTGCCAGTTTTATTGTGGGGGGAAACCGGGCTCAGTGGCCGGAGGAAACCCAGGACCTTCCGCTGGTAACTGGCCACCATCCCACATAGGTCGGAACCTTTTTGGAGAACAATCCTGCAACAAATATCAAAAGGCAGAGGCCCTTAATTGCGACTCCTCTAGTATCGTGTATGTCATCACGTGGAAAAAATGTCGCAAGGAATACGTACGAGATTTCTCTACGACACAATTATCTGGCATTAAACTTCGACGTGCTGTGCCTGAATACTTTTCAATACTCCAGGTCATTTCAAAATCATACCTATTAAAAAAATCACTCTTCTCACTTCCGCTGAAGATACCAAAGACAAACGTTTGGAAAAGGGACAGTTTTTGGATTCAAACGCTACAAACTGTTTATCTTTAGGTTTGTAGCGTTTGAATCCGGGAAGGTGTCGTGAAAAAAGCATTATAGCATTTGTGTTTCAGTACAATAAGGCCAGCGTGTATATGTCCCAGATTATAAATGAAGAATACAAACTGCTTTAGAGTAAAAAGGCTCGACCTCTAAGCCAATGGCCAGTCAATGCTTATAAAAGTTTAAAAATACATATTAGTCAACTCTAAACTCCCTTGTCTGTTCTCTACCTGGGAACCAAATTACATATTTATAATGTTCAATTTCAATTTACCTGACTTCTTGCCATAGCTGACGATCCGTAAAATTTTGTCAATATATAACAAAGTATTTCAGAAAAAAAAATTACTGACTAATGCCAAAGTCATGTCTGTCTTCAACCTAATGAAATGCCATTGAGCTCAGTGTATCAAAGTCACTGAGAAAGTGTGTACGTAACCAGGAATCTGAGTCTGTGAACCAAAATCCTGACTTTGACGAAATTATTTGGGACCTGAACCCAACAGAACCCTCAATTCATAAATTAAAACAACCCCAAATCATCCAATTACAGATCCAATCCCAAAACCTACTCAGTATCCATTAGTACACAGACAGAAAATGACGCCTGTACTCAAAACTGTTATTTCCCTTATTACATTAATCATTGTGTAACAGAAATTGTAGGAAAGTTTACTACCGCGAAAGACGCTGGCACAATTGAATACATACAAAGACGTGCTTAGCATCTTTTTGAAAATGGTTATATTAGAGCAGACCAGTTTGTTGTAATAAGGAATCAGGGAAACAAAAAAATCGCTAATGGATAAGATATCAGTGTTTCCGAATTTCAAATTAACAATACCATTTATTTTTGTTTTCACAATAATTTAAACATAATATACAGTTTAATTAGTTAGTGTCTGTTAGAAAGTGAATATAACAGTATTCTCGTTATTTTGGGATTACAGCCGGTTGGCTGAATGGATAAGGCAGCCGGCATTTAGTGCTGGCGAAAGGTGCCATACTCTGGGGCCCGGGTTCGATTCCCGTGTCGGGCGTCACCCAAATATCGCTAGAGGAATTTCTGCCATATTTTCAAGAAAGTGTAATCCAAAATAACGAGAATACTATAATATATAGTCATTGTGTGCCCATGGCCAAGAATTCAAACACTTTATATCAAATTTAAAATCCCCTAAGCTTGACATAATCTGTTTATAGGAAACTTTCTTGAAACCAAAATATGATTTTACATACCCAGGGTATACAATAATCCGAAAATACAGATTAAGTGGTAGAGGCGTTGATCTGACAGTAGGACGTATTTATCCAAAATGGATTGTCATTGGCTAAAATTGCACTACCACAATTCAAATTGACTGAATATCAATGTCTTTGAGCTGCTAGGAATTACAATAGTTTTATCAAAAATCTATATATCTTTGTAAGAAACTAGTGGTTAGTGACTTTATCTTTCTATACTTAGCGCCATGAAAAGCGTACGGTTGAATTTTTTGTTTCTACCCCAGTAAGGCTATTGACCGTTTTGTTGTTTATTGTTAGTTCGAGTTGAGTTGCAATAACTGGATAACTTGTGGTGTTCCGGACGCGCCTGTCGTGAACATTATGCAACATTTCATAATAACGTCCATTGAGTGTTTCACCGTCACTGAGAACAGCTTTCAGGGCTCATTTGTCGTGGGTTCAACACTTTACACGAAGCTCAGCATAAAGACGGGAAAAAAATCAGAAAACGTTACCATGCCCCGACTTACGACACAACAAAGGGAACGTGCCATTGGCATGTTATAGGCGGGTCTCAGTTGTGCCGCCGTAGGACGTCACATGCAGTGTCATCCCTCCACAATTAGTCGCCTCAGAATCAGGGAACATGAAACTGGCAATGTTGCCGACCGACCACGCCTTGGTCAGCCAAGAGTCACAACAGCCCGCCAGGATCGGTACATCGGTTTGTTGCACACACGTGACCGATTTCGCACCGCGACACCGACTGCTCGTGAGACAGTGGGAATTGGAAGGCCCAGGGTAAGCCTCAGCACCATCCGACGCCGTCTCCAACAGATACAGATGCATGCACGCATCGCTTACCGAGGGCCCATATTGACACCCGCCGAACGCCAAAACCGTTTACGATGGGCTCGAAATCATCAGAGATGGCGTATCAATGATTGGAACTCTATCCTTTTCTCTGACGAGTCTCGTATCTGCCTTGATCGTCCTGACCGACGGCAACGTGTGTGGCGCAGACGTGGTGAACGTTTCGTAAATGCATGTGTGAGGGAAGGAAATCGCTGGGGTGGATGTAGTAAGTGTTATGGTATGGGGAGGCATCACTTCTCGCAGACGAACTCCACTTCAACTCATTGTTGATGGCAACCTGAATGCTCAGGGTTACGTGGATAACATCCTTCGACCTGTGCTGCTTCCATTCCTCCAAGCCAATGCTGGCGTCACGACGTTTCGGCAAGACAATGCGCGCCTACACTCTGAAAGGTTGACACAAGACGTCTTGCAACAGAATAATGTGAACATCATGGAATGGCCATCTTACTCTCCCGATCTATCGCCCATAGAGCACTTGTGGGATCAGCTTAAGAATGCCGTTGCACAACGTCAACCCTGGCAACGCAACCGACATGAATTGATCCAGGTGGGACCGAAGAGTGGGACCAGATCCCACAGCACAGAATAGCCACACTCATCAGGTCCTTGAGTTTGATTAGCAGCGCCCCTCTCCAAATCATTCCATAGACCTTCTCAAAGTCAAGGAACACCGCTAAATTACATTCTTTACAAGATAGAGAGCTTTTAAAGGGAAAGAAAATCTAAGCTTTAGACTAGTTTAAATGGAAAGAGTGGAGTTCATTTAGTCCAAAACAACTGTCCAATGTATGTTTTATCCCCTCGTAAGTGAATAATTGAAATTTGAAGGTGGCGTTACAATAGAGAATAAGCTCCATAGGCCATTCACAAGGCGGCCACCATTTTTTCATTAATTTTATCCAATTATTGTTGAATAAAAATTTAAGTGCGTTATAGAGTAGTCATGTGATGCACTTTAGCCAATGGCTGGCTAAGCAATGGCGTGCGGTTGCATACTGACCTATATATTCGGAGACAATCTTCCCACTTCAAGTTTGTCGCCATGTTTTTTTGGGACCTAAATCTACCATTATACATTAGAGAGCGCTAAAAATATGTCATTATTGATCTAAAAATAGCTACACCAACATCACGTCATCCTAAAACGGAAAAATGGCTACACAGATAAGCCACTAAAAGGACATACTTCTGTCCGTTTTTATAAGCTTGAGGGTCACTGGAGGTAATTGACGTAAAATGTTTTAAGTACTTTGAAGGTGGTTATGGACGACAATCCCTATGTATTTCTAGAGATTTCCCCTCCTTTAAAGTAAAATTCTCCTGACGATGACTTAAGTCGAAATATTACACCATGAATATTTACGGAGTCTCTGTACTACTTTATTATGCAAATACCGATGAAATGCGGCTTCCAATTCCGTGTTACATTGTTTACTGTCTGGCGGACGGTTTCGGGTGGATGTAAACAGAGGTCCTACATGGGTGAACCATATACTGAGTACTTACTAGTGAGTTGTGAAAGCGTAACGTATATTTATCTATCTGATAAACTTTCTGATATCTGATAAAGTCGAGATGTTCATTGAAAAGAATCTTTTCAGCTCGACTTTAGTCAGATTGAGTTTAGGCCTATCTCTACATTATAGAATCAGGACAAAGCCATATAAAAGTTAGAAGACTTGTAAGCGGATAATTTATGACATTTAACACGGGAGTACCACTAATTACTCGATGATTGTAGGCCTACAGTTTGGGCTGAAAATCAACCTACTACCTTTCATCCTTAAAGTGGCATGAGCTGCCAAAATGTTGATATTTTGACGTTAAAACAGAATGTTGAAATTATTGGCTATTTTTCTCAAGACGTATGATTCAGAAGCTTTTTAGTGCTTCTAGTCTCGATAATGTACGATAAAGTATTGTTTTGAAATAACTTTGGCTTAGAATGAATGAATAGTCGTCCCGGTTATTTAAATTTTGTTTACTTTTCGAACACATTTTCGGTTCGTACAGGCCACATACTACATGTATATGGATTTTCCTCATTCAAACGCCAATCGTTTAGTTTTTCACTAGCCTTCCAAGCCTCTTAATGTCGTGACGATCAGCAACTATGAATTTTGGCAGCTCATGTTAAATCAGTGTTATTTTTCAAATTAGTAAAAACATTATGAAAACTGTAAACAATAATACACAACTAATCCCTTTAAATAAATGTTCGCGTTTTATTAATAAAGTGTCATAACACTTTCACTAGTTTAAATAAAGGCTTGAAATTAGGTGTTCCTAGACGGCTAGAGTATAGCACACGGACAAGTGATGCTTTCAGCTGAGTCACCTCCCTTTCATATAGCTCTTTCGTGGCGAGAGACGCGTTTAGTGTAAACAATGGCTTTCCCAGGGTTCAGTGCGACAGGGCAACCGAATATGACATCACCTTCGTTTTAAAACAAGAATGTCCCAAGAAAGACAGGTTGCAATTAGTCAGGAGGTATTCCCTTGAGACTGAAGGTTGCCTCGAGAATAATATTACCCTTTTCTTTGGTACAGTGAAAGGGCTCATCGAATAAAGTGTTTTTCTTTATATGTCCACCATTTCCCCGAAGGTGACGTCACGGACGTAAATACGGAGAGATTTTTCGTCGATCAAGAACAGAGCAAATTTCACAAAAACAATAGTAACTCTAAAATAATGGACAGCGGAGACGATCTGGTCTACGACGACGATTCTTGCGATGAAACTAGTGATAATGACGACGATGACTTGGACATGGTCATCGAACCAGAGGCAGGATCCACACACGACCGTCACGATGCAGAAGAATTTCCATATGAAGTCTTGACAGCAGACAAAATAGTACAATTTATGGTAGATTGTATTAAAGAAGTCAATTGTGTTGTTCAAGTAAGTTTAGAAATGACCTCCATGGCTAAACCTGAGCCCAATGATACCATTCCTCAATAGCTTGTCTCTATGGCCATATAGAAAAATCATCTGTTTTTAACTCCCAGACAGTTAAATTAAATAGATAATTTTTGGCCAACGCTTCACACCACAGAAGCTCTTGTCCCATCAAAAGTTTGGATATTGAACCTCCCGCAGACCGAGCCTTGGTGTGCTGTTCAAACATTACTTGTTGTCGTATCGGGGGCACAAGTGACAGTAGACAGAGAGATACTGATTCAGATAGTCTCTGTATTTGACACTTGCCTTTCGTCGATGGGTCGCAAGTTGGAAACATACTCAGTCCAAAAGTCAATCACTTGATGTCCTTTGTGGAAGAATTGCCAGGTAGTCCCTCAATGGTTAGGATATCGAGGCCAGTTTACCCCCTGCCTTCTGTAAACCTCGATCTTGGGTGCAACCTTAAACATCAATCAATCAACCAGAGCTGCTTTGGACAAACAGCCCATTGCTTAAATTGCCTGTATTTTCTACCAGGTCTAACATAAAAAGACTGCATTGAGTTTATATTAGAATCTAATCAGTGATCATCTGAACACAGGTCTGTTCACGCCCAAGCTAATCACTGAACTCATGCCAGTTATTTTGTGGGGTAAGGGGCTCAGTCGGTTAGAGTGATACTGATAGTCCCACACAGACCTTCCATCGTCTGGGGTTTCCTCCCTCACTAAACCTGGCAATGTCGCCATAGAAGTGAAATAATCTTGAGTGCGGTGTTAAACATCGATCTATCAATCAGACCAAATTAAAAAAAAATTCTGAGTGGATTTTTCACTCGATTGTTGTATGTCATTGTGGAGAGTTTTAGGCAATCGTCGGGTGTTTCCTCCGGGCAATAAGCCTGGTTTCCTCTCATACTAAACCTGGCAACGCTGCCATATAAGGGAAATAATCTTGAATGTCGCATAAAACATCAATCAATCAAACAAACTTGGGCTACTGTCCAACTTAAACCAGTGTAATTTTGGCTTATTGAGTATCCCACTTGTTTTTTTCCATACCTAAAAATTTTAAATACTGAATTATTTTAGCTATTCCAATTGAAGTCCTGTCTTGACTTCTAATGTGTAATATCGTCTATTTATTTATTTATAGATTCCTGCAACAATCACACGTATACTTTTACATCATTTTAACTGGGATAAAGAGAAATTGATGGAACGGTTTGTTGAAAGTTTTTGAATCCACAGATTTTTGTTTTAATTTCCTAGGCTTCAACACTATTCAGTATAATTGTGTATTCATTGTCATTACCTACCAATATGAACTGTCAATATGAATATAGTCCACCTGTTAAATAAGAGTTTTTCTGTCACCAATTATTAATCAATGTTTGATTTTTAATGAAAGATCTGCTACAAATCTACCAAAATAAACCCTTGTTTTGTTGTTTCCAATATTGGTTTTTAGTTTTGTGAGGAAAAAGTTTTCAAACAGAAAGTAGCTTTTTTTAGATGTTTTTATTCATACTGTGTGAACTGGAATGTAACCTAAATTTAAGTTTTCACACAAATTTACTTGATAAAGAATTTAAATTATAGATACATGTAAGCTATTTCTATATGCCAGATTTGATGAAATAGTAAATGATATGGTAGTATCTAGATTCAACTTTAGTCATCAATTTTCTTTTCTTTCCAGGTATTATGACGGCGATCAGGATTCTTTATTTAATGAAGCTCATGTAGTTAGTCCACATAGAAGAGAATTAGCTTCAGGCTCTGGCAGATCAGTTAGGGTAAGAAGTTATTCCTCCTACAAGGTTTTTTGTTTTTAATGTGTATTTCATTATTGGGGGCTTGTTGTTGTAAACTGCTGTATACTCCATAGGCTTACTACATGAAATGGATCATCAGAATTGCAACCATTTTTAAAGGTTATGAACAATCTATGCATTCAATGTGGTGTAATACATGTACCTAAAAAGTCGGACAAAAATGAAAATTATTGTAGTAGAACATTCAAAATTCGATTCTACATCACCGCTCCACAAGTCATGCCTTATGAAACTTAATTATCCCAGTGACCTATGATGTCAAACATGACCACTGCTGTGTGCATACCTTCATAGTAGTCACATAATACAATCTCTGCTGTGTCAAATATACCTTTGTTGAAATATTGAGATTATGCGTTTGTTGAATTGGTTCAGAGTAGCTTTGCTATTACATTATGCTAAGTCATTCAGTGCATCAACAAGTAAAGGTGCAAGAATCTTGTATAGCAAGTCTGGACAAAAGAATACATTCCTCTTCAGGTTATAGGCTGACACAGGACCCCTTCTAAAGCCAAAACACATAGGACAACTCGTACTATATTGCACCATCATGTACAATATAGAATGAGTTGTCCTATGTGTTTTGGCTTTAGTAAAACCACTCCATGGTAGAATTTAGGACCCCTTCTGTTTCACCATGATTCATTGTTCAGGGGTCTTTTTCCTTTCTTTCTTTTTATACGCCCGACTTAAAAAAAGTCGGTCGTCGTATTATGGTATCACCAGCGCCGGTCGTCTGTCCCGGATTCCCTTCCGCTCCATAACTTAAAGAGTTTTGATCTAATCTTTACAATTCTTTCACAACATATACCTTGTAGGTAGAAGGTGTGTCATGAACCATTTGTGACATCGTCGATTGCATAATGTGGCTTCTACATTGGATTATGTAATATTCTGTCTTAGTCTATATCTTCGTTCCCTTCCTCTCCATAACTTGAAGAGTTTTGATCCGATCTTTCCATTTTACTTACAACATATACTTTAGTGGTAGAAGGTGTGTCATGAACCATTTAGGACATTGTCGATTGCATAATATGGCTTCTACATTGGATTATGTAATATTCTGTCTTAGTCTATATCTTTGTTCCCTTCCACTCCATAACTTGAAGAGGTTTGATCCGATCTTGACAATTTTTTCAGAGTATATACCTTATGGGCAGAGGGTGTGTCGTGTACCGTTTCTGACTTCACCCTTTGCATAATATGGCAGCCATTTAGGATAATGTTATATTCCCTTCCGCTCCATAACTTCTAAAGTTTTGATCCGATCTTGATGATTCTTTCAGAGTATATACCTTATGGGCAGATGGTGTTCCACGTACCATTTCTGACATCACCTGTTGCATAACATTAGAGCCATATTGGATTATGTAATATTCCCTTTTGACTCCAGAACTTCTTTCGTTTTGATATAATTTCTCAAATTCTTTTAGAGTATATATACCTTATACATGTAGGTAGATGATGTGTCGCATACCATATTTGATTTAGGTCCACATATTTTTTGTGTGTTTTCAAGAGTTTTTGTCTTATCAGAAATGTGCACCAGATGGTTAATATATATATATTAATATATATCAATGCTTTTTTTAGTACACTTGGTCCAGAGTAATACTGGAAACCAATTAATTTATACATTCTGAGACTGTTTTCTTGGATTGTTTAATGTGCGCTATAATAACAAAAAAGACCATTTTCACAGCTTTATGACAATGACATCCACTGGGCACACCATCATATCAGTGGTCAGCTTGAAGACTGTTTGCTTTGTACTAAAACTATTACAGCCAAGTCCAATAGAACAGTGCCCAAGTCAAAAGTTTTAAAATTCAAGAATTATAAGCTATTGCATTGATTGCTCCTTTCCAATTATGGAACATAATAGCAATGTCAAAACAGCTACAATATTTCAGTTTTTGCTATTAAAATGTGATTGGATTTACCTAAACAGATAACATATATGACTATAACGTACTGGTATTTAGTTGCAGCTTCATCAAATTCAGAAAAGAAAAACTTCTAATGTGAACAAGAAATTTCAATTGATGAAATTAAAACGAATGTTTTTTTAAATGTAAAGTTGTTAATGGTAGTGGTTTGACTTTGCCCCGGCGGGCGTATGTTGAGTTTACTAAAACTCTTGTTGTTTCTCATTAAAACTCTCAAAACAAAAATGACATTAATAGAAATCCTATGTTTCAGAAAACCAGATCAGTGACAGCAAGTAACAACTCTGAGATTACATGTGAAATTTGTTGCTTCCAAAGACCTCAGGCTGTAAGTATGAGTTATTATTTGCTTTTATAGGTCTAATTATTGTAATTATATTAGAGCCTTCATAATTATTGATTTTGATTTTCTGACTGGGTTTTCACTCGAACAGCCTATGTGGGATGGTTGCCAGTTACCAACGAAAGGTCGTGGGTTCCTCCGGGCATAGAGCCCGGTTTCCTCCCACAATAAAACTGGCAACGCCGCCATATAAGTGAAATAATCTTGAGCGCGGCGTAAAACACCAATCAATCAAATCAATCATAATTATTGTGTCTCAGGGGTTACCTGGTAGCTCAATCCAACCAACCCATTCTTTACTGGCTGGTATTGTGTTATTAGCAACTGAAAATATTTGCTACATTTTTATTTGCTCAATATGTGGGAGATGTTATGTTTGATAGACATGAATTAAAACTAAACCTAGGTTCGTATTGTTCAATATGTGGGAGATGTTTGACAGGCATGAACTAAAACTAAACCTAGGTTCGTATTAGTTCAATATGTGGGAGATGTTTGACAGACATGAACTAAAACTAAACCTGGATTCTTATTGTTCAATATGTGGGAGATGTTTGACAGACATGAACGAATACCAAACCTTGGTTCTTATTGTTCAATATGTGGGAGATGTTTGACAGACATGAACGAATACCAAACGTAGGTTTTTATTGTTCAATATGTGGGAGATGTTTGACAGACATGAACTTAAGCCAAACCTGGATTCTTATTTGTTCAATATGTGGGAGATGTTTGACAGACATGAACGAATACCAAACCTGGGTTCTTATTGTTCAATATGTGTGAGATGTTTGACAGACATGAACGAATACCAAACCTAGGTTTTTATTGTTCAAAATGTGGGAGATGTTTGACAGACATGAACGAATACCAAACCTGGGTTCTTATTGTTCAATATGTGTGAGATGTTTGACAGACATGAACGAATACCAAACCTGGATTCTTATTGTTCAATATGTATGAGATGTTTGACAGACATGAACTAAAACCAAACCTAGGTTCTTCAATATGTGGGAGATGTTTGACAGACATGAACTAAAACTAAACCTGGATTCTTATTGTTCAATATGTGTACCCTTTGCGGAAGGTTGCCATATACCCCATGACGATTGAGGTTTTCTCATAGCAAAGAGGCGGATTTCCTTCCCGACTAAACCCAACAACGCTGCCATATCTAAGTGAAATAATTTCAGTACAGCCTTAAGCATCAATCGATTTGTATTGGATAGTTGTTAGACATTTCCTCAGGGGCTTATCTGCTTTTGTCTCCCAATTTACCTGACAGTGGGAGACAAATGCCCCTGAGGAAATTATCATGACAGAAAATACTGTTTAAAATGTCAAGCAATCAAGGGAATCACTTTGAGAAGGAAACCTTGTATATTTTTTTTGTTTTTTTTCAGGTAATGACTGGTTTAGAATGTGGTCACAAATTCTGCGCTGAATGCTGGGCAGAGTATTTAACCACAAAGATCATGGATGAAGGAATGGGACAAACTATATCGTGTCCAGCTCTCTGTGATATTCTTGTGGATGATGCCACAGTCATGTAAGTTTGAACAGGCCCTTAGCTCACAATTTAGGTAGTCAATCAACTAATCGTTTATGTCCACAGGTAGGATCTGATGTTAATAGCTACAGGATACCAGGAGCCTGTTTCACAAAGCGGCGTAAATGCATTTTTTGCGTAACTTTCATACTAACGTATCCCTACAGTATGGGTTGCTATGGCAGTTACGTGAAAACTTACGCTACTCCGCTTTGTGAAACAGGGCCCTGGTTCTAGTTGTACTTACACTTATTGTATCACTATTTTTGGATCGGGAATTTATAAACCCAATGAAAATGTAGTACATATTCAAAGTATAAAATGGAATTATAATGGTATCATATATTTAATCTTAATTTAGATTGCTCTTTTTTTTGTAAAATGTTCTAGGAAACCAACTAGCCTTCATCAGAAATCAAATTATTTTTGCTTTTCTACTTCTTTTTAAGCCCCCCCCCCCCCCCCCCCCCCCATATGTTTGTTAAGGTTGCTTTTATAATCAACTAAAACCCTAAAATGTACTCCTGGTTCCCCATTTTTATACGCTCGACTAAAAAAAAAAGTCTCCATAACTTAAAGAGTTTTGATCCGATCTACAATTTTCCTTATAGATACATGGTGAGTTGTCAACCATTTATGAAAATTTGTATTGCTTAATGTGACATATATATTAGATTATGTAATATTCTCTTTTAGTCCATATCTATTTTAGTTTTGACCTGATCCTGACACTTTTTAGAGTAAATATACCATCTATAAGGGGTAGATGGTGTGTCGGGAACAATTTACATAGAGGATACCGTTGATTACATAATACGGCATCCATATACATCTATGTTCATTGAATAGAGAAGCCACGGAAGTCCGGTTTCCTCCCACAATAAAACTGGCAACGCTTCAATATAAGTGGAATAATCTTGAGCGCGGCGTAAAACACCAAACAATCAATCATTTTGAGGTGGTAAGCAAATTAGATCTGGCTGTGGCAATCACTGCACCATTACTTATTGTACTTGTGAATTGTGTTACCTGGAGATGTAGTGGACATGTGACATTTGCTGAGCTCCTTTACCAGCCTCCATTAAGTAGTATTTATAAAGAGCAGCAGTTGTTTACATGTGTGCTTTAATCTGACCCAGTTTCATTGATCTAACCTATTTTTAACTGTTATAAAGTAGGTCATGTGGAAAACAAAATATAAACATTCGTAAATTACATTTAACCCATATACATTAAAAAAATTATGTCTACTCTTAGCAAAATACTTGTATGTTTTTTAGAAAGATTTGTTACAAAATGTGTGTTTCTATCTGACATCGTATTAAAACTTTTTATAAAGGTATTAGCCTGACCTAATTTTCACATAAAAATAGGCCAGGTGCATCTATAACTCCTGTTGTTTTAGACAAGAGGATTTTCCCTATGCCCGTGTGTTTTGGTGTTCAGAAATAGAACTAAGTTGTAAAGCTGAATTTTTACTGCCAATATTAATTTGTTTTTACAACCCACTCTTTTCCAGTCCATATTTAAATGAAAGAAAGTATAATAGGATTGATGGAAACTGGACAATATCTGTGTTTAACGACAAAGCTGTCAATGATAACCAGAAAACAGTATTAATGACCAGTAGATTTTTTTTTTATCAACCTGGGGGCCATTTCACGAAGCCGTCACAAAGTGAGATCAATTGCAGTTGCCATGACGTCGTATCTCTTCACTGGTATCCATTGGCAACTAGGTTTCGTTTGTGATGCGACTGCTTTGTGAAACGAGCCCCTGGGTGAAATTTGATAGCAAGTAGTGTACTCTTTTGATCCCTTTTACATTTGTATGTTGAATAATCCAGCTTCATGTAAATAACTCTTTGCATATTAGATTAAGAAAACATTAACCTGGGTTTATTTTAAAACCAGTCATTTCATGTATTTCACAGCATCCTTTGCAGACCTCTCATCTTTGGTCCTTTTTTATTTTGTACATGGGTTCCCATATATAAACATTGTGTATCTAGTGCAGTGTTAATCACTTATGATTGTCCAATTGTAGAAAGCTGACTGTTTATGTTATCCTAATTTATGTTGCAGGCATTTAGTCCGTGAACCTAAGGTGAAGTTAAAATATCAACAGATTATAACAAACAGTTTTGTTGAGGTAAGCAAAACCCCATACTGCATTAACATGTTGGTCATTTTGCTCCATACATGATACACACAGCTAGATGGCTTAAAGCACCCCATCCCTCTATTTCAATATGGAATAGTGGTCACATATTTTTTCTCAAGCTCACAGCATAAGCTAATGAAGCGCAATATAGACACCCTAATATCTTGTGTCTCGGTCACTCGTTAAGATGGACACTAACACACATTGGCTCAATCTACTGGTAAAATCCCATGTTATTTGAAACTGAACTGTGAGAATGATACAGACACAGGTCTTCCATCAATGCAGGGCAGGTTCGAATCTCACTCAGACCAAATAAGATTGAACAATTTCTGATTGGATTTTTCACCCGATCAGGATATGTGGAAGAGTTGCCAGGTATTTGTGAAGGCTGGGTGTTTTCTCCCGACAAAGAGCTTGGTTTCCTCCCCTACTGAAATGGCAACGCTGCCATATAAGTGAAATAATCTGAAGTTGACTATGGCATAAAACATCAATCAATCAACATTCAGTAATTTGCTGATTTCATACATGTACATCTTCATCCACTTTATCCATAAGGATTCGACCATTAGAAAAGAAATATGCTAAATGAGGCCAGACAAATTTGGTCATTGGAGGGAATTTAAGGCAAAGTGTGTGAAAATGGTTATCCTGAAACACAACTCCACATCTCCATTTTTGTCTGACTCAATGGAAAATTTAGGCCATTAGAATGGCTGAATATTTAGAAGAAATACGGTAGTCACTCTACATTGGTTTCCTTTTCACCTTAGTTATACCTGTATGTGTAGTGATAATACCAATCTTTTACCTGTCTTGATTTACCAAAAGACACTTTTAATACCAATAATATTGACGATTGCCTTAATTTTTAGTTATGTTCACAACCTCTGAAATATAGGGATTTCCACCTAGTAGATAATTTAAGAGTGTGCACTAAAACTAACTCACATAAAACTTCAGTCTGTTAGCATGATGGTTAATAGCATTTAATGTTATTAAGAAATGTTACAAATATTTTATTTTTTTTTCTGTTTTTGTATTGCAGTGTAATAAACTTTTAAGATGGTGCCCAGCCCCTGACTGTGGTCATGCTGTTAAAGTAGGTTATTATGATAGTAAACCAGTTACATGTCATTGTGGACATACATTCTGGTAAGTACTCAATATATTGTAACATTTTCTGGGCACTATCTTATTGTGACTTTTAATGTACTAAAGCCAACAATTACTATCTGTTCAGAAATTAGATGTTCAAACATTAGCCATTCAGGACTGAATCCATTATGCCATTAGGCATTAGAAATTCAGGACTGAATCCATTATGCCATTAGGCATTAGCTATTCAGGACTGAATCCATTATGCCATTAGGCATTAGCTATTCAGGACTGAATCCATTATGTCATTAGGCATTAGCTATTCAGGACTAAATCCATTAGGCATTAGCTATTCAGGACTGAATCCATTAGGCATTAGCTATTCAGGACTGAATCCATTATGCCATTAGGCATTAGCTATTCAGGACTGAATCCATTAGGCATTAGCTATTCAGGACTGAATCCATTAGGCATTAGCTATTCAGGACTGAATCCATTATGCCATCAGGCATTAGCTATTCAGGACTGAATCCATTATACCATTAGCTATTCAGGACTGAATCCATTATGCCATTAGGCATTAGCTATTCAGGACTGAATCCATTATGCCATTAGGCATTAGCTATTCAGGACTGAATCCATTATGCCATTAGGCATTAGCTATTCAGGACTGAAACCCATTATGCCAATATCTGTTCAGGCATTAGCTTTTCATGACTGAAACCCATTATGCCATTATCTGTTTAAGCATGAGCTATTCAGGACTAAAACCCATTATGCCATTATCTGTTCAGGCATTAGCTTTTCATGACTGAAACCCATTATGCCATTATCTGTTCAGGCATTAGCTTTTCATGACTATTATCTGTTCAGACATTAGCTTTTCATGACTGAAGCTTCCCATATCATGGGACATTATGTATTCAGGATTATATACCATTGTGGCTTTATATGTTCAGACATTAGTTGTTCAGAACCTAAGATCAGCATGCTATTATCTGTTCAGACATTAACTCTTCAGAGCTGAAGCCCATTAGAACATTATGTGTTCAGACATCAGCTATTCAGGGGTGCAGTCCATAGAGTCATAACCATTTGCTGTTCATGACTAAAGCCCATCTTGGCATAGGTTCAAGCATTTGCTGTTCATGACTAAAGCCCATCTTGGCATAGGTTCAAGCATTTGCTGTTCATGACTAAAGCCCATCTTGGCATAGGTTCAAGCATTTGCTGTTCATGACTAAAGCCCATCTTGGCATATGTTCAAGCATTTGCTGTTCATGACTAAAGCCCATCTTGGCATATGTTCAAGCATTTGCTGTTCATGACTAAAGCCCATCTTGGCTTAGGTTCAAGCATTTGCTGTTCATGACTAAAGCCCATCTTGGCATAGGTTCAAGCATTTGCTGTTCATGACTAAAGCCCATCTTGGCGTAGGTTCAATCATTTGCTGTTCATGACTAAAGCCCATCTTGGCATAGGTTCAAGCATTTGCTGTTCATGACTAAAGCCCATCTTGGCATATGTTCAAGCATTTGCTGTTCATGACGAAAGCCCATCTTGGCATATGTTCAAGCATTTGCTGTTCATGACTAAAGCCCATCTTGGCATAGGTTCAAGCATTTGCTGTTCATGACTAAAGCCCATCTTGGCATAGGTTCAAGCATTTGCTGTTCGTGACTAAAGCCCGTCTTGGCATAGGTTCAAGCATTTGCTGTTCATGACTAAAGCCCATCTTGGCATAGGTTCAAGCATTTGCTGTTCATGACTAAAACCCATCTTGGCATAGGTTCAAGCATTTGCTGTTCATGACTAAAGCCCATCTTGGCATAGGTTCAAGCATTTGCTGTTCATGACTAAAGCCCATCTTGGCATAGGTTCAAGCATTTGCTGTTCATGACTAAAGCCCATCTTGGCATAGGTTCAAGCATTTGCTGTTCATGACTAAAGCCCATCTTGGCATAGGCTCAAGCATTTGCTGTTCATGACTAAAGCCCATCTTGGCATAGGTTCAAGCATTTGCTGTTCATGACTAAAGCCCATCTTTGCATATGTTCAGACATTAGCTGTTCAGGGCTGAAGTCCATCTTGGCATAAGTTCAGACATTAGCTTTTCACGACTGAAACCCATTATGTCATTATCTGTTCAAGCATTAGCTTTTCATGACTGAAGCTCCCCATGTCATCTGTTCAGACATTAGCTATTCAGGGCTGAAGCCTATTGTGACTTCTGTTCAGACATTAGCTGTTCAGGGCTGAAGCCTATTGTGACTTCTGTTCAGACATTAGGTGTTCAGGACTGAAGCCCATCTTGGCATATGTTCAGACATGAAGCCCGTTGTGACTTCTATTCAGACATTAGCTGTTCAGGGCTGAACACCATCTTGGCATAAGTTCAGACATTAGCTTTTCACGACTGAAACCCATTATGTCATTATCTGTTCAAGCATTAGCTTTTCATGACTGAAGCTCCCCATGTCATCTGTTCAGACATTAGCTATTCAGGGCTGAAGCCTATTGTGACTTCTGTTCAGACATTAGCTGTTCAGGGCTGAAGCCTATTGTGACTTCTGTTCAGACATTAGGTGTTCAGGACTGAAGCCCATCTTGGCATATGTTCAGACATGAAGCCCATTGTGACTTCTATTCAGACATTAGCTATTCAGGGCTGAACACCATCTTGGCATATCTTCAGACATTAGCTGCCCAGGGCTGAAGCCCATCGTGACACTATTTAGTTAGAAATGCAGATCACACTATCATAATATAGGCTGTTTAGACATAGGCTTTTCATGCCACTTAAATGAAGCCTAAATTAAAAACACTGACATCCAAAAAGCCATAATAACACCTGACATTTTTCTGCCTGCACCACGCCACAATTCGGCGAAACAGCTGTATGATGTTAGATTTATTTGGGAATTTGTCTAAAAAGCAAATTTTGTCACATAATATTATGTTTTCTAATAGTGTATTGATGTTGATTTGTTCAGCTTTGCTTGTGGCGAGAACTGGCACGACCCTGTAAAATGTGTCTGGCTTAAGAAATGGATCAAGAAATGTGACGATGACAGTGAAACATCGAACTGGATAGCTGCCAATACAAAGGTATTGTTCCAGCAAAACTGCCTGGTGGCCGTTTGAATGTCCGCTTTCTATTTTGATTTTAATATGATATATGATGTTACGGTTAAAGCTGGACTTGAATGGGTTTTTTTTTAATGAATTAACTGGGCAAGTTATTACCAGAATACGACCGTCCTGGTCGGTGATATGAGCATCAAGTTTCGTATTAGGTCAATACATTGTATTGGACAAGTTTAAGTCGTATTGGTGAAGTTAAGTTAAATGGCGTTTGTAGACGATATCATCACAATAATTCTGGACCAGGCTAAATGACCTCACTCATAAAGTATTTTACTATGATGCCTGCCATGCATAACTTAAGCTTAGCTTTAGCTTGATACACTTTTAAATAACCCAGCTGCAGCCCTGAGAAATGAGCAAGAAATTTAGGCAACTATCCAAAAGAAAACAAAAACAAAAAAATTCCTTGTGATTATTGGTCTAACTATATAGGTAAATAATTGCCAATAATTGATGATCTGTCTTACTTCAATGTCATACGGACTTTTGTCTACATGTTTGTGTTTTTTGTTGGCAATAAAATGGGTATAGCATTTTAAGACATATCATGACACATTATACACAGCGTAAATCATCCACTAGTTGTTTTGGGGACTTCATAAAAATTCAGATTGATTTCAAATCTATCATTTAAAGTAGTTGTAACCTTGCTCAATTTAAATGTTATGAATTCCAGAATTAATATAGAGGAGCCTATGTTGAATTGCAGTTTGTTCAAATATAGGGATAATATGTGTCAGAACTTGTGTTCTTGCTTTCATTGCATAAACCAAATAATGTTGATTTATATTTACAATTTTTCTAGGAATGCCCAAAATGCCATGTTACTATAGAAAAAGATGGGGGCTGTAATCATATGGTGTGTAAAAATCAGAATTGTAAAGCTGACTTTTGCTGGGTATGTCTTGGACCTTGGGAACCACATGGGTCTTCATGGTAAGCTGAAGTTGTCATGATATAGTTTAACTAGCCATTAGTTATGTAAGTGGATGAGCCAGGGAAAAACTACATGTGAGGGTGGATCTTTTTCTTACACTTTGGAGTTATTCCTGCTAATTCTGCTCAATAACCCCAGTATTGTCGCCATATTAATGTCAATTACTTCTCAAACTGCTTAGTTAAAAAATGAAACATTTTACTTGATAAACCATTATTATCCATGAGTTGTTCGGACAACTCAGCTAGTAGAACAATATCCTTACATCACATATTTTCATCTATGGCCGAGTGGTCTTTCCACTTGATGCTCTATGTGGAAGAGTTACCAGGTACTCACCGAAGGTAGAGGGTTTCTTCAGGGCAAGGGGCCCTGTTTCTTGCCCAACTAAACCCAACATAATAGCATAAAACCATCATTCTCAGACTGTACTAAAAATATTGTTGTGTGGTCATGTGTTTTAGGTATAATTGTAATCGATATGATGAGGAGGAGGCCAAAAAAGCTAGAGATGCCCAGGAAGTCAGTGTAAGTAATCCAAAAGGAAAACGATCTTGTTAACAATTTTCATGAATGGAAGGTCTTTATTTCAATAAAGGGCGTTTCTACACTAGCTATAAAAAGGTAATAACGTTTATTGACATATGCATTTTTTTCTTCTGTTATTAGCGATCAAGAGCTGCATTGCAGCGTTACCTTTTCTACTGTAACCGTTATATGAATCACATGCAGAGCTTGAAATTTGAACATAAGGTAAGGACAAACATACAAATTTATACACTGAAAGTTTTGCTGCGACCCAACTCAACCCGACTGGAAAATAGTTGTGTGTCGTGTATACTGGTCTAAGATGCCACGCAACTCAAGCCGACTGACCCAACTTGAGTCGGGTCGCAAAGCTCAGTGTATACCGGCCTTAAGGTTAATAAGAAAAAAGAATTTTGGCCTGAATAATCTGCTAAGAGTTGACCATGAGCTGCCAAAATCCACACTTTTTTCATCATTTCTGATCGTCACAACAGTAAGAGGCTTTGAAGACCATCGAAAAACTAAATGATTGGCGTTGGAATATGAAAATCCTTACAGTATGTGGCCTGTACGAACCGAAAACATGGTCGAAAAGTAAACAAAATTTAAGTAACCGAGACAACCATTCATTCATTCTAAGCCAAAGTTAGTATAAAACAATACTCTAACGTACATTTTCGAGACTAGAAGCACTATAACGCTTCTGAATTATACGTCTTGAGAAAAATAGTCAATAATTTCAACATTCTGTTTTAAGGTCAAAATATCAACATTTTGGCAGCTCATGCCCCTTTAAATTGTTTATAAGATGGTGAATTTTTACCACAAAAGCTTCAATATTTTGGTTCTATTTCAGTTGTATATGTCTGTCAGACAGAAAATGGAGGAGATGCAACAACACAATATGTCGTGGATAGAAGTCCAGTTCTTAAAGAAAGCTGTAGATGTGCTCTGTCAATGTAGACAGACCCTAATGTATACATATGTATTTGCATTTTACCTTAGGAAAAACAACCAGTCTATAATTTTTGAAGTAAGTAACTCAGATTTATAATATGTGATCTTGAGCCTGGAGTCATCATCTTTATAAGTGAAATGCTCTTGAATCCAGTGTAAAACTGTAAAGAATCAAACAAAACTATAGCTAAGTATATTAATATAGGATTATAGTGTAAAAAATTTACCAAAGTCGTGTTATCCATGGGTTTAAATTGTCATATTTTCTTATTGTTAGTGATGATTTTGATTCAAAGGACGGATATCATGATATTGTGTGTTTTTGGTTTATTATAACAACCTATGATTGTGTACAAAGATCCAAATGATAGCTTTGTTTTTAATAAAATTAGAAACTTGTCTCCATGTTTATGTTATTCAAGCGGATTTTCCATGTGTTTTAGTGTTCATAAATATACGATATGTTCCATAGTGTTTGGTGTTTTCCCCCACCATCTCTCCCACTTATATGGTGCAAAAAGAGCAAACCTGTACACTGAGAAGCTCCTCAAGCTTTTGCTGGCAACCATTATACATCAGTATGTGGAATGGAAGGAAGTTTTCAAGTTTTTACCTGTGTTTTGGGGGGGATAAAGTGGGGATGGAACCTGTGATGATTGGTGGAAGAGGTGACAGTGCAGCACTCCAATCAGTTAAAGAATGAGATCCTGTCTGTCCCAATTCATTTAATAAACTATATGTACTCAACTTTTTACAGGAAAATCAGAAGGACTTAGAGAATGTGACTGAACAACTATCAGAATACTTAGAGAGAGATATCACTTCAGATATCCTGGTAGACATCAAACAAAAAGTCCAAGACAAATATAGGTACGAATTTTATTTGTATATTCTTTTTTGACATTGATGGTCCCACGCAGGCCTTCCATCTATAGGTTTGGGTTTGAATCCCACTTAGATCTATTAGAATTGTGTGTTCGGGTTTCTTATGATTTTCCGAACTCATTTTCGGCCAAAACACCTGGCAATGCCGTGACTATACACCAAATTCGGACAAGGGCTCGGTCTGATCTCCATGTTAAAAGGGGTGCCTCGATGGCTCATTTGGCAGATTGATAGTCGCTCAATCAGACACCACCATCCCCAGCTAAACCTGCAAATGTTGAGTCTGGCATTACACATTAATAAACCCTCTGAAAAAGGCTTAAAGGGTATCCCAAATGCTTCCAATTTCCTTGAGTTACCAACGGAAGGTCGTGGGTTTCCTCCAGGCATAGAGCCCGGTTTCCTCCCACCATAAAACTGGCAACGCCGCCATATAAGTGAAATAATCTTGAACGCGGCGTAAAACACCAAACAATCAAACCAATTTCCTTGAAATGACATTTTATACTAGCGTAAAATGACTCGAAAATAATTGCTGATTATGTGGATAACATGCCCAGAAACGGATAAAGAAAATTTTTTACTGGTTTCGACTGCTTCCCCCCAGTTGCTTAAAGCCTGAAGAAATTTTTTGGAGGGGAGTTGACATAAGGTTGCATTTTCTGAATAACTATGTGTGGCAAATAAACCTCCTATGTTATTAAAGACCAGTAAAAGTTATTTTAAATAAAATTATCTATATTGCAGCATTTGGGATACCCTTTATTTTAATTGTTTATGAGTTTTCTTGTTTACAATGGGATTTTTCCCCCAATTCAGATGATACACGGCATGCACACAATATAAAAAGCAATAGTTCAATTTAAACTGAATCATAGGCATCTCAAACAAAATAATTCCACTTTTCCTTTCAATTTTAGCTGTATTACTTGATAGAACCACCCCTTTACATTTATAATTATAAATCATGTGTTCCTTTGTTTTGTAGGTACTGTGAGAGTCGTAGGAAAGTGTTATTGGACCATGTACATGAAGGCTATGAGAAAGAACTATGGGATTACATGGAAAGTCTCTAATTATTCCAACTTAAACAGGCAACAAGAACACTAACTATTGGGTGCTTCTCTAGGAAGTCTTCAGCGTTTTTTTTTTTTGTTTCCTTCTTTTTTTGTTTTTGTTATATGATCATATGTTTACTGGTTGTATGTTGTGAGAATCGACTCCCTTTAGAAAGTTCATTCGACCCTATTTCGCTTTTTTTTTGTCCCAGCATTTTTTTCTCGCATTGCCTAAATTGTAAATAACTCGGACTGTCTGAAGATTTAACTGGACTGTTTGCAATCTATTTTCTATCTTATTTCTCCATTGTTTATGTACTGACAAATACACAGATAGAAATACCTGACAACTTACACATGGATTAAGTTAAAACAGTTAATTGTTAGAGGATTATTTATACTATAACCCCAAGCCTTCCCCTGTGTATACATTGAACCTTTTTATGTAGGTTATGTTTTCCAAATTTACCTCATCAAAATAAGTCATTATTTGCTTTCTTTTGCACCGACAATAATTCTTCATACGAAACATTCATTCTGTAAATTGTTTTTATTTTGTCGAACAAGAACGGTTAAAGATGCGGTATATAGAAGATATAGGAGGTCTTGTTTTGAATGGTACCTGATCTTAGTGCTTTACTGTGTGTGATAATGGATTTTGTTGAGTTGCTTATGGTTGATTGATTGATTGATACATTTGTTTTTCTCCCCTTGCCCAATTTTCCCGGGGCAGTTTGGACATTTGTGTATTATTATTACCATTTCTTGTTCTCTCCATCTAAATACATATCTATACTTATATGAGAACTGTAGATATATACTTATTCAATTAAAGGAGAAATCACTGGTTTTAATCTGCCTTGTCCTTCAATTTCTTCATTAACATTATAACATACAGAGAGAGTAACCTATCACCGTTATATACGGAGTAATTGTGCAATCTGTGGCTCAGTATTTAGATAGACGCTCAGGCACAGCACTAGTCTTCAACTCATAGGTTCAGGGTTTAGTGCAGCACAAAACGTCAGATATGAATGCTACCATTGTTCACTTAAAGGGACATGCCTGGAACAAATATTGTTAAACTGTGTGCTATTCGACTTGTCTGTATAAAGATGAGATTTCCAGATGACATAAAGGTTTACCAGACTACAATGACAGCCAAGACTTAGTGGAGTAACTGTGTAAATCTACTGTTTGGGTGAAAACAGACTTTCATTCCCTCTTATTTTTTTCCCTGATCTGTAGGTCATTGAAAATTTACAATAAACCAAAGCGCGGTTTCTTTTTATAGGTCCTGTTAATCATCATTGTTATTCCAGGTCTGTAAATATCAGAAAGGAGGGTTGTCAAGAAAGTTATTACTGTACTTGATTATTTTACAGCAAACTGAAGATTATTTCACTTTAAGACAGTTTGCCAGATTAATTGAGGACTACAATAATTCTGAATCAGACAGACATTGAGAAATATTAATGGAGTTGGTACATACATGTAGCTGTATGCTTCTTGTTACTTCTGGGGGCTGTTTCTCAAAACATTTATGCCTGACATAACTTTGTTGCCATGACAGTTGGGCATAAATCTTTGGAGTAACAGCTATGATCACAAGTCTTTTCACTAACAGATTACAATATCTTGAAGTTACCTGATTGATTGTTTGGTGTTTTACTCAGCGCTCAAGATTATTTCACTTATATGGCGACGTTGCCCGTTTTATTGAGGGAGAATCTGAAATTGAACAGCTCAAGTCACATTCCAGGAGATTGAGGACTTATTTTTGTCTACCCTGAAGTTGTTGGAAAACCATATATAACAAAGTAGTCATTACATTTAAACAGGATTCAGTAATTGAAGTATGTGCTTTGACACCGTGGAATTCACCCAAGCCTTTCCACAATAGGTGGATGCGTACACGAGGTCTGGTTAGAGCAAAGCACTATTGTGACAAATGGAGTTTGGCTGTTCCGAATCCAAATGTTTCTCAAATTTAATCAGAACCACAGTTATGTTAAACTTCTTAAAAACATTAATTGATGTAACAAAGAAGATTTAACAAATATTAATGAATATTTTAGTCCAACGTTGATATTTTGCTATACTTGCACTTTAAGAACCACAGGAGCCTGGTAAATAACTGATGAACAAAATTGGGCATACATAATGTCAAAACTACCGGCTGAAGATCAGCTTTTGTCTATTGAATTGACATTTTTTCAAATTGTGGAATGACAAATATTTGTAACAGAAGACAAAAGTTTTAAAAAATATATTTATATTGATAAAAATGGATACAATGTGTAAGACTTAAATTAATCTTGAACTGCTACTGCATACAAAAAAAAAATGGAATGAAGTCCAACATAGATTGTATATTTCACAGTTGAGGATTTAGGTTAATTTAACAATAAAAAAATATTACCTGGATCAATTTTAGTTCAGCAGATAATGTAAAACATCACAAAAACTAGGAATTATTTGAGACCAAAGACAGATGTACATATAATGACATATGAGTGGAAAATTATTAAAAAGCTTGCTGTGAATCAACTGTCCGATTTATGCAACATTTAACAATATATATATATTATTTTTTTTGTTAAAAACTACCTTCTGGGTTAAAATAACAATGGAGACAAGTCCCTGTCCCCAAATATATATTCAACAAAATATCCATATATTTCATAATCTACCTATATACATTGCATTATTTCGTATATATGTCACACATATAAAATAAATATTTGATAAACTTGAGTTACATTTTACCCAAATCCAGTATTAACTAAGGGGAGGGATGATTTTGACATCATTTTTGAAAACTAATAATAATATTTTATTACGTGAGCAGGAAATTTTATTATTAGAACCAAGAGAAAAACCTATTTGTTGTAAAAAAAAAATGTTGCAATAAACTTAGGTTTAAATGAATGATACCAATTTAGTTTTAAAAAAAATCATTTTAACAAACAATGGATAAAAAATACAATGCCTGATCATGAAAAGTAATAAAAAAAAATGTATAACTAACAACAATTTCTCCACATATATTCAAAACCAGGTTAATGTTTTCTTTCTTTAACATTTATCAAGAGGTACATGTAACTTCAACTGTGGTGATAAGACAATTTCTCTCCATACACCATGTAGTTTTGGATCCATTGTAAACAAGTAAAGAATAGTTTTTAAATTGTATGAGACTTCCCTCGATAGATTCTACACCCTTTGTTGATTTCCTAATATATTATAATATAAGTCTTTATACAGATTCCAATAACAAACAAAGCTATAAAAAACACTATGAAATAACATATAAAACAGTACCTATCCTAAACACAATTAATATATTTATAAAGCCTAAAACACAAGGACACCATTAATACATGTACATAATTTACCAGCTTATTGAGTATTTCAAATCTTTATGTACCAATTCAGAACTTATTGCACAGTAAAAACTTTATATAATAACAGTGATGTGTGTTACAAAAAGAATGGAGAGGAAGTTTTAATCACAAAATGAATGTATTTCTTCTAATAAAAACATTAAGATTTCTAATGTTATTGAGCATTACTCTAACACGTTAGCTGATTTTAAAGTAAATTTAACCAACGATTTTGTTCCATATGCACTAAATATTGAAATTAAAATTAGATATTTGGTGCATAAAATCTAAATCAGTTCTAGCAAAGGTAGCCCACCCGGTGTATACAAATAATGGCCATTTAGTGGCAGCTTTCATTCTATCCTCTCTTCAAAGATATGTGACCAGGGCCTAGTTTCACAAAGGTGATCTTAATTACCAATGGCAACGTATACCTTTAGCATTGGTTGCCATGGTAGTTAAGATCACACTTAGCTCGCTTTGTGAAACTAGGAAACTTAGATGATGGATACAAGAATTATAAGCTTGTACTTATTTTTACACCTTTTATAAAATAAACAAATCATATCCTCATAAATTGTCGTATGAGCAGCAATGGTGCCTACTTAGTGAACTTTTGATTGATTGATGTTTTATGCGGCACTCAAGTTTTTCAATTAATCACAGTTAATTAGTAAATATATTGGTACAGGTAAAAATAGAAACTTAAGTATTTACAATTTAAGTGTTCATGAGTAGAATATCTAGTATAATAATATGTAAATATATTTGTGTAGCTATTTAAAAAAAAACTTTACAGGTATCACAGCTCAAGAGCAGACAAAATTGGTTTGTATTTTACAGTAAATATTTACCGTAGATTTGGGGTTGGAATGGGTGATATGTGGGATGATGTGGGGAACTCCCAGAACATGCTAATATGAGAGAGCTGTACTATCCCTTGAATAGGAAAACAAGCTCGCATGAAAGGTACAGTCAGAGTATTATCATCGCTGGAACCCACACTCAGTTTTACCGATGGGCAAAGTGGATGAAAAAAAAACATCAATTCTAATTTGATATGCATGTAAACTTTGATTGGTCCCTACATACATGTAGTTCTGTGGCGGAAATTGGACCAATCACAATTCGTGTTACAAAAAAGCACATCTGATGAACAAAACAAAGATGGATGACTTTTTTTTTTGTATGCAAGAAGCCTTTCTGGAGAAAACATTTTCTTAACTTTAGAGATGACGAAACAGCTATGTTTTTATCGTTGTACCTCACATCCTGCCAATGAAAAGTTTGGGGAAATGCGGAAGTCAGGCAAACATTTCAGGCTGCCGCTTGTTAACGAGTCTCTGTCTACTGGTAAGGTTAGTTGACTGCTAAACTATGGCAGAGTGTCTGATTGGTCTGTCAGTGAATGGGTGTTCCTAGTAAAACAACGCTATTCCAACTTGTTGCAATTTTATCCCTGGGCTCTGAGGATGGAGTATTATTATTTTGATTACATATTACATGTCTTAAACAAATATTTGTTGGTTATCTTCTAACACCACCATCTTTGAACACTCCTCTTGTGTCTTACGAAGCTGGCTTAAGTTACCTCAGACGTTAATCAGAGTTACAACTATAGTAACTTGCACCCTGGATGCAACCGGTCCATGGTGATGCCTAGGCGCATCTAGACGCCAGTTTTGTAGGAGCTGTCACATTGAACCAAACTGACTCCCGCTCTTCTTGTTTTCTCCATTCATCAAAATTTGTTTGAATGAAGCATGTGTAGAATCAACTAGATCATCTTAAAACAACCACTCCTTTACTCAAAATGATTGTGAGTCATAAAAAATGTAGGCCTATCCATTTATAAAGAATATGCAAGGCAAGAATGACAACAAAAAAAACACAACCTTGTTGATGACACCAATACTAAACAGAACAAACAAACACCTATGAAGTAGTCACTGATAATTAAAAAATAGTGAGGACTTTAAAACTGAAAGGAGACAAAAACTAGTTAAGATGTAGTTCTGTGTAAAAAAATGTTCAAATAGACTAATCCAAAGACAAGAGAGGACCCTCCTCACTAGATACAATGTTAAAACCTCTGAAAACCTCATTAACATAGGGTTTCTTTCACAGACCAACAGAATTATAATATCATAATAAAAAAAACAATGCATTTTTCTCTAAACCATTATGACGGGTTCTGACAATGTACATTATTGCTAAATAATTATTGTTAAATAATGTAAAACCAGTCATCAAATTTGGGACTACCAAGAATAGGTAAGAATACCCGCTTTACCAAGAACACAACAGGGTTGCTGGAATCCACTTTTAATAGTGACCTTCAGGCATAGTAATACCTGTGAAGGTCAACTGTCTCATAACAATGGTAAAAATACAAAATATAAACCCAACAAATAAATGATTACGCCTAAAATAATAAATAAAAATGTTGCATTTATATAAAATGATATTTTCATACTGTTCATAGATGTTCAACATGTGATTGGAGGCTTGTCTGATGTTGTATCTGATAGACTGCCATAAGACGATGCAGGGTTAGGCGGTAAGATATGGTCCGATGATGACGTCCCTTCATTCACTACACGTCTTAGTCTCTGCAAAGCTGTGGAAATCAAAAATAGTTGAGTTGAAGACACCGATTTGCTAGTCACTAAAACATGTTGATCAATGTCGATTAAAACAGACACAGTGAGAAAGGTAAAAACTATTGAAGGATACTTGTTGGAGAACAGTAACTATGATTGATTGATTGATTATTTGGTGTTTTACGCCGCTCTCCAGTGACTATGAAACCTTTATGAAAAATCATCCTACCCAGTACCCAGCTTTTAGCACTCTATATCGGACAAACATTTAACCTTAAATTTTTAAGTTATGTTTCCATGGAAAACGTTAAAAATAAAAAATAAATCCGTTATTTTTATTTTCCAATAGTTGAAAACCGCAATAGGCACATCTACACATGATGGTTGTTCCACACACCAAGTTTCATTGAGTCATGCCGAATAGTTTCCGAGTTCTGCTCCAGAAACGAAATCGGGACAGACGGAGCCCAATTCAATATCCCTCCCACCAAACTTTGTTTGGCGGGGGATAATTAGAAACCAAGACCCGCTTTAACAAGGTCAAGCTCACTCAAATCGACGAGTTTTTCTCTAAATATTGGACCTATTAAATAGCCATGTTTCAGAAAACAAGCTTTAGGTTGATACCAGATAGCTTGAGTGGCAAGCCAAGCTTTTTTTAAAATTAACCGCGGAGGCACTTAATGTGCAAGTAGCCAAAAGCATCACAAATGTATTGTATATATGTAGTCCTGAAATAAATGTTGGCGCGGAAGAAGAAATTTCCTCGTATATTATTCAGTAGTTTAAGTGTGTGGTTTAACACAACAATTTGGAGAAAATCGCAGAGGATGCATTTATGACGTCACATCCAGACTAGCTGCATTTGTGAGAATGCCATCGAATCAAAGGACGTTTCAACTTGTGTGGTCCATAAAACGAATACACATGGATATTTTAGACAAAACTTGATTTAACGCTTCACTTGCACTTGAAGTATTTAAGACCCACATACAGAATGGCTATGTTGAATCAGTGCAAAGTATCACACGTTGATGCTATGTTCAACATGTAGTTGAATCAGTGCATCCCCGAATATTAAATGTTGATGCTATGTTCAACAACATGTAGCAAACATTCTATAGAATAGAAAATTTGTAATGATCCCTGTAAACAAAATGACATACCGTGTTTCCGCCTGGTTCCCAGTTTCTGTGGTATTAATGTCAACAGGGCAATGAAGGCTAGGACTGCAGCACCAGCAGGTAAGAAACTCACAACACCTCTATAATACCATTCACACTTAGGACAACAATCTCTATGGAAAATAATTACATAATCTTGTAAATATATTGTACTTGAGGAGTCTTATCTTAAACAAATCGTCATATACTGACAGACCACAGTTTGTCAGTTTGATGGCAAGAGATTGGCCAGACTTCATTTTGCCCACAGGCCCAAAATTGAGCTGACGCGGCATTTAACATTATTATAAGACCTGAGGTTAACACCATTCCAACCTTTGGAATCAAGGCAACTGATTGTTTTCTGAGTTTTCGTCCACATGTATATCCAATGCATTAGATGCAAGAAATATTGGGTGTATGAAAAACAAGATGTTGGGAGCTACCGCTATAGCAAGCATCGGCCTAACAGTATTAAATGATTTAATTGGCTAAAGAACCGATGTAAAAGAAGGACAGCTGGGGAGGCTGAAAATTCAAGTCTACAATGCAGCTCTTTGATGACGTTAGCTTTCAAAATTACGAAGTTACATTTTTTTTTATTTTTTGCCACCTGATATATTTGACAGTTAGTCCTCTACTTCAATATCTACCATGTTATTTCTATTTTAATATTTCCTGCTTCCTCGGACAAAATTACAAGCAGACTATGAAATAAGGAGGTAAGAAATTTATTTCGGTTGGTCAAAAGTTTCCAAATGGCCGCTATTTTTGGTCTTGCGACCATTGGGATCTTTTTCAAATATAATATGCATATTTTTCATCTACAACATATGAGTGACAGATGTTGAACACAGCAAAATGGATAAATACGACATACCAGGTAAGTTGTTCTATCAACATTTAGTATAAAAAGATGATAGTGTATGAGACAGAGGGCAAATTTCCTGTTGAACATAACTTATCACATTACTATTGCCAATTGGCCAATCCAATGTAATATTGTATTTGGAACTTAGTCCAACTCCATGCAAAACTCTTAAAGGGGCTTAGTTCCCCTTGAGATAAAACATATAACAAGACAATGTTATAAGTAATATTTCTGACATAATTAGTACCCAGGTACTCGATGAAGGTTGGGCGTTTCCTCCGGGCAAAGAGCCCGATTTCCTCCCCTACTAAATCTGGCAACGCCGCCATACAAGTGAAATAATCTTGAGTGCGGCGTAAAACATTGATAAATCAATCAATCTGACATAATCCATGTATAAGTTAGAAGCTGTATGGAAACATCATAAACTAATCTGCAGAGAAGTTACTGTCATATAGAAATGTTACTGTTATGTCTTACAATGTTTTTAAAGATTGTCAATAAATTTTACTAACTTTCCCATCAACCAATCTATATCTATAAAGTAGGGTGATCAGGCAACAGAGTTAACATCTACATTGTTAGTGATTGAAATACATGCAATGCTACCCACACACTATTAGCTATATAAAAATAGCAAAAGAAAAAAAAACAGATATATTTTTCTAAGATGTTGAGATAAAGCACTTTGTTCACCATGTTAAGCTGAAAAACATTTTTAATTGACCACAGCACAAGGCAAAATCTAACAATTTCACACATGCAACATGCAAGAGAGATTCAGCATTCAGTAACACCAAGAAGAGAGAAAAGGTGAGGACATACAACCACAAATTGATATCAAAGATGGTCTTACCCAGATGGACATTGCAATGAATGCTTCCTGAATGACAAATCAGCAAACTTTATATATTTCAAAGTAGTTCCATTTTGTTTAAGTGGCATTTAGAAGTTGAGCATAATAATGAAGGAAAGAACACTCTTGCGTATGGATTTACAACTTCTTGGTTTATTGGGAACACGACGTTTCGGTGTAGCTCCTAACACCGTTATCAAGTGATGTTAGGAGCTACACCGAAACGTCGTGTTCCCAATAAACCAAGAAGTTGTAAATCCATACGCAAGAGTGTTCTTTCCTTCATTAGTTCCATTTTATTGTAATTGGCAGCTCCTGTAACTTTAAACATAAATCAAAGTCAAACCCATAAAGGGATATGAGCTGCCATAGCTGAATATTGAAAAATTTTGTTGAAATTGAATTAACCAATTGTTCATCATTTTTATCAGAAGTTATGAAAAAAGTTAAAGCTCATGTCGCTAAGGTAGAAAATATACCAAAATTAACTGGTTATACTAACACATATGGATGAAATTGGTTTTATCATTGTACTGATAGTGAAGTTTAACTGGTTATACTAACACACAAGGGTTCATCCAGAGGGGCGTGCCGCGTCCACGTGTCTTTTGGACACCTTGTGGTCAAAATTCATCTCATTTGGACACCCAATAATCCAACAATTTAACATGGTTAACATACAAAAGTAGGTCATAATGGACACCCAGTTTTGTGGAGAATGTGCATACATAGCACACACACATACTTACACACATGGATGGAATTCTTGGACGAGCATCACTGTCACTCCATTACTGATTTTATCCAGAAAACTCATAGCACCATAAACAAATGCACCACTTTCCTGTAAATAATGATTATTTCAAACAAGGCCATGTTGTTGGATTTTACATAGCAGAAATTTCAATTGTTTTAGAAATAGATTATTTCTAAGGACGCTAAAACACGCGGGCACAGGGAAAACCTTCTTGACTAAAATAACCATGGAGGCAAGTTTCTTATGGATGAAAAAGGGGTTATGTCCTTTAGAACTTTATAGTCAGTCATTCTGATATTACTCTGTAATATAGTGACAAAGTTCAGACCAAAGTACGGACCTTCAACTATGGCAATAACCCGGGTAAACTTTTAAGCTAAGTTCCAACAATTCTTAAATGTCTTTGTAGACCCCACATCTAGAATAACCGAAAGCACAACCAGTGGGATAGATTTCTCAGATAATTTGGCCAACAAATACTCAGTATTTTTGATAAAGCTAGGATGCCCATTCACTATTTATGAACACTGTTTATTATTGATAATCATTTTTCTACTTACTACATTTTCTTGTATCAGATCTGCGGTCATGGCAAGGGAGGTAACCAGCATGGTGGAGCCACCTATACCAATGAGTGTTGCAGCCCCATATACCATCTTTGCATTCTTCTCCTCAATAAAATACAGCCAAGCACAAGCTCCAAGAATAATAATATCACCAACAGCAAATGTAAGCTGAAAAAAAATACATACACAAATCCTGATAACATATATTAAACATTTCACACAGCTTACAAGTTTAAAACAAAATGCTGGATGATTAATGATTAAGTCTGACTAGGTTGAAATATATGTACATGTAGATTTAGTGAGAGATTACAAAATATGAAGCTTAAGACTTAATTGATTTCTTCAATCGTTAGGATGTATTTGACAAGAAGATTTTCCCTGTGCCCGAGTGTCTTAGTGTTTATAAAGATAACATACAGAATTTACAGAAGTTCTATGAATTTTAATTTCTATGCTGTAGAAGACTAATTGCAAATAATGAGGGCTTCATGTTAAAATTCCTGGAAAATAAAATTTCTCACTGATAGCCATGATGATTTTGCTACAAGACATTTTGAATACAGGATTGTGAATACAGGATTGTGAACGCTATAAAGTGAACCCCATGAAAACAGACCATAATTACCTTTCTGCCAAGTTTCTTGTTGATAATCCTCATTAACAATGATGTAACAAAACCTCCCACATACACAACCAGCGGTACAATGGCTATAGATTCCTAGCAAAGAAATAAAAAACATTTTATCGACTGACTGATTGATTGATTGATTGATGGACATGTATGCCTTAAACTAGCAGCTTCCAAATGAAGAGAACATTTTGTTGAAACAGAATTAGCTAATTGTTTGTAGTTTTTGTCAAGAAGTATGAAATGGGAGCTTTTTCTCCATATATCAATGTTGGAGATGTACGTCAAGTTAAATCTTTCAATGGCATTTAGATTGCAGACAGATAGTATTTTACTATTAGCATCTGCTATTATACTAAAAATATGTAGAAGATATCATGAAATTTAAAGTAAATCTCTACATATTATGCTAGCAGTTTTTTTTAAGGAAAGACTCTTTAGTTGGTATTGTTTTTACTACTTTTATTTACAAGAAAACAGCCATAAAAATAAAAAGTGGTTATCCATTATAAACCAGAAAGAGAGGTCATCTGCTATGTGACTTTGAAAACCAATAGACGAGAAATGTTGATTATCATAACACTAACACACTGCCTGGGAGGGAATATCTAAGGTATTGAGTGAAAAATGACTTACATCGTTTAAAAAGGTTTTGTTTGAATTTCTCTTTCTTTTACTTGTAGGAAGCATTGTGAGCCTTTAGGGTGATCATAAAGGTGGGAAAATAAAGCTGAGATTATGATACTGGTTAGGCAGTGTCAGTAGTTAATCCCAAACACACCCATGCAGCAGGTGTGACAAACATTACTCTGTCCCATTCTATAACCTAGGTTAGAGAAAATAGTTATTAGTATCTACCTTATCCTCTTTGAGTGTTTCTGTGAGGTACATAGGCAGGTAGATTTGAGAAATGTTCACAACCAGACGTGTACACATATAGACTCCAGCTACCTGAAATAGAGACGACCATCAGTATGGAATTGGAAACTCTTAACTGACTCAATTATTCAAATTTAAATCGTTTAGTTTTAAAATGACCTTCAAATCTTCCTTGTTCTTGAGAATCGAAAATTATGAGAAACAAATCTTAATTTTGACAGCTCATATCACTTTATCTTTTTATTAGATGCTAGTTCAACAAAAAGTTTTTTATTTGTGTTGCTTAGAAAAAAAGTCATAAATTTGGAAATTTACATTTTGGTACATGTAGCTTATCACTTTCAGTTGAAAAAAAAACTACATGTGATCATTAATTTCTCAATTGCTGTTATTAGTTTCATTTTATTTATCAACACCTCTAATCACAATGCCAAGTCAAAGCTACAACTGAAAACATTTAATAGCAAGGCACAATGATTGAATGTCAAATCAGAGGAAATCTATTGAAAAAGATCATTATATTGAAAAAAATGTTTCCAAAATTCATCAAAAAAAGATACAGTACTGACCTGAAAAAATTGGTGTTCCTTGAGCCAGCACTTCCATGACATGATTTGACTCTCCATGGAAATCTCTATTGTACCAGCGTAGGAGTTCTCCACTCCATTTACACACTTATTTATTACCTCCCTTGGTTTCTCTCGAGTTCCAAGGTGGAAGATGAGAACAAACAAAATGCCAATGCCAAGTGCTATAAAAACCAAAAGCTAGGAGGAAAAAGTAACAGAAAAATGAAGATAATTTACATTGAAGTGATGATTTAAATTATGATAATCGATTATCAACTGGGATTTGAACATACATACAAAATAATGAGAAAAAATAGTTCTTTTGGCTATCAAGCACATACATTTACAAAGAAGCTTAGCGACATTTTGTATTTTAAATTGAAAATTTGATTTGTAAACAAATGCTGAGCCAGAGAATGAGCAAAATCAGCCTAATGATTGAAATCACTTAAATGAGGTAACAGTAAACAAATTTTAGATACCCATCTATGAAATGGACAAAACAGAAAACAGATTTGTTACAAGGAGTGGAAAAGTCGGTCAATAATTAAAGTTGAGATTGTAAACTACAAACAAAAAACACCTGAAAGTAATGCAACACATTACATGGATTCCTATCAATCGGTTGGACTATAGGCTTTATTTTTACGTATGTTTTACGCTGTCGTTATGGATTTGATTAAACATAACAGGACATATTTAATTTAAGTGGTTTTACTCATAGCAAACTTGGACAAGTTGAAACGTCAAAAAGGCTGCAGAGACGAGTGTGCCTTTAGAGGTGAATAAGAAAATGTCCGGCTCACCTGAAAACGAGGTGCATCCATTTCTGATAATGACTCGGTATCCCCGGAGACTTGTTGCATTGTAAATATCAGCCAAAATATACCATAAACCATCAGATTGGACAAAACTGTACAAGCATACCTGAAACAGACAGATTGCTTGTTATTGATACAGGGAATATTGAATGATTGATGATGATTTTCGCAGCTCTCGATTATATCACTTAGATGGCAGTGTTGTAAGGTTTAGTGTGCGCATGTGGCAACTCTCCCACATAGGATGTTCAGATGAAACACTATCTAATTTTGTGAATGAATCAGTTTTTGTGGCTTAAAATATATAAGCATTCCATAAATTCACATTTGGCTACCTCTATTAACTATTGAGTTCAAATTGACTAAATAAAGACTTAATGCACTACAAAGCTATGTTTGTGATGATTTCACTTGATGGAACGGATTGTTCAAATCTCACCTAAGTCCATTGAGTTCCACACGTTCATGTTCATCAGAAGTAAGTTCAGGAATAAGAGAGAGATGGGAAATTTGAACAGACGCCCAACCAAATTGGAAGATAATCACAAATGGTGCATAGTAAATAAATCTGGAGAGGTCCGGTGCATGAGAACAAGTAATACACTGGTTAAATACAAACACGAAACTCCCAAGGACACAAACAGTACCTGATGACAAAAAGTAAATCACTATAATATAAACTACTTCTGAAGAACACTATATACATGTAATTAAAAGGCTAAAAAGCTTTAAAAATGTTATTTCTGTGAAAAGAGAGTCAAGGAAACAGCACTTTATCAATGGAATGTGTACCCCCTGAACTTGGTAGGAACAGTCACAAAACTTGAAGAAAGAGGTCCATACGTAATTGGGAACTCAACTATTGAAATCTACGCAACCGGCAAAATGCAAATAAATTTGTGACATCACATATGGCATGACATTATGAGTGTTTTCATCTATCCGTTCTTAGTCTATCCTTTTGTACTGTTTCAAGGGTGCATGGTGAACGATTTTAATATCTCATGAAATCAGATAAGGGTTTAAGGGGCTACTAGGCCAAAATCATCATCGTCTAGTGCAAATTTAGTGCGTACATTATATATGCAAAGATGTTTCTGCAAATCCTGCTGATGTCAGTGTATAAAGTATTTTGTTCCCGTATCAAAGCATAATGAGTGATACATTTCATCAACATGAATGCATATACCATTGCCTTGAACATAACATTTTATCTTAGCTGTGTCATGTTTCCATGGCCAATACAAGATGACTTTCTTTGCAAACCACTAAGTTATCTACCTTTGCGTAAAGCTCAATTGCATAGAAAACATCCCCCGTCTTCTTATTATTTTGTGAAAACGAGTCCTTAGTTTGAAATAATTTTTGTAGTTTCCGCTGGCAGAAAGGCCACTGGCATTTATCAATTTAGTAAAAATAACAAATTTATACATATATAAAAAAATATTTAAGATGCGTAACCATTGTCAATGATGGATTCCAGAAAATTCTACTGACCAAGGCTAAGCTCCTGTCAGTCGTCAACCTAATGAAATATCATAGGTTGGGTTTGTTACAACAATTTTTAGGATATAAAGGTCTAAATGATATACCTCTTTTTAACACCATTAGAAACTTGTCTCCATGGTTATTTTAGACAAGAATATTTTCCCTGTGCCCGTGTGTTTTAGTGAACATAAATATATAAAAAATATATAATAATAATGCTTGTGTAGATAAAAAAACTTACCAATCAAATGCCATGTCTTCCTTTTGCCTAATTTCCAAATGCCTTTAGTTCTATCTGATTCGTAACCAACAAACGGCGTACAAATTGCATCTACCACCTGCCCGAGAAGCATCAAAGCTCCTGCTAAACGATTGTCAAAGTTGATCACTTTATGAAAGTAGATGAGAAGATAACTAAACCACATGGAAGCTGTTAAATCATTGAGAACATGGCCCACGCTGTAACTGAACCTTTGGAAAATAGTCAGCTTCTTCCTACTGAATTCAGATGTAACGGAAGCCATTTTATCAGACTTTATGTCAACTTTTTAAATCATTCATAAAATGTTATGCCAGGCCTAGTAAAATGTGGCCTTGGATTTTTTAATGTATCTTTTTCCCCCTATCTTATCAAGGTCACAAGGGCTTGAGTTTACACATATTGCACACGAGACCATAACGTCTGCTGATATGGATTTACATGTAGGAGACATCTAGATTTGGAGACAGCGTGAGGGATCATCCCGTACTCACATGGTCACCGAGTTGTATAAAATCTGAAAATAAACAAAAAATAATTGATTTTTGAAAAAAATCACCATTCACCACTCTGAGAGTGTCAGTTTGTCTCCGCCATAGCTTGACTATGAGAGAGCTAATGCAAAATTTGTTACCCTTGAACTTATAGTTTTCAAATAAGCATGTATTCCACATTTACATAAACAGGTAGCTTCAAATCCTGTTCATAAATGGTTCAACGAAGGCTTATAGCTGGTTTGTGATACTTAATGAACTAAATGTTTATTTGAAATACTTAAGATGAAACTAAACAACCTTCCCGTTAGTTCCCTGGTAGTCAAAACAGAGTAAGGAGGAAATATGCTACTTTTCGTATAACTACTCGGAAAAACTAGCCAAAAGTGACATCGTACATGACCGTCGATGTGTACAAACTGCCATGAAGACGTACTGAGTCTGACAGAGCAGAGGTTGTGTATTATGTCACCACTGTGATGGTACGACACGTACACAACAAAGGCTGAGTTCAACGTCATATGTCACTAGTAAGATAAATAACTCTCGTTAACATTATAGAGTGACAAATGTAGAATTGAATTTTTTATGTGCTTTTAAATTAAAATCATAAAATCTTTCAGATTAATTGGTCACAGGCAAGGTTCGAGCTTCAGTAAGGTGCAATTGTTTCAGATCAAAGACACGGACTGGATGGTTTAGGTGCAATTTAACACATAGTTTCAACAAAAATATAATGTGTGACATATGCAGCATTATGACATGGATAAGGCTTGAGCGGAGATAACAAGGGGCACAATCTAGAACTTTGATCTACCCGTGCATCGCAGCATGTATACAACCTGATATACTTAATTTCTGTGACCCTCAGCAAAGGAATATAACGCCAGAAGGTTGTTTATCAACATAGATATGCTGGATATAATTTGTGACTGCTCATATTACAACACATGATAAGAATAGAGTAATCAGCCTCTTGAAAGACAAACAAATGTAACGGTACTTTAGCTGTCTGCGATTACCTAAATTTGTTACTAGGGGAAAATTTGTGGAATTGTTGATTTTTTGATTGATGTATAATGCTTAAAGATTAAATCATTCAGGAAATGTATAATGAAAGTACTGTGAGTGTGCATAGATCATCTCATTATCTCTCAACCAGTCAAGCTGGGTGAGACTAATTATCTGTTCATAGACTGATCCAGAGACATTTTGATACCTGTATACAGGTATGGGCGCCCAAACTCACAAGCAAAAAATCCACCCAAAATTCTTAAAACCAACAGATTTTAATGTCAAAATAGCATTTAATGTTGAATTTTGGGCCAGAGATGTTGTTTTTGTCTAATTGTTGGAACATTTTGAACCGAAATGGTAAGCCCAAATTTTCCCTGGATCAGTCCCTGCTGTTTATAAACATTTGTGTGTGTGAGAAATGTTTGAAACTCTCTTTAAACGTGGATTCCATAATCCATACTAAAGATAAAAAATCAAAACATCACCACATCATCAGTTGTTTTTGAACAACAGTTATTTTACTGTTGCAAACAATTCACTGATTGGCCACTTAACACATTTGTTCTTTTCTTTAATATATATGGCAATATTTTTAAACATTAAATTCAGTTACACTTGACGAAGACACCGGCACAGGTGTCGAAAGCTTGTGTTGTTCAAAAACAACTGACGACCTGGTTTTTATCATTTGTGTGTGTATTCGGAAACAATACTAATGTTCATCTAGTCAAGAACTACAGTTTGTCCAGAGGAAAAAGCTTTGATCAGGAGGTGAACAAAAACTTTTGAGGGGTGGGCAGGTCACGCAAAGTGATCATATTTTATTTTTTAAGGACGTCCTAGTGGATTGAGTAATGGGTTGGATATTTTTTCTTAAGGGCGTTAAACAATAGGTTTTTGTCAAGGGATAGGTATTCACCAACTCCATATTGTGGTTATTTTGCTTTTGTGCAAATATCATTATTCAGTAATAATTTAAGCGAAATGTTTTTAAACTGTCCAATGTCAGCTCATATTTAAACTTTCAAACAATGATTAGGGACCTACACAAATTGGTATAGCGTAGGCCTATTATTATTAAAAGCTAATAGACTCTTTCGAGTTAGAATGATGTTTTCATGAAGTCGTTCGAATTGTACATGTAGGCCTATAGCATTGACGTAATTTCTCTGTTGCGGGCGTTGAGACACGCCTCTTTTATATTGCGACATAGACAAAATGAACACGATTTCGACGTCAGATTGAACAAAAAACTCAATTTAGCGTAAGTTTGCCATACAGCAAGGCTTTTTGCGCAAGTGTCAATCCTTAAGCCGAAAATGTCTATTATATTTATGAGCACTAAAACATACGGGCACAGGGAAAATCTTCTTGTCCAAAATAATACATGTAGATATTTGAAATACTGTTAAATGACAAAAATAACAAACATTTTAATGCAGTTCCAATGTAAACATAAACCACACTTAGTTTCATAAAGTGGAATAATTAAGTAACACTTTATACTCACCATTGACAGACACCTAATTCATCAACAGTGAATTAATTCCTTACCTCCCTCCTTGTCTTATAATTTAATATGTATTAATGACGTAACTGTCGTGAGGTAAGTCTGGACAAACAACGGAACTCAGAATGGAAATTGAATGACAGCATATGCCCAATGAATTAACATTATGCACGTTATGGTATGTAACTAAGTTATCAGCTGGTTATGAATAAAATATGATTATCATGTTTTACAATCTGAGGGTCCGAATTTTATAACTTTAAATATTGAAAATCAGGATACTGTAGGCCTACAGCTTTTTTAGATGTAAACAGACCTGTAGGCTGTAGATGTTGTGTAAAATTACAATCAACTCCATTGACTGAAATCTAGCGTACACGGTTAGCGGAAACACTGATCCTTTAGTAATAGCTGAGTTGACAATCTTCTAAATAGCACAAGCAACCACCCCTTCCCGTGAAAAGTGAAACGTAGTCAGTTGTCACGGGTTCAAAACAGTATAAAAACAGCAGGTCAGGTGACCCAGACGAAAAATCTGACAGTGACAGTCTAAGATTCAGTCCCGTCACGAGATGGCAGTTTTTCCAATCGAAATTCGAACAAAGGTAAAGAAAAATAACCCCGTTCAATCTGTAAGAATCATACTTACAGTTATGCAGTGAACCGCTGGCATTAGAGATGGCATATTTACAAAAAAAAATAGAGACTCAGAGAAAGGGCTTAAAAAAACGAAACTAACCTTTTTATTATTCATTTAGTTATAACTGTGTAACGTTTAGTCGTGGCAAGAAGTATTAGTGGTGTTTATAGCGAGCCAGAAGCAACGGCTGAGTTAAAAAGGAAATAAGAAAAAGAAACGGAAACTGGCTATACAGTTTTAAACCATCTAAATTAATAAATATCCCCATTAAGTAACTCACCAGAGTCTGTAAATACCAAATAAAGATATTTAAAAGATATTTTAAAAATTATGTATCTGTTTCTTTAGAAATTACCATTTGATAATGATTATATCATAGTAAAACGCCCACAAAGTACAAACAAATAACACACAACATATAATTTAATGAAGAAAAATATTTCACATGGGTCATATGGAGCATGGTACTTAAATGTAGAGCTACGATCAGAGTTGACAACGAGCATTCTAAAAAGTACATCATTTGGCATGAAATACAATATTTCCCATTCGAGCCCGTGCATTTTTAGCCCACAAATCTTGGAAGCTTCTGTCCGAAGCCGAGAATTGTGGAAGCTATGGATATATTTCTATTACATTATTTATATATTATAAACAATTAGGATAGGCCTACTTGCCCTCTTGGGCATCTTCCAAACATATAAGCCTACCGGTATGGCCTACCTATATTGATTAACAGCTAAAAAAAATCCAACAGGAATATGAAAAGCGATGTGTCATATTTAGTGGCGCTATATATGCTGAATGCTTACTGTATTGGCATATAGGCCTAGTTTCCGGCGTTTCCTCCGGACAAAGGGCCTTGTTTCATCCACAACATACAAGATAGATAGGGCCTAATATTGAGTGAGGCCCAAAACACCAAGCAAGCAACGAATTAAAAGACGTTAGAGGGGCCTCCGTGGCTCAGTAGGTAGAGCATTGGACGCGAAATCCGAACAGCCTTCCACCAATGGGTCACGGGTTCAAATCCCAATCAGTCAAAAAAAAAAATTGGAAAACTTTCTGACTGGGTTTTCACTCGAACGACCTATGTGGGATGGTTGCCAATTACCAACGGAAGGTCGTGGGTTTCCTCCGGGCACAATCGAGATCTCGTGCCATTCTACGAGATCTTCAACTTGATATCTCAACGAATGGCAGAAGGATCAATCTCTATTTTAGATTGCTCCGGGCATAGAGCCCGGTAAAACTGGCAACGCCGCCATATAAGTGAAATAATCTTGTGCGCGGCGTAAAACACCAAACAATCAATCAATCAAAGACGTTAGAAACTTAACATTGACACCTGGTTCAAGAATGCAGGTTTATTATACATCTTTGTATATTCAATTTTTGTCCCGGAATTCCTTACCCTCATTATTACTGCTATGAAGTTTGGCCTAGGCCCTACATGTAGCCTAGTTTAGCTGTGTGCGCTTCTTTATAGACTTATAGGCCTACTTTTCTGCCTGGGCGTGCAATGCATTCTCGGCCAGTGGGAAATTCCTGCATATCGTTTGAAAAAAATCGACTCATGGGCACTCATCAAAGATTGATTACTTCTTATTTTTCTGAAAGTCAACGAAAACCCGGCCACAAAAAACTTTGACTGCATGTATATATCCCTTTGTTCCTTTAAAGTGGCATGTGCTGCCAAAATTCAAATTTGTTTCATAATTTCTGATCGTCACGTTAGTAAGAGGCTTTGGAGGCCATCGAAAAACTAAATGATTGGCTTGGGAATGAGGAAAATTCATACAGTATGTGGCCTATACGAACGAGAATAGTGTTCAAAAAGTAAACAAAATTTAAATAACAGGGACGACCATTCATTTATTCTAATCCAAAACAATACTTTATCGTGCATTTTCGAAAATAGAAGCACAAAAAAGCTTTGAATTATACGTCTTGAGAAAAATAGCCGATAATTTCAACATTCTGTTTCAACGTCAAAATATAAACATTTTGGCAGGTTACCCCTGGAAATGACCGGAAAAGTATATATAACCGGTATGCCCATTTATCCATGGCTTTAATTAAGTTACCTCTTAGCATTATGAAGCCGGACTTCACTAAGAGACTTGCAATTTGTAATTCCTTCTGTTCTGTTTTTACGAAATGAAAAAGAGGCTTTTACCAGCGGATATTTCGTCTGCGAGGATTTTGTCCGTCGGGCTGTTGAATTCCTGCATTCCGTATCCGATGTTGCATGAGATGCCAAATAAAGTGGACAATTTCGTTGAAACAGAATTAACTATAATTGTTCGTTATTTTCACTAAGAAATTTAAAATAAGAGCTTTCCGCTCATGCCAATATTGGGTATTACGGTAGTGGTTTTTTTATATATTAAAGGCACACTTGCCGCCGTAGCCTGTTTAAATTTGCTAAGAAAACCAATTTACATGAGCTTACTACGACTAATACCACTAAACTTAAACATAGGACACATAACACATGTCTAGTTAGCTTTAGAATGTAGAAATGGGGTGAAAAACAAACGAAGAATTAAAGCCTGATTACAACAACAACGATCAGTGTCGGTCAACTTTCGTGTTGGATTAGGCCTTCCCTCATTTCAGGCCTTTTTATCTGTGGTTTACACTCAAACAATTATCAGCAGGCTTTTCCAGTCGCTGTTAACCGATCGTCAGTCTGTATTTCTGTCAGTCTATAAATAGGCCTACGTCAAATTACACTGTGCCGTTAGTTCACTCACTCGACTGAAACATAAAAACGCCCCTGCGAGCAGTTTGGTTTGTTAACGTTCCGGGCACCTAACAATTCAAATTTTCAAATTCAAATTAAAAATACAAAGTGACGTCCAAACTTTTAAATTTTGGTAAAAATAGAAGGTTCCTAACTTATATTGTCTGGGAAAAATACAGAAAACGGTCTTTCTTTTTTAATGTAAACAATATTCCTGATTTTCGCGGCAAGTGTGCCTTTAAGCAACGAAAACCCTAAAATGTACTCTAAAACATACATCCCGGCTATATATTAGAATTCTATCCGTTATTTACACAATCTTCGGTTCCTATACAAGTAGCTGGCTTTACCGATATACACGTATTTGTTATTCCAACGTCTATCTATTGGATTTTAAGGTACCAGTACTTCAAACTCTCAACTTTTCTTGACAAACCGAATTTTGACATCTCCTGCCACCTTAAATTCTCGGATGCTAAATAAAATATAATTGTTTTTGCAGTTCTGTTGAACCAAAATGGGAAAAGGCAGCCAAAGACCTGGTTGTATTTATGATAATATGTCGGGCCCTTTAGTGATTAGGTCATGTTGACAGTAGTTTGAACTTTGACTCTCTATTGTAAAAGAAGACTGGTATATAATTTGAAAGTTTACACCCAGCCTATTACACACACGAATGGGTTAGCACTAAACAAAAGTAAATCAAAAGTGTCGTAGGTCAAATCTATGATATATTATTGGTCCACTTGCTTTTTTTTTCTCTTCTCCAGGAATTGGTTTAACTGTGACGTATCGCGAGTGCTGGTAAAGAATTAAACGCTGCGAAAGCTGTCATCAGCAAACTGTTGTCGATAGGGTTTCTTCAATCCTGCAGTTTTCTCTCTCATCTCCAAACCTGGTAAGTATATAGCGCTACATATTCATCTTGGGGGTGTATACGTTGGCCTATACTGATCCGTCGGTGATGTTTATCTCCTAGCCGAGAAATCTGGACTCTGCCGAATTTGTTTTTCTCTCCGTGTTCGTCATTTAAGGCGACAAGACACATTAGCAGCCATATAATACCAGTCGCCGTAAGACCGATAATCCGGGCTAGTTTATCTCCCAGTTTAAATGCATTTCTTGTTTTACATGATTGAACGAAGGTACAACCGAACCGAACGAAGGTACAACTAACAGAAAGCGAGACAACCCGTATAACTAAAAGTTAACCGTGAAATATTAAGCTCCACTGCTGTTGCATGAAACAAATAGAATATGATGATGGTCGAAGGAACCTGTATTGGTTTACTGTAGAGCCAAATAACATCAACCGCTTGTTGGTTAAAATTATCCGACCAAAACAGATCTTTCTTTTTGCCCCCCCCCCCCGGGTCTCAGGACTACGAGGTAGGGTGTTAACTTCACAAGGGTGTTTTCTATTTGCCTTTTATCTTTCCGTTTCAGTTTTTACACAGTACGTCAGGAGAAAAAACATGGACTCTCATTTTGTAGAGCGAATTGAAGAGGCAGCCATGATGTCTGAAGGCATCATTAGAAAGACGCCCCTAGAATTTTCACAATTCCTGTCAAATTTATCCAAAAACGGACCCAAAGTTTATCTCAAAATGGGTAAATTTTTACTCTTACGCGTGTATATTATCCTTCTTAGCATAAAAGGCTAGCAAGTCGGATTCATTATTAGATAACACAAAAATTAACCCAAACCACGATATGTTTTGCATTAAGTTAAGTTTGTAAGAAACAGTTTGTTGATGCATTTAAAAAATCTGCAAATATGCGTATTTATTATAAACACTTGGGTAAACCAAGTGAACTGCGTCTTCTCGGGCCAAGGGAACTCTACATGACCTGCCATTTGGTGTATGCAATGACCGAGAGCCGTCATGCCTTGTCTCCAGAAATTTGAAACTATTACCGATGAGTTTGTTAAATAAATTTGTTTGAGTAAAAGCAAATTCTCGATAAAATAGTAAGTCAGATTCCATTTGCTTTAAGCTATAATCTACATAATGAACCGGGCTATAAAATAACGTGGTATGTTTTAGAATCTGAACAAGTGACTGGATCTGTAAAACCACGTGGTGCCTATAACAAACTTCGGATACTTCAAGAGAAAGACCTCAGAAGAATAAAGAAGGGAATAACAGCTGCTTCATCTGGAAACCATGCCTTAGCTTGTGTAAGTAATTCTAGTAGAAGAAACAGCATATTCACGTATTCGTTGCTTTTAAACAGATATGTATAGATATTGTAAGCGTTTACTTCAATTATATGGTCACAAAATTATTTATTTTTGTATCTTGTATCTTAATCATAGTCACTAGTTCAAGGGATATATGTAAAATAGAATCACAAGACTAAGTCTATGCTAACATCGAACTTCTCAACGGGTTTAGAGTTCATTTTCCGTACATCGTGCAATAGGTACAGGCTTACTGTGAAACGATATATCTCTTTTTACTTTTCATTACCATTCCACAAAAGGCTTTCCATTCAAACATCGTCAATTGTCCATCAGCGGAACTAGGTAAAGGAACCCTGCATGGAAAAAGCAGTGAATTTAATCCCTATATTGGACGTTGGTTTCCCAAACCTAGTACTTTGTTTTCTTCATACCTGATATTTTATGACTGGGTTTTCACTCGAACGACCTATGTGGGATGGTTGCCAGTTATCACCGGAAGGTCGTGGGTTTCCTCCGGGCATAGAGTCCATTTTCCTCCCACAATAAAACTGGCAACGCCGCCATATAAGTGAAGTAATCTTGAATGCGGCGTAAAACACCAAACAATCAATCAATCAATCAATCATAACTGATACTTGTATATGTTAGGTCGGTCTACTACTGCCTACTGCAGTTTTCTTCATAGCTTACATTGATCTAACTTCTGCTTTACTAAGCCCACAGCAGTTTTCTTAATAACTGATATTTGTATATGTTCAGGTTGGTCTAAGTACTCCTTTACCAAACCTACGGCACTTAGTTTTCCTAATAACTGATATTTGTATATGTTTAGGTTGGTCTAAGTACTGCTTTACCAAACCCACAGTGCTTATAGTTTTCCTAATAACTGATATTTCTATATGTTTAGGTTGGTCTAAGTACTGCTTTACCAAACCCACAGTGCTTAGTTTTCCTAATAACTGATATTTGTATATGTTTAGGTTGGTCTAAGTACTGCCCTACCAAACCTATAACCGTTTTCTTCATAACCGTCTCATTCATAGACTTGTGGTTTAGGTTATTGTGTAATTGACAGGCTCACTTGACGCAGAAATTTGGAATACCGTGCGAAATATTCGCACCTACTACCATAGGTCCAGGGAAAAAGCAAGATTTAGGTTACTATAATGACGTGACTCTTACTTTGTATGGCGATGATTGCCTTCAGGCGGAGACAAAGGCTCGACGAATTTCTGAGGTATGAAACATTCCATTCGAAGTAAACTGGCCAGGTAGTTCAGCAAAAATGGGCATCCGGCTTTTATTGAAAGTCAAAGGCCTTATTGCTCGCTCTTTGCCAGGACGATTATATAAACAAAGAAAAATGTTAAGCATCCCCTGGAAAGTCTGCACCGACCGATAAAATCATTGGTGTAGGGAGATTGTTGGCAAACTGATGTAGCAGAAACGATTGCGATCATAAAGGGCAACAAAGTTACATTTCGGCGATAAGAAATCACCTTTAATGGCAATGAGCTGTATAATTTATTCAGAATATCGTTCGCCAAATCAAAAGTGTATTTTAACAAAATAAAAAGATGCTTATAAGTATGAAACTTCAGTCCATCTGGCTTCACAGGGCTTCACAACCTGCGTCTCATCTCTCCAGTGAGACGTCGGATCTGTTGAAGGGGTTGGAAGCTAATGGGGGCTATACGCGCTATTGACCTTCTTCTCTAGGGATGTGTTCTACACACTCAAAGTGACATTTTTATTTCAATATGTTCGCCCTGTGAAGCCAGATGGACTTTTGTTAAAATACACCTTTGATTTGGCTAACGATATCCTGAATAAATGGTATAGTTTATTGCCATTAATGGTGATTTGTTATCGCCAGAATGTTGCCCTTAATGATCACAACCGTTTCTGCAACATCAGTTTGCCTACACCAATGATTTTATCGGTCGTTGCAGACTTTTCAGGGGGATGCTTAACTTTTTTCTTTGCGTATATATAATTTCACAAATGTGATTTGAGGCCCCTTTTTGTATTGGTGGGGCCTCCGTGGCTCAGTAGGTAGAGCGTTGGACGCTCAATCCGAACAGCCTCCCCCCAATGGGTCGCGGGTTCGAATCCCACCGTAAGGTCGTGGATTTCCTCCGGGCATAGAGCCCGGTTTCTTCGCACAATAAAACTGGCAACGCCGCCATATAAGTGAAATAATCTTGAGCGCGGCGTAAAACACCAAACAATCAAATCAATCAGCTGCTTGGGGCTTACATAACAGGGAAATAATTTCAAGATTAAAAAATATATATTGTAGGGCTGATTGGGGCTCATTATGAAATAGCTCAATATTTTTGGGTGTTTATATATATATGTGATGGCTGTCAGATTGGGACTGATGATGAAATAGCTTAAAATTAGCATAAAATGATTTTTTTAGGCCACGGACGTCTTGGCCAATGAATAACTTTGGTCAATGCATATGGGTTGGATTTACAAAAGGCTTACCCAGGAAGGAATCCAGTTTATATTCAAGGAAAAATATCGATATATGCGACATAATTTAATATACTATAGACAAACCAAGTTTGGGGTATATTTAATATCCATTTACTTGTACTATAGTAGAAAGCTTTTATTTATCCGCCAACCGTTTCTCAGCTTTCAAAATTTATCTTTAGGAAAAAGACATCCCATTTTTCTCCCCATACAATGATATAGACGTGGTAGCGGGAATGGGTTCTATGAGGTAAGTTATCTAATAACAATTGCCGAGGTAACGCTTTGGGGTAGTTTAATTGGCCCTAAACATATACAGCTGTATTTGTAATAATTGAGACGAGTTTCGATAACAACTTTTCATTCCAAAATCAGCCAGCATTGTATGGTCTTTGCATGTGTTTTGGGAAAATAGTTCGTGGAATGGTTTTTTAAGACTAACTCTGTTTATGTTAATGTCCCTTGATATTTTGCTTAATTCACGTAGATAAATTTTCTTTCCAGCCATGAAATTTATGAAGAGCTTCCGGAGGTGGACGCCATATTGGTATCTGTAGGATGTGGAGGATTAATCAGTGGGGCAGCAGTGTATTTAAAACATAAAAATCCGAACATTAAGGTACAATCGAAAGTCAGACCGAACCCCTCATTTGAGTCGAATGCAAGACATAAAATAAACACTGTGTGTTAATAATTCAACGCCTAGGTCCCAGAAGCTCCACGCTCCTTGATGGCTGAAGAGATGTACTGGGGACGCCACATATAAAACACATCAAATGACTCCCATCTGGTTACATCGCTAATGTTGCTGTTTGCACAATAGGTTTATTGTCAAGTATTTACAAAGTCACGGGAAGCAAAACGTTCATTAATTAGCATAGACGCAACTGGGACGTTTGGGATCCAATGTGGCTTTTGAAAAAACTGTCCCAAGAAGAATGACCGTCTATTATCAATGACCGTTCAAAATTTGTCTACCCTTGAAAACATCCTGAAGGCGAAGGTGATTCACTTGGTTGGACCATAGATTTGGTTCCCGGCCAACTTATTTCACAGGAAATAAAGACTGTGGAGATCAATTTAGGCTACAGATTCTTCTGTACAAAAAAGTCATCTGAGATAACGGCGCCCCATTTGGGAGGGTAAATACCCCCATATTCCCCACTGCCCCGTCCATGGGGATATAGTCAAAAATAGAGGGTTTTAGGAGCCAGAGTTTACTGGGAACGGCATATAATGAAGCCCGCGATAGTTCAATACCATACCTATTCTGGAATCAGTTCGCGTTTTTTTTATACAATTGAAAACTGTAGGATTTGTTTATTATCCAGGTTTTTGGATGTCAACCATTCAAGACAAAAGTTATGTACGAGAGTATCCAGGCTGGAAAGATAATTTTCGAGAAATCCGAGAAGACCCTGTCTGATGGCACGGCTGGAGGGATTGAGGAAAACTCGGTGAGTTGCCGAATATATTAGAGCATAATAGATCGATTACTTAATGGTGCCATGGGCCTGGGTTATTAGGAGCTGTCGAGGATGTGGAGGACTTTAGCAGTTCTTCACTGAAGTTAAGGTGTGTAGTTAAGCGCGGCAGTATGAGGGCTTGCACCAAAGTGGTCACCACAAAGCTAAATCCGTTCCAAATATCCCATAATGTTTCGAGTGACGTCATGAAGATTCCATTGCAATAAACTTATAACAATCCATGCACATGTCAATAGTCCCTTTATATTTCAACAACGGCTTCTCAATTTCACCAGTAAATTATTTGACGGGAACAATATGGCAAGTAATCTGAAAAAAATAACTCATATGGACACGTGTTCTCGTTATTTTTGGGATTACACAGGTCTTCCATCGATGGGCGCGGGATCGAATTTCTGAGAGAATTTTCGCTCGATCGCCGCGCACCTGGAATAGTTGCTAGGTACTCGCCGAAGGTCGAGGGTTTCGTCGGGGAAAAAGAGCTCGGTTTTGCACCACGACTATACCTTAGATATATAACCTTACAGATAAATGGAATAATCTTGAGTGCGGCGTAAACATCAATCAAGTAGGATTTGTGAATTGTGTTAGGCCTACAAACAATTGACTTCTAAATGCCTTCTATCTTCTAACTTCTAATGACGGTGGCTAAGGATAAGTTTTTAGAGACACATCATTTTGACACAATCATAGTTGTTGATGTATTTTATTTTCTCTTTTATTAGATTACCTTTAGCATTTGCCAACGATTTGTTGATGACTGGATTCTGGTGGATGAAGATCAAATTTCCCGGGCGGTTTATCAAATAATGGATCGACACCATAAGGTTAGCGAGAGCTAGAGGCAATTCTGTATAAGCAATAATATAATGTTATTAATCAGGATATTCCCTATTGGCATTGTTACAGGTCCGAGGATAGTCGTATTGGTCCGAGGCCGAAGGCCGAGGGCTAATACGGCTGCCCGAGGACTTGTGACAATGCCAATAGGGAATATCCTGATTAATGAAAATTTTATTAATTGGCTTTCAATGTTTTTCTTTTCATAAAATATTTATATGATTTAAAAATACTAGTGTTTTAATAGACACATTCGCAAGGAAAGTTTTTTCTTAAAAATTTCTTTAAAAAAAATCTAGGTGTGATGTACCAAGAGTTGTTCCCCTTTTGTACATAAGCCCTGTATGAGTGTGACCGTTTCTCCGTATTTTGCCAATAACATTGAAAGTCAATTAATAATTAGTGATAATGCTCACTGTGACATCACGTTATAGGACAAACCATGTAGGCAATAATAAGTGACAATTTATAGAGTGTCATCACATGATATGACATACCGCGTAGGCAATAGTTAGTGACAATTCTCACAGTGGCATCACGTGATATGACAAACTGTATAGGCAATAATTAGTGACAATTCTCATTGTGGCATCACGTGATATGACATACCGTGTAGGCAATAGTTAGTGACAATTCTCACTGTGGCATCACGTGATATGACATACCGCGTAGGGAATAGTTAGTGACAATTCTCACAGTGGCATCACGTGATATGACAAACTGTATAGGCAATAATTAGTGACAATTCTCACAGTGGCATCACGTGATATGACATAACGCGTAGGCAATAGATAGTGGCAATTCTTCCAGTGGCACCACGTGATATGACAAACTGTATAGGCAATAATTAGTGACAATTCTCATTGTGGCATCACGTGATATGACAAACTGTAAAGGCAATAATTAGTGACAATTCTCATTGTGGCATCACGTGATATGACATACCGTGTAGGCAATAGTTAGTGACAATTCTCACAGTGGCATCACGTGATATGACATAACGCGTAGGCAATAGATAGTGACAATTCTCCCATTGGCATCACATGATAGAACATATCGTGTGGGCAATAATTAGTGACTATTCTCACAGTGGCATCACATATTAGGACATACCACGAAGGTAATAGTTAGTGACAATACATACAGTGTCATCACGTGATATGACAAACTGTATAGGCAATAATTAGTGACAATTCTCATTGTGGCATCACGTGATATGACATACCGCGTAGGGAATAGTTAGTGACAATACTCACAGTGTCATCACGTGATATGACAAACTGTATAGGCAATAATTAGTGACAATTCTCATTGTGGCATCACGTGATATAACATACCGCGTAGGGAATAGTTAGTGACAATTCTCACAGTGGCATCACGTGATATGACAAACTGTATAGGCAATAATTAGTGACAATTCTCATTGTGGCATCACGTGATATGACATACCGCGTAGGGAATAGTTAGTGACAATACTCACAGTGTCATCACGTGATATGACAAACTGTATAGGCAATAATTAGTGACAATTCTAACAGTAGCATCACATGATGGAACATATCGTGTGGGCAATAATTAGTAAACATTCTCACTGTGGCATCACTTGGTCACTCGACTGTTGACAATTCTCACTGTCATATCTCACTGACATACCTTGAAAAAACTAGTCAAAGGTTAACTTGAGAAGAGACAGCGTTCCTTAGATTGTTTCAGCAATGTTCCAACACCCGTACACTTATAGGATTAGGCACCTCTCGGTGGACAATTTTTTCTTTCTAAAAAAGTGAACAAAGCCGATAACATTTGGTCATAAATTGCCTCTTTATATTGTCCATTTTCAGATTATAGAAGGAGCAGCAGGTGTGGCCGTAGCCGCCTATACCAACAATTTGTCTAAGTTTGAAAACTTTAAAAATGTGGTGGTCGTCATTTGTGGAGGGAATATTAGCACTCAACAGTTACTGGAAATCACTGACACACACAGGGATAAGTGAAGAGACAAGTGGAATACAATATTTCATGGCAACTTCATGATGTTAAAATCAAGTTCTGTGAGAAACATGCAGTGGTGTTTATTGTTTATTCATTTGACCCACCATCGATTGATTGGTTGATTGATGTTTTAGGCCGTACTCAAGATTATTTCACTTATATGACGGCGTTGCCAGGTTTAGTGGGGGAGGAAACCTGGCTCATTGCCCGGAGGAAACCTTTGACGTTCGGTGAGTATCTGGCAACTCTTCCACATACAGTGACGGTGTGAGCGTGATTCGAACCCGCGCCGCATCGATGGAAGGTCTGTGTGGGACTGGACCACTGAGGCCCCACCCCACCATTGAAGCCATACATGTAAATCAGTATGGTCTGGTATGGTTTAAAGTAAAATTAGAAAGATGCAATACAAAAAAGATGTATTTGTTCAATGAGCGGATACACAATTCTGCCTGGTTATCTTTACATTGTGGTATACGCTTATTGAATATAAATTGTTGAGATGTCTTCTCAAACTGAATAAAAAAAATTAAAACTTCCAGGAAGATCAATCTCGACGTTTCTGCCAATGGATTCGGACCATTGCTTTTAGACAAACACGGTGTTTGTGCCAATGGATTCGGACCGTTGCTTTTAGACAAACACGGTGTTTGTGCCAATGGATTCGGACCATTGCTTTTAAACAAACACGGTGTTTCTGCCAATGGATTCGGACCATTGCTTTTAAACAAACACGGTGTTTGTGCCAATGGATTCAGACCATTGCTTTTATACAAACACGGTGTTTCTGCCAATGGATTCGGACCATTGCTTTTAAACAAACACGGTGTTTCTGCCAATGGATTCGGACCATTGGTTTTAAAAAAACACGGTGTTTCTGTAAATGGATTCGGACCTTTGCTTTTAGACAAACACGGTGTTTGTGCCAATGGATTCGGACCATTGCTTTTTAACAAACACGGTGTTTCTGTAAATGGATTTGGACCATTGGTTTTAGACAAACACGGTGTTTGTGCCAATGGATTCGGACCATTGCTTTTAGACAAACACGGTGTTTCTGTAAATGGATTCGGACCATTGATTTTAGACAAACACGGTGTTTGTGCCAATGGACTCGGACCATTGCTTTTAGACAAACACGGTGTTTCTGTAAATGGATTTGGACCATTGATTTTAGACAAACACGGTGTTTGTGCCAATGGATTCGGACCATTGGTTTTAGACAAACACGCTGTTTCTGTAAATGGATTCGGACCATTGATTTTAGACAAACACAGTGTTTGTGCCAATGGATACGGACCATTGGTTTTAGACAAACACGATGTTTCTGTAAATGGATTCGGACCATTGGTTTTAGACAAACACTGTGTTTCTTGTCAAAGGATTCAGACCGTTGTTTTTAGACAAACACGGTGTTTGTGCCAATGGATTTGGACCATTGATTTTAGACAAACACAGTGTTTGTGCCAATGGATTCGGACCATTGGTTTTAGACAAACACGGTGTTTGTGCCAATGGATTCGGACCAATGGTTTTAGACAAACACGGTGTTTCTTGTCAAAGGATTCAGATCGTTGTTTTTAGACAAACACGGTGTTTGTGCCAATGGATTCGGACCATTGCTTTTAGACAAACACGATGTTTCTCCCAATGGATTCGGACGATTGCTTTTAGACAAACACGGTGTTTGTGCCAATGGATTCGGGCCATTGCTTTTAGACAAACACGGTTTTTCTGTAAATGGATTCGGACCATTGCTTTTAGACAAACACGGTGTTTCTGCCAATGGATTCGGGCCATTGCTTTAAAAAAACACGGTTTTTGTGCCAATGGATTCAGACCATTCGTTTTAGACAAACACTGTGTTTCTCCCAATGGATTCGGACGATTGCTTTTAGACAAACACGGTGTTTCTTGTCCAAGGATTCAGACCGTTGTTTTTAGACAAACACAGTGTGTGTGCCAATGGATTCAAACCATTGCTTTTAGACAAACACTGTGTTTCTCCCAATGGATTCGGACGATTGCTTTTAGACAAACACGGTGTTTCTGTCAAAGGATTCGGACCGTTGCTTTTAGACAAACACGGTGTTTCTGCCAATCCATTCGGACCGTTGCTTTTAGACAAACACGGTGTTTCTGCCAATCCATTCGGACCATTGCTTTTAGACAAACACGGTGTTTCTGCCAATGGATTCAGACCATTGCTTTTAGACAAACACGGTGTTTCTGCCAATGGATTCGGACCATTGCTTTTAGACAAACACGGTGTTTCTGCCAATGGATTCGGACCATTGCTTTTAAACAAACACGGTGTTTCTGCCAATGGATTCGGACCATTGCTTTTAAACAAAAACGGTGTTTCTGCCAATGGATTCGGACCATTGCTTTTAGACAAACACGATGTTTCTGCCAATGGATTCGGACCATTGCTTTTAGACAAACACGATGTTTCTGTAAATGGATTTGGACCATTGCTTTAAGACAAACACGGTGTTTCTGCGAATGGATTCGGACCATTGATTTTAGACAAACACGGTGTTTCTGCCAATGGATTCGGACCATTGCTTTTAGACAAACACGGTGTTTCTGTAAATGGATTTGGACCATTGCTTTTAGACAAACACGGTGTTTCTGCCAATGGATTCGGACCGTTGTTTCAAAAAAAACACGGTGTTTGTGCCAATGGATTCGGACCATTGCTTTTAAACAAACACGGTGTTTTTGCCAATGGATTCGGACCATTGGTTTTAAAAAAACACGGTGTTTGTGCCAATGGATTCGGAACGTTGCTTTTAGACAAACATGATGTTTCTGTAAATGGATTTGGACCATTGCTTTTAGACAAACACGGTGTTTCTGCGAATGGATTCGGACCATTGATTTTAGACAAACACGGTGTTTCTGTCAAAGGATTCGGACCGTTGCTTTTGGAAAAAGACGGTGTTTCTGCCAATGGATTCGGACCATTGGTTTTAGACAAACACTGTGTTTCTGTCAATGGATTTGGACCATTGGTTTTAGACAAACACGGTGTTTCTGTCAAAGGATTCGGACCATTACTTTTAGACAAAGACGGTGTTTCTGCCAATGGATTCAGACCATTGGTTTTAGACAAACACGGTGTTTCTGTCAAAGGATTCGGACCATTGCTTTTAGACAAACACGGTGTTTCTGCCAATGGTTTCGGACTAGCAATGTGAATACGGAAAAAAAATTCGGCAGAGCCCAGTTTTTTCGGCCAGTTTCGGACCATTACTTTTAAACAAACATCGTGTTTCTGTCGATGGATTCGAACTGTTGCTTTTAGATAAAGACGATGTTTCTGCCAATAAGCCCATTTTGGGTTTGGCCGAAGTCCCACGAGATCACGCGAGATCCGTGTTTAGGGGTATAACTTTCACCGATTGGCTGTCCGATTAACATTATTGCTATGGAGATCGGCCGTTACCCTTTTGTTTTGTCTGATTCTCAGTTTACAACCTATACTTTTTACAAAATTAGACATATCAAGAAAGGGGGTAATTGATTCAAACCATTACTTGTAGATAAACATGGTGTTTCTGCATATGGACCTCCAGGTATGAGGGAAACGATTACAGTATCGTAAAATTAATATTCGCTCTACGAGTATTTCGGTTTTCTTTGCTGGTTACAAGCATTTAGAGTATGTTACTATGAGTGAAATAATCGGAGTTCAGTGTAAAACGTCTATCAAACAATCGTAGGAAGAAGAGTTCTAAATCTACATTCCTTTAAATTAAGTCGTTGGACATTTTCTCCCTGATTATTCTATCCATTTTTCAATTCCATAAACTCAATTTAGATATGGCTCTTCACATCACTGTATTTGACCATGCGGAGTTTTAGCTTTATTCATGATGATAACAGCAGTGAAACAAAGATATTACCATGCTAGGTTTTCACTTAGATTAATTCTATAGCAATGTATTTTTCTAGACAAACAAGCGGAACTTATGATGTAAGAGATGTAATTCTAACCGGGTACAACTATTCTTACCATTAATGTTTCGTGAACCTCGACATAAACCTTGTTCTTAAACCCATAGAGAGTAGTAAATAACGTAGTGAATAAACGTAGTTCATAAATATAAAAAGATAGCCGTATCAAAGTAAATCGCTGTAAATTAACTTTTATTTATATTACTTAGTCGGTATCTTTTGGTAAATAAAGGTTTTAATTTATTTATTGTAAAGGTCAAGGTCATATAAATTACCATCTTCTTAAGTATACCCAAGTTTGATAGTAAAGGTATGGGTAGCCCACGTTCCTTAAATAGCTTTTTTATATACTGACGGCCAAAAAAGACCTTTTTAAATAATAATATCATCAAAATATAATATTTGTTTAAGACTAAGTGAGAAAGATTGAAAATTTGACACATCTAGTAAAATGACCAACCGATCACACATTGGCTGTGGAGCAAGAGTATTTTTCAATGAGGCAAGAGCTGCCAAAAATCTGACTGTTTTCAAAAGTCGTCATTGTCATGGAAGGTTGAGCGTTTGAGGTACCTAAAAAAACTAACGTTAAAACACTAAATATAGGTAAAGCCAGTTACCTGTACAAACCGAAGATTTGTGCTAATAACGTTAAAAATTTACCAAATAACCGGGATGTATGAGTACATTTTAGGGGTTTTGTTGCTTATAAAAACTATCTTAAAGTGGCATGAGCTGCCAAAATGTTGATTTTTGGACGTTAAAACAGAATCTTAAATTATTGGCTATTTTTCTCAAGACGTATAATTCAGAAGCTTTTTAGCGCTTCTAGTCTCGCGAATGAACGATAAAGTTTTGTTTTGAACCAAATTTGACTTACAATGAATGAATGGTCGTCCCGGTTATTTAAATTTTGTTTACTTTTCGGACAATATTTCGGATCGTACAGGCCGTACACTTTATGGATTTCCCTCATTCCAACGCCAATCATTTAGTTTTTCAATGGCCCTCAAAATATCTTACTGTCGTGACGATTTGGCAGGTCGTGCCACTTTAACGTACATGCTCTCATTGTTTACGTCTTGATAACAAAATCAACTGATTCTGTTTTAACATGATGGCATTTATGAAGAATGTTCTATACGTCTTACACGTCTTTGGTTTATTAAGTGACTTTACTCATTGTATCTTTATGCTTTTATGGATGTACGTACTAAAATATGATTTGTTTGCTACAGTATAGTAGACCAAATGCATTAAAACAAACAATATCCATATACAAATGTATTAAACACAAACAATATCCATATACAAATGTATTAAACACAAACAATATCCATATACAAATGTATTAAACACAAATAATACCCATATACTATCTGGTCAAGAAAAAGTCAGTCTTGAATAAAATCTACCAATTACATGTGTGGTTTTGATGGGCGGAGGATTGGCGGTAACAGAAATCAGAGCATAACATATCCCGTGTAGGAATTGGTGTCGGTAATAGTACCCTGTGGTGACTAATGGACACCCAGTTTGTTATGGCAGCCTGTTTCGTCCACAATTAAAGACCCTTCATTGTTATACATTATGAAACAGGTGCTATAAGTAAACTCAGACATGGCTTAACATACTGTACCAAACATATATAAAAAAGTACTTTCGGAATTTTAAAAGCAGATAAAGGCAACGTTTGTAAGTGTTCCGATATATCCAGAACTTTACCGCCCCTTTGATTAACCTTTCAATTAAGGTGAGTGTTTTTATTTCCGTAGAAAATAAGCGAAATATTTCCCCAAAATGAGATAAATATCGTTTCTGGGGAAATGTCTATTGACAAAATGTCTGTAAGACCTATTTTAAATGGTTCTTCTAAAAAAGAATGTCGACTGTTCAGCTGAGCCAGTTTCACCCAAAATCGGTAGAAGAATTTCTGCCATTTTTCAAGAAAGTGTAATCTCAAAAAATAGCGAGAATACTGTTATACTCACTTTCTAAAAAGTTTCACTTTCGTGTAAATATATATCTATTGTTAAATTTAGGATAATATATTGATACCTTTTCTCGCTATTACGCTTGAAATATTAAAGCTTAGTTTATGTTGTAAACCTGATTTGTTACCGTGACCGCAGTATTCCGCATATGCCCGCCTTTTGAACGTAGAAGATTTTGAACACAGCGAAGTCTCTTACTGTGAGGAAAAAATGACTTTCAATATGTTCATTCCATTATCTCGTATGTCTCTTTTGGACATTATTTGAGTCCTTTAATTTCCGTGTTCCTCGATATGAATCCGACGTTTCTGTATAACTATATTTATGGACACTAAAACACACGGGCACAGGGAAAATCTTCTTGTCTAAAATAACCACGGAGACAAGTTTCTAATTGTGTTAAAAAGAGGTATATCATTGAGACCTTTATACCTCATCATAAATTGTTGTGACGTCTGGTCATGTGCGATTCATTCAGATTTCTTCAGAAGTTCCTCTTTCTGCATTCATTTTCAGAAAAACTTATCGCACCAAAAAAAAACCGTTTTTTTTTCTCAAGAAAAGAGTTGCTGTCTGATTATTTTTATCAATTCGAAGTAACATTGAGCTATAATTATTTCATTTATGTAAACATGTTCTTTACAAGAATGTTTTACTATGATTTTTTCCCTTTCAGTGAAATTGTCCCTGCACTTCAAAACCCTAACTAACATGGAATCTCAATTGGTAGAGCGTATTGAAGAGGCAGCTAAGAGGGGAAAAGGCTTTATAAGAAAAACTCCTCTAGAATTTTCACCCTTTTTATCAAGTTTGTCCAAAGACGGACCTAAAGTATATCTCAAACTAGGTAAATAAGTGTGTAAATATTTCTATGAAATAAAGTGCAGTGTTTATAGGATACACAGATTGTACAGCAATGCCTCTCCATTTAAAGTGGCATGAAGCTGCCACAATTCACTCTTTTTCATAATTTCTAATCGTCACGACAGTAAGAGGCTTTGAAGGCCATCGATAAACTAAATGATTGGCGTTGGAATGAGGAAAATCCATACAGTATGCGGCCTGTACGAACCGAAAATGTGTTCGAAAAGTAACAAAATTTAAATAACCGGGAAGACCATTTATTCATTCCAAGTCAAAGTTTGTTCAAAACAATACTTTATCGTACATTTTCGAGACTAGAAGCACTAAAAAGCTTCTGAATTATACGTCTTGAGAAAAATAGCCAATAATTTCAACATTCTGTTTTAACGTCAAAATATCAACATTTTGGCAGCTCATGCCACTTTAACATTACATACATTTAGGTAAAATTATTTGTGTTTTGAGTGCATTTAATAAACTTTAATGATTTTTTGTACGTGTTAAAGTACAAGATTTTGGGTCAACATTTTTCATGAGACACATGGGGAAGTTAATTTAATGAGATATATTTAAAACGGGAGACATTATGTGATTGAACTGTTGAATTGAATATTTATCTGAGTAACCTGGTATGTTTTAGAATCTGAACAAGTGACAGGGTCTGTAAAACCACGGGGTGCCTATAACAAACTCCGAGTACTACAAGAGAAAGACCCTAAAAGGATTGAGAAGGGATTAACGGCCGCTTCGTCAGGAAATCATGCTTTAGCTTGTGTAAGTAATCTTATCGAAAATTCATCGTATTCGCTATCTGTCATTACACAAAGTACGCTCTTTTAATTTTGGCGAATTTTGTCCCAACAGCAAACATTTTCATAATAAAACCTTCTCTTGCAAGAACCCCCCAAATCGAGAACAATGATTGGCGGCAGGAGTAAGCTTGTTCCATTTATGGTAACTTTGTGTTAATTTCCACGATTTTGTTTAATCCTCAGGCACATTTGATGCAGATATTTCGGATACCAGGTGAACTTTTTACACCTACAACAATTGGTCCAGGCAAGAAACAAGATTTAAGTTATCACAATCACGTGACTGTAACTTTTTACGGGGACGACTGTCTTACTGCGGAAACAAGATCGAGGCAACTTTCAAAGGTAAATCAAAAAGAACCCTTCCCCAAGATGAAAATGCCACAAATAATGGATAAAACTGGGTCCAAAAATAGCGCAATGTCGTATGATTTCTTGAACGCTTACAAATCAATAATTTCTGTTAAAAAAAAAAATCTAAAACTTAAACGATAAATTTTACTGTAGCAAACCAAGCGATTTTAGGAGTGCTGATCAAATCAAATCGAATCAAATTTTATTTAAAGAAAATGATTAAAATTTAAGACGAATTTAGAATTTATACAATTGAGTCGACTGAGTAGAAACTGGCTGAATAGATCTACATTAAATTTTCATTTAAGTGAATAATTATCGATATTTCTCCACAGGAAAAAGGCATTCCGTTTTTCTCCCCTTACAATGACGTGGATGTTTTAGCTGGAATGGGTACAATGAGGTGAGTTGGCTGTTTTGGTTTTCTCGTGTAAACTTTTCATTTAAAAATTCACACTCGTATTTACTTGTATGTTTTCTGTAATTTTCTTATGTATGCCCAATTCAAGACACACTTGTAATAAGTTGACCTATTGTTTATTTTACAGCCGTGAAGTATACGAAGATCTTCCTCAGGTGGACGCCATTTTAGTATCAGTTGGGGGTGGAGGGTTGATAAGTGGAACAGCTGCCTTTTTAAAACACAAGAACCCCAACATCAAGGTACCATTCAATTTATTGTTTTTACAGGCAGGGAAATTTGTGTTCTAGATACAGAGTCCGTGTTGTTGTTTTTTCCCCCGCACATTCACTGCATTTACTGTGGTCTTTAAAAACAACCGTTGTGTTATGTTAAGGACTATTCCGAATGAAAAGCTGTTTCTTCTTTGTCTATTCGGCCATAAATGTAGCATTTCCAACGAATTCTGCCAAGGGCCCATATCTTTCAAGAATATATTTGTTTATTGATTGGTGTTTTACGCCACGCTCCAGATTATTTCCCTTATATGAGGAAGTTGTCAGGTATAGGGGTGGTGGTGGTGGTGAGAGGGGGGGGGAGCTGGGCTCTTCTGGCAGTATTTGGCAACTCTTCGGAGTGGAAAATCTATTCAGATTTTTAGTAGGATTCGATCCCGTGCCGCATGGATGGAAGGCCTGTGTCGGACTGTGGGACAATCACACTTTCATCGACTGAGCTCCTTTTCGTTTTGACTAAATAATTAAGATGGGGTTAACTAATCTGATCTATTACACAGACACGTGTACTTTCTATCGGAAGCTGTGCGATTTAAAAAAAACAATACCTCATTTATCATCTTTTTAGATATTCGGATGTCAACCAGTGAATACAAAAGTTATGTACGAGAGTGTTAAGGCAGGAAAAGTCGTCTTCGAGAAATCCACCCACACTTTGTCTGACGGTACAGCTGGGGGGATTGAATCTGATACGGTGAGTTTCTGAATAAAGAATTAGAGTTAATTTATTTAAGTCTTTTAGAAAATGCATACATGTCAGTATAATTTCGTTTTTGAAGGTTACATTTTCTTGAGTTAAAAAGAAATGAAAGAAATACCCCCTCCCTCTACCGATTTCTAATTCATTTTGATCAAGAAGTCAAGCCTATGGATCTGCCGCCTTAACGCATTCTGTGTATATTGTATGCCCGCATTATATAAATATGAAACTGATGTTAGTATAATCATATCTTTACCGGTAAAACAATTTCTACCCTTTGTCAAGAAATGTAAAATAAACAATGACCACAGATTAACTGTGTGTATATAAAGTGGTGATACCTTTAACGATCCTGAAATCCATCTAATTAGAATTCACTAACGTCATTATAGGTCTATACTTACCTGGACACACCTGGCCGTTAGAATGATAACTATAATTTTTAATTATAAGTGTGTGGAATATATTTGCCTTGTCCCTCAACCCTTTGAACAGCCAATAATAAGAACGTTTGGGAACCACACAAATGTTTTTATTATTATTCAAACATCAAACATTTATTCCAAATAATGGTTATTTTATCAGGTTACTTTTGACCTTTGCAAGCGACTTGTTGATGAGTGGATATTAGTGGACGAAGATCAAATTTCCAAAGCCGTATATCAAATAATGGATCGACATCATAAGGTATGCTTCATATATCATTTATCAACTTCGTCTTCAATTCAATATTCTAGATGGGTTGCGGTTCAAATCCCACTCAGTCCAAAAAATGAGAAATTTTACTGACTGGGTTTTTACTCGAACGACCTATGTGGGATGGTTGCCAGTTACCAACTGAAGGATGTGGGTTTCCTCCGGGCATAGAGCCCGGTTTTCTCCCACAATAAAACTGGCAACGCCGCCATATAAGTGAAATAATCTTGAGCGCGGCGTAAAACACCAAACAATCAATCAATCAATATTCTAGTTTATTACCGCAAAAATAAGATAATCGATTGATTTTTGTTTCATCAGTTATAATCTCTTAACGTTTGGCTTACGGAAATAGTGTATTGTAATCTATATTACATTTAAACGGTGCAAAAGGTCAGTTCAAATTGGTTACTTACATGTATAACCCATTTAAAACTTTATAGACTGTTTAAACTAGTACATGAAGTTTGTTATATTATTTAAAGGCACACTTGCCGCCGTAGCCTGTTTAAATTTGCTAAGAAAACCATTTTACAGGAGCTTACTACGACTAATACCACTAAACTTAAACACAGGACACATAAAACATGTCTAGTTAGCTTAGGACTGTAAAAATAGGGTGAAAAACAAACGAAGAATCGAAGCCTGATTACAACAACAACGATCAGTGTCGGTCAACTTTCGTGTTGGATTACCCTCCTTTCAGGCCTTTGTATCTGTGGTTTACACTCAAACAATTATCAGCAGGCTTTTCCAGTCGCTGTTAACCGATCGTCAGTCTGTATTTCTCAGATAAATAGGCCTACGTAAACTTACACTGTGCCGTTAGTTCACTCACTCGACTGAAACATAAAATCGCCAATAGGGGGCAGATCGGTTTGTTTACGTTCCGGGTACGTAACAATTCTAATTTTCAAATTCAAATTAAAAATACAAAGTGACGTCCAAACTTTTAAATTTTGGTAAAAATAGAAAGTTCCTAACTTATATTGTCTGGGAAAAATACAGAATACAGTCTTTCTTTTTTAATGTAAACAATATTCCTGATTTTCGCGGCAAGTGTGCCTTTAAGTGCATTACCTTTATAGTAAAATATTCCTCTTTAAATCAATTTTCAGATCATAGAAGGAGCAGCAGGTGTGGCCGTAGCCGCCTATACCAACAATTTGTCAAAGTTTGAAAACTTTAAAAATGTGGTGGTCGTCATTTGTGGAGGGAATATTAGTACTCAACAGTTAATGGACATAGCTGGCAAATATGGGAAATCATAAAGAGGACAATGTAAATCTCGTGTACCAAAAACCCTGTATAACTCGTGTACCAGAAACCATGTATAACTCGTGTACCAGAAACCATGTATAACTCGTGTACCAGAAACCCACTAAATCTCGTGTGCCAGAAACCCACTAAATCTCGTGTACCAGAAACCCACTAAATCTCGTGTACCAGAAACCCACTAAATCTCGTGTACCAGAAACCCACTAAATCTCGTGTACCAGAAACCCTGTAAATCTCCTGAACTAGAAAACTTGTAAATCTCGTGTACCAGAAAAACTTTAAATCCTTTGTACCAGAAAATTAAACCTGTAAATCTCGTATTCCTGAAAACCTGTAAATCTCGTATTCATGAAAACCTGTAAATCTTGAGTACCAGAAAATCTCTGAACCTCATCTACGATTGTATATAATATCTTTTGGTGTTAATTACTAAATTGTCCTTTAGTTCTTTGGCACTTTGTTATAAAAGTTGTTAAAATTGCATTTATTGTATTTATGTTAATATATTGTCTCCATTGTAAATATATCGCTCAAACAATTGTATTTCGTCTTTCAAACATTTGTATTTTGTAGATAATAATAAATATTGATCTATTAGTAAAATCAGATTTTCATCCGGTTTATTTCAGTATCAATCAATAGTAAATTTCAATTTTCCATTTTTAAGAGATGTTTTTTTTTCAATCATAACGTATTTCACATTATAGCAAGTAAGTTCTTGTGTGTCGTTGTCCATATTTTAACCTTAAAGTGGCATGAGCTGCCAAAATGTTGATATTTTTACGTAAAAACAAAATGTAGAAATTATTGGCTATTTTTCTCAAGACGTATAATTCAGAAGCTTTATAGTGCTTCTAATCTCAAAAATGTTCGATAAAGTATTGTTTTGAACTAACTTTGGCTTAGAATGAATGAATGGTCGTCCCGGTTATTTAAATTTTGTTTACTTTTCGAACACGTTTTCGGTTCGCACAGGCCACATACTGTATGTATTTTCCTCATTCCAACGCCAATCATTTAGTTTTCGGATGACCTTTAAAGCCTCTTACTGTCGTGACGATCAGACGTTATGAATAAAGTGTAAATTTTGGCAGCTCATGCCACTTAAAATACAGTCGGAACAACCTTCGGCTGTCTTCGTTCGCTACCGGTCGGCTTTTACATGCGTACTTAAATCCCTGAAGTTTCAGGCTGACCATAAGCATATATACTACCAAGCAGTGTGTTATATGGAATTATGAATGGTAACGCGGAATAAACGTGATCTAAACAAGGGTTCTGCTGGCTGGTTCACACATATTATGCACCGAGGAGATATGCTGACAACTTTTTGTCTAGGTTTATGTTTTTTCCGAACCTCTGGTTTTATTTTATTATAAGAATAATTCCTAAAAATCGTGCCTACGACATTCTTTTCATCGACATTCTTTTCAATGCGTTTTTCATAATATTACACACAATATTTTCTCACAATACTAGTTTGTATCTTATAAGTATTTAAACCCCCCACTGATATCCCATGATGCACTGGTCTAACAGTTGTAACGTCATCAGGGAATCGGCTTGTTAGACAGAGACTCCACCCACCTGCAGCTATATAAATATGGTACAATTACGACGCCTTTTAAATGTAAATTTTGGTAGGACGGGTGATGGTAGAACAGCAGCGACAATTGACCCTACGCTGGCCTTTTCTTATACGCGACAACACGTGGCATACAGATGTGAAGAAACCGATATACCCGTGGCCACAATACAATACACGCGTATGCAAATTTCGGAAACATGCTCGGTGTACATTAAAGTAAATAATAGACAATAGAGCATCAAGTGAAAATCGATATAAATGATCCGTGGATTACATGGTTAAACTAGCCCATCCTCTACAACAAGTGTTACAATCAGTATACGACTTAATAACAACAATACATTTCTCAACCCACAATGTAAATGTCTCTCAAAAAGACCTTCCTTAACCCCCGATGGAACAATACCTTTGAGGGCAGTTCACTTGGTGTTTATGAATGAGTCGAGCCAGTCATCCGCTCCAGGCAGACGTGGCTAGACCAAGGTAAGTTCACAACACACATTGTGAGGGAAACGCATTTTTCAATTCACTAAATACAATTATCAATTTTAGAGGATTAGATTCCAAATCTAGGTTAGATGGGATTCATGGCAAAATATAAATTGTTTTAAAGTGACATGAGCAGCCGAAACACGCACTTGTTTTTTATAAATTGTGATTTTCAAGGCAAGAAGAGCGTTTGAAGTTCAGAAAAAACAAAAATGATTGATGTTGAAATGAACAATAAATACCGTACGAACGGAAATAGTGTTTTGAAAGTAAACAATTTTAAATAACCGGGATGAGCGTTCATTTATTTTAGGCCCAAGTTACTTGTAAACACATCTTTACCGAACGTTCTCGAAACTTTTACTGGCATTAAAAAGCTTTTAGTCTGTGCTCAGAATTTTATTTCAACGGAAAAAATTAACATTTTCGGCAGCTCGCTCCACTTTGAGTAAACAAAGCGTTTTTAAGAGCAAGTTTTTGAAAAGAGGCACAGAAAGCACTTATTTCTTTTTAAGCTAGAGATAAGGCAAGTTTTTAATAAACGTGACTCGTATGAACGAAAATTATTTTGTGCCGAATATTGGCATATAAAAATATACCCATATATATAATGCCCTCTTGCGGTCTCCTTGTTCAGTCCAAGCTTTAAAGCAGACCAGAAACTTATAGAACATCGCGCTATACGTAATGAAACTTTCGCAAATTTTCATTCACAAGAAAAAGATCCAAATATGTTTCGAAACTGCGTCATTTTGTCCTGTGGCTTACGGGGCTTAACAAAAAATTTTGTAGATGATTTTAAAATTTGATTAATTTACTATTATTTTTATTCTTTATTTTCGTCTGCAGTAAAATAACTGAGCGCGGAAGTTTGTTCCGAAAGTGTCCGAGCCATATCATACCCGAAACGATGGAACACATATAATTTTTCTTCGAATGCAATACAAGATTTCGACAAATGCCGATGTCTTACTTCACGATGCAAATAAATACTTTCTTTAAGAAGAAATTTGATGTATTTTATTGCTTTCGTGGTTTTTACTAAGAACGGCATCGATGGTTGCTACAAAAGTGTCGTTTTCAAACGTTAGCCTGGCGCAGACGAGAGGCGCCGGCTGAGCTACAAGGCACGCGTGGCCAAGGGAGCAGCTACAAATTTCAGCGCAGACGATGAGCTCTCGGCTGAGGCCAGTTCCTTGTCACTCAAGTTCACTGACCTACACAAGTGTCACTACCCGTGTTACGTAATATTCTAAGTGGTCACATGATTTAATAGGCACACGTGATTGGACTATCCCTCCTCTCAGCTCAACCGGCAGCTTACGTTGTGCGCACACGGTGAGATTCTTGCCACGAGAGGCAGAAAATATCAAACATGCTAAATACTTTCCTCACCGCCTCGAGAGGCGAAAATCTCACCCAAATTTACGCGCACACGGGGGAAACAGCTTAGCTCTCAGCCACGCGTAGCCGGCAGCTCAGCCAGCGCCTCTCGTGTGCGCTAGGCTTTAGCTTAGCTTAGATTAGCTTTTATGCTGTCGAAAGGGACAACTCATGTTTTAAAACTTAATTCAATTCAATCCCTTTCCCTGATTGTTGTAGTATTATAAAATTGGTTCAAATTAAGAGTTTACTTTTCAGATGAACGTTGATTTTTACTGGTTACCGGCTATTCTGGTATATTTGACGATATGTCAGGTTACCGGCGACACTTCCATAAGCAGGGCAAAAAGAAGTGTATCTGACTCTGAGAGATACAGTGTGGTAGCTGAGGCACAATGTGGTGGTACCAACATTGAGGTGTATTACTTGGACTGGTCAAGTTCTCTCTTACCCTCCGATGATCCCGAATACACCCTCATCCATACAGAATTCGTCAGTGCACCACCTGAAATCTACTCCGATAAGGCTGAACTGGAGATATACCTCAGTGAAGTGGTTGAAAAGGTCCAGTTGGCTCTGGCCGAAGACATGGAAATGGACACATGGGATCATGTTTTATTCCAGTATCTTGTTAGCGAAGGTATTCTTTCAAACATACTCATACTGTAATAAATAAAATTAACAAATTGATTGCTTTAAGCGAAATCCTGACCAATATATCGAGTGACTTCAACATTTATACACATCTGAGAGGTCATATTTCAATGGGCTTTGAAAATGATCAATCGGCAATGATGGATGATATTTGGCCAATGGCTGAAGGATGTGATCGTGTGGACAGGTTGTGATACTATGTCGTTCAGGCATCTCCCGATGACATTTGTAACATCACTCGATATAGTATGGCATCTAACATGGTAAAACTCTCAGTCAAATTATTCTTGTCAATGGTTTTTTGATTGGCATTTAGAAGCTGGAGATATAAGTAAGGCGGACACTTTTTGGATAAGAACTTCTTGTTTATTAACATCGGTACTTTTCAATAGAGCTACTTCTATCGCAATCATCCATTATCAATAATTGGATGATTATAATTACCCATTCATAAATGATGATGGGGATAGAAGTAGCTCTATCAAAACGTACGGATAAACAATAAGTTCTTATCCAAAAAGTGTCTTCCTTACTCACAGTTTAGGAGGTTATAAACATATATGAATGTATATCTATGTTTTCTCTGGGATGAATTGCTCGGAAGTTTGTCAATACGTCGAGGTATCATAGAATAACATTTGATCTTAAGCGTGATATAAGTGATATAATGACTATCTGGGAGTTGAAAGATATAATGCTAAGGGCAGTTAAATATTGCTTATGATTAAACTTCATTGGTATTGAAGTATCGTAGGGCTGACTATGTCACTATTTACTTCCATCTTGTCCAAGGCGATTGGTAGCAGAAGTTTATAAAACTGGGCGCCGTTTCACGAAGCCGTCGCACAGTGCGATCAATCGCAGTTGCCATAAGGGTGTATCCCTTCACTGTGGTATCCATTGGCAGCTAGGGTTCGTTTGCGATGCGACTTCTTTGTGAAACGAGCCTCAGGTTGTGTTGAGGATGAGAAAAGTGGGCGCTAGCAATCGACTTTAGGGTATTCATTTACACTCTGGAAACTCTTAAGTGGTCTATATACTCAGACCTACTTCTTTACAGACCTATTCACACTTGGTGACGACTACATGTGGCAGTGGTATATATGGTTAAAAGAGTTCTTCAGTGACTCCGGAAAGAACCCTTTCTTCTACCAATGGGATTGGGTCCGTGTTGTGGATGGAGAAGAGATCGGTGTCAACTGGTGGATTATACTCAACTATCTCAGATCCGATGGTTTCTTCAATAATTATGAGTATGTTTTACTCGTTCTAATCATATACCATTTCAAGGCAGACCTATTTCTTCCCATGGCATATAGAATCTAATACACCAACTTTAGCCAATCAACGGAAACCTAGCCAAATGATTAAAGATAACCAGATGTTTGATTGCACAAGAAAATCTCTTTAACGTGATAGCATAATCCACCTAAAATATCAATTCTGTTTAAAGATTTAAAGAGAATTCTAAACCAAAACAGACAAACACTTGAATAAAATTTCATGGGCGTATTTCTCATTGAGTATATTCACTTTCGTCTTTTCATTATGTATAGATCTGACGCTGAGAGTTATGGAATCATAGGGAATTCCCGTGGAAGCTCTATCATCACATTTGTTCCTAGAGGGGCAGTATTCAGTGGACGATTTCCTATCCAAATAAACGGAGGTCGTTATTCTCTGTACACGGGTTCGAACCACGGTTATGGCATCGAATATCTCCACTACCTTGTTTTGTACTGGTTGGCCAAGGAAGATCCAAACGCCAACTCTATAGTATCTCCATGTGTACTGAAAGGTAAGGTCTACACAGACTCTCTGTTTCTCTAATATGTATTTTGGCAAGAAGCTTGCTTCTGGAGCTTCTAATTTGATATGCATGTAAACTTTGATGGGACCCCCCACCATATTGTTGCAGAAATTTATCCAATCACATGAAACATGTCGGTAATAAACAAAACTCGTTGTACCGGCAAGGTTATCTTATCGACTCAAAAAAAGCAGAGCGTCTGATTGGTCGGTCAGTTGATTGATTCGGCCTTCCCGGCAAAATGACGTTTTTTTATTCAGTTGTTCTAGGGGTAAACGTGAGCTAATTTTAACTCTGTGGTCCAAGGATACCTTTTAGCAAATACTGAAATATAAACGTTGTACAGAATTTCAGGAGTTTGCATTTTTTTAATTTAATTTTAGGTGACGAATACTCAATTGAAATTGCTAACCGGGTATTAACGGTTACTGGCAGTGGAAATTATGAAGAATGTTCAGCCAAGTTAGACTTTTACATTGGGCTACTTGGCAACGGCTACGATGGTTTTGTTAATTCCGGTTCCGGTGCACCGGGAACTGATTTACCCGGAATGGTTATGGCTGCACAACCGGATGATGAAATCCCTACATCAGGGGGTGTTGGTGGGTCCATCAAGGGAGGATTCGGAACGTCCTTTGAAGGGAGCTCCTCGTTTTTTGGAGGAAAACGACTTCCTGCGATAAACAACGACAAATACTTCTTGATGGGGGACTATGACGTTGCATTTAGAACTCTGGGGTTAATCGATGGAGACGGAAAAGCAGACCTACTCTCTTTGGAAACAAAGACAAAAGAGTATGGAAATAAGGTACACAAATTGTTTAAATTCACTAGGATTGTCTTTTAGCATTCATAGAGGCTATATTTGAATCCAAAATGTATTCCTTTAAAAAGTGCGTTCAAAATTTTTTGTTCAAAATTACACTGTTTATTCCAACATAGTAAAATTCTTAAAACAGTTTAGCAAACATCACAGACGACAGTAACTAAAGAAAATCTTGAGTCTGTCTTATTTAATTATAATTCGTTTTCTTTTTTTGTGTTTTCTTTAGAAATACACAGACGTGTTGTCCGAGTTTCCTGAGATCGACGTGAACTTGGCTTCCAAAGTCTTCCAGATAGGTACTTACGCACCTAAACTCCTGCAAGGTTATGGGTTCGATCTTTCAACTGCCAACGTGTACACGCCCAGAGACAACACTGGTGCAGTTTTGCCACTTTTTAAGCGCTCTGAGTTTGAGGCCGCTGGTGGACTTGGCGGAGGCAACGCAGAAAGTGGAACTTCTTTAGGTAAGGAAACGATGATGAAATATGTTTATTTGAATTGATATATTAGAAGAATTTGATAGGTGATTTGATAGGTTATCGAACTGTAATCGTGTGCATCTAAGTTTCACCACGAGCCACATTTACCTCTCATTTAAATCCATCATCAAGGAGTTCCAGTAAAGGGGTTAAACGTTTATATATATTCTTTAACTTGCTTATGTAATTAACCAAATATATTATTCACTTTTCAGACAATAATATGTAATTTTTTTTTCTTTTTCTTTTAAAGGATGGGCTGCAGGAGCTATGTTAGCTAACATCCCAACCAGAAAAGATTGCTTGTGTTCCAATAAATAAAGCCTGAGATAACACACTTAGAGAAAGTAACTTGGTGCACACAACAGACAATTAATAGCACCGGCTTATATATGTTTACTAAATTATAAAAGAAAAAAAAAAGAAAGAAACAAACGGTACATTTTTATAGGATTCATTCATTGACGTGTAAATATCGACAGCATTCATCGGCAGCATTTTCATTCTCTTTCCTTTTGTTGTTTTCCATAGTATTGTGAGTGGATAATAAATCGAATTAAAAATAGACCATGGGTTAAGTACAGTGTTTGTTTATTTAGTTCGATAATACCGTAACAGCGATATTGATGACTCCGGTGATAGGTCTACAACTACAGAATCTCGAGTTCTATGGGATAATGGTCACTCACATCCCACGCCTGAAAAAAGAAAATCACCAAGATTACATTATGCAAAACATACGTAATAATCATCACGATATTCTTTGTTTGATTTCATTATTAGCTATTAGACTTGAAGACCAATGACGTCACTAAAAAGTTATGGAATTGTAAAAGGGAAGTGAGGGTTATATGATAAGTTCTTGAAGCGACACGCTTTACTGACCGCCTATATTTTTTCAGTGCAGAATACCGTGCATCATGTACCTCTCCTCACCCGATGGCGTCAATAGAGAGTCGGTCTATTGCTTATATAGAGGCTATCTACTGAGTCTAATAAGTCCCAAGCCTCTGCCGGATAAAAAGGAAGTGCCCATTGTTTTTGGTCAGGGCTACTTTCGCTAACTCAATTGTATCGGATGCTAACATAAATCTTCCAATAAAGAAATCATTTTAGAAATTCACAATGCATGGAACTTTTTATGGCCTTTAAGAATTTTTTCTTTGTGTAATGTTAAATCTCACCTGATCAAATGTAAGACCAAAGCTTTGTTGATAATTAAATGGCTTAGCACTCCCGGATACAATGGATTTTTTTAGATCATCTCCTGCCACAACAAACCTTGCCAGAGACAATAAAGAAGAATTAAATTGCTTTACAAGAACAATAGCAATAGGATCGAATATCGGTCATGTCAAACACATACATCACATACTGCTGTCTACATATTGGCCTTATTTTAGTGTTTCAGTGTTCAAAAATACATATTGGCCTTATATATATATATAAATTCTATCAATTGTTAAATGCAGTTAGTTATATCGATTCAGTTTAAGTTATCTGTTACTTTAATTGTAAGCACAAATGGCATAAGCTGTCGTATACAAATGTTGTAAGCACACCTTGTCTGATTGTTACAAGTCGTATATATCGGGTGGACAAAACAGTGGCCCCTTTCTTCATCATAAACGATTTGCGCCTTAATCACATATGCAACACATCATAAACCGCAACATTAAACACCACAATCAATCAATTCATATGCTTCATAAAATCGTTGACAGTTTTCCTTAACTCAAAAGTTATGATTATGAAGAGTTTAACAAACATAATTTATCTCATTTCGTTAACCCTTCCAAATGACTATGATAGAGTGTGATTCTTTTGATAAACTACAAGACAGCATTCCTGCAACTAAAGAATCCTAATATCGATAAATATTACGTTTGCTGAAAATTACTTTAAAAAATAGTACACAGTGCGATAAATCGAGTATCAGCCCCGTTTTAACAACCACTTTATGTAAATGAGAGGCAGTGTAGGGATTAAGTCAACGTCCGGCATTGCATCTTTCGACGTGGATTTTCTCAAATGACCAGAAAGGTTCTCGCTGTTTCTGTGTGAAGACAAATATATCGCTGAAAATCTGGTTATTTGAGTTATCTGTCGTAAGTACATGTCGTATGTGTGCTAACTATGGTATCCACTGACTGATCATTTGAGTTACTTTTCGTAAGCGCATGTCGCATGCGTGCTAACTGTGATATCGACTGGCTGGGTCATTCGAGTTACCTGTCGTAAGCACATGTCGTATGCGTGGTAACTGTGGTATCCACTGACTGGGTCATTTGAGTTACCTGCCGTAAGTACATGTCGTATGTGTGCTAACTGTGATATCCACTGACTGGTCATTTGAGTTACCTGTCGTAAGCACATGTCGTATGCGTGGTAACTGTGGTATCCACTGACTGGTCATTTGAGTTACCTGTCGTAAGCACATGTCGTATGCGTGGTAACTGTGATATCCACTGACTGGTCATTTGAATTACCTGTCGTAAGCGCATGTTGTATGCGTGCTAACTGTGGTACCCACTGACTGGTCATTTGAGTTACCTGTCGTAAGCACATGTCGTATGCATGCTAACTGTGGTATCCACTGACTGGTCATTTGAGTTACCTGTCGTAAGCACATGTTGTATGTGTGCTAACTGTGGCATCCACTGATTGGTCATTCGAGTTAACTGTCGTAAGCACATGTCGTATGCGTGCTAACTGTGGTATCCACTGACTGGTCATTTGAGTTACCTGTCGTAAGCACATGTCGTATGCGTGCTAACTGTGGTATCCACTGACTGGTCATTTGAGTTACCTGTCGTAAGCACATGTCGTATGCGTGCTAACTGTGGTATCCACTGATTGGTCATTTGAGTTACCTGTCGTAAGCACATGTCGTATGCATGCTAACTGTGGTATCAACTGACTGGTCATTTGAGTTACCTGTCGTAAGCACATGTCGTATGCATGCTAACTGTGGTATCAACTGGCTGGTCATTTGAGTTACCTGTCGTAAGCACATGTTGTATGTGTGCTAACTGTGGTATCCACTGAGTTGGGAATAAGCCAGGTAAAAGGAGAGCCATACAGAGGTGATGAGTGAATCTCACTATCGGACATATAATGACAACCAGCATTCATATCACCACCAAGTAACACATTCTACAACAATAATCAAATTGGGGATTTCGACATGCTCATAACCATGTGGTATTTTACTAGATCATTCTTTCAGATGAATAGCTTCGATGCTCTATCAAATACAAATGTATATCTTTTCAACTGAAGTTAATTCTACATATTTCTTTATATTTGAGTTTCAATAATTAAATTGCCAAGAGAACTGAAACCATAGTTGTATTATACATAGATGTATAAGTACAATCTCTGTGGTAGACATGTGAACTTAGTTCAGATTAGGGCTTTGCTTTGAAAACATTTTTATATGAAAATAGACAGCTACACCCATGAAAGCAGACAGCGCCTATCATTATAGATATGAACTCAGATCATATATATTGAGTAGCTCCCCTTTTGTCGCACTTGTTTTAAATTACCAATGCCATTAGACTAATTATATATTTTCATACCGAGATTCCATACTTGCTAGTTACGTGATGATAAACTGTAGCCAACTGTGCAATCTCTCCTTTCGTCTGGTCAGGCTTTGTGTGGATTCCAACAAAAACAAAATCTTTCAGTGTATCTGAACAAATAAATACAATTGTAATCGAAATATACTTAATGTAATGATTAAATATTTCCTATGAAAATCGCCACAAATCAAAATTAACAGTTAGGTTTATTAAAGTGGCATGAGCTGCCAAAATGTTAATATTTTGACTTTGAAACAGAATGTTGAAACTATTGGCTATTTTTCTCAAGACGTATAATTCAGAAGCTTTGTAGTGCTTCTAGTCTCGAAAATGTACGACAAAATATTGTTTTGAACTAACTTTGGCTTAGAATGAATGAATGGTCGTCCCGGATATTAAAATTTTGTTTACTTTTCGAACACGTGTTCGGTTCGTACAGGCAACACACTGTATGGATTTTCCTCATTCCAACGCCAATCATTTGATTTTTCGATGGCATTCAAAGCTGTCGTGACGATCAGAAATTATTAAAAAAGTGTGAATTTTGGCAGCTCATGCCACTTTAAACATACGTCGTTATATCAGAGTGTTTTTTAAAAAGGACATACTCCCACAGTTTGTTTTAGGTTTTCCTAAAATTTCGAAAAAATAAGAAGTAATGAATGTGGAACGAAGGATCACAAAGCGATTTTACGCTCAATAGTACGTTTAATGAGTAATTAATGGAATTCCATGACTGACAGCCAAAAACAAACAGCAGGAAATACATCCCATACGCAGTAGAAGCTTGCCACAAAATTCAAGTAAGACACCACAAAAATTACGACATATTAGATGAAAATTGAATAAAAGGCTCAACAACTTACGGTAAGACCAATTTCAAGAGCTTACGATAGGGGAGATGAAAATGAAGAACAATATCCAGAACTTACGATTGGGCAAATACAATTCTAAGAACAATAGGGCAAATTGAAAATTAAGAACAATTTCAAGAACTTATGGTGGGCCAGATAAAAATTCCAAGAACATACGATATGGTAGGTGGAAATGAAGAACAATTCCAAAAACTTAAGATAGGGCAAGTGAAAACTAAGAACAATTCCAAGAACTTACGATAGGGAAGGTGAAAATGAAGAACAATTCCAAAAACTTACGATATGGTAGGTGAAAATGGAGAACAATTTCAAGAACTTACGATAGGGAAGGTGAAAATGGAGAACAATTTCAAGAACTTACGATAGGGAAGGGGAAAATAAAGAACAATTCCAAGAACTTGCAATAGAGGAGGTGAAAATGAAGAACAATTTCAGGAACCTACGATAGGGAAGGTGAAAATGAAGAACAATTTAAAGAACTTACGATAGGGAATGTGAAAATGGAGAACAATTTCAAGAACTTACGATAGGGAATGTGAAAATGAAGAACAATTTCAAGAACTTACGATAGGGAATGTGGAAATGAAGAACAATTTCAAGAACTTACAATAGGGAAGGTGAAAATGAAGAACAATACCAAAAACTTACGATAGAGCAAGTGAAAACTAGGAACAATTCCAAAAACTTACATTTGGGCAAGTGAACACTAAGAACAATTCCGAAAACTTACGATATGGTAGGTGAAAATGAAGAACAATTCCGAAAACTTACGATAGGGCAGGTGAAAATGAAGAATATATGGTTCTCGTTCAAACTTATCTCCGGGATCACTGTATACCTCTGTGGCTCGAACCTGCACCTGGGAGAGTCTGTTAATAAGGGCAGTATATGAAATAAGCTTGTAATAGTTAAAGGATCTCCATTTTGTTGATTCCAATACGTTCTCGTCACCTGATTCTAAGCCTGCGCTCTATATTTAGGCTGTTTCGGTCTTCACGAATAAAAGAAAACGATATTTCACTTAAAACAGTTTTTAATAAGCTTCTAAACTTGCGACAAATTAACTAAGATGAACAATTTCAAAAGGACAACAATTCCAGAAGTTTTAACTCATGACATGAAACGTAGTTGATTCTTCTATGGTCACAAAAAGCTCCAGACTATTGCTATATTTCTCACGTTTGGTGGGCAAGAAAGAATATGGAGTAACTTTGGCTTTTTTTATTCAAATTCAATGCGCTTTGTGAAATTCTCCAGAAAGTTTCTCATAAATGAGTCGTCCGGCAGTGACCTATAAAAAGAAACCCAAACTGGTTTTTATATACCTGTAAATGTAGACGTATTCCTCTTTATAGCTGGTTCTCCCTAAAGCTGGGCTGATTTTAAAACCATATGGCGATGACGTATGTCTACAAAAGAAACAAAAGCAAGATACTGATTAAAGCTACTTGTCAGTCCATCCGATTCTCAGGTATGGATTTCATGTTTCAAACAGTATGAAAGAAATCCGGGACTACAATAGGACAAATAAAGCAGAATAATTTTAAACAAAGAAGACTTTTAGGAGAATTGATTTATTGATTGTGGATATATAACGTTTGTGGAGAAAATCCACCTTTTTAATCAGTTTCGTGACTTCAAAGGCTCCTCATTAGATGATATCGACTGTCAATATGGATCTTTGATAAAGGTATAATCTTTACCCTATCTGTGTCCATATTTAAACAAACCCAGTCAGCGATTACATAAAATATGTAACAAAAGAAATGGGTTGCAAGCAGCAATACGATATATCGGACGGCATATGTCAATAAATATACCGGGTTGCATTTCATATGTGTGCTTCAATTGCAGTGGTGATTTGTAGTTCAATTTACCGAACTTATGGTGATATTACATATAACAAAGTTCAGTCTACGAATTCTGAAATGCTCGTCGGTAAAGTCCGACGCACTTTTGTCGGAAATTACAAGCTATGAAAATAATATTGTAACTGCTCTGTATGGAAATTTCCTACCCCAGACTTCTTTAGAACCCATAACAGATTATTCTTGTCCTCTTTTATTTATTTTTATTTATTTATTTGGCATGCACCGTTTGACCCAGTTCGAACGTCACGCAAAATGGCGGCAAAGCCTCCAAGAAATGCCAGTTTGTTGTTGTTTAAGACCAGGTTACGCCCTTTGGAATAGCTACATGTAATAAAAGCGGACAAGAATAATCTTTTATGAGTTTTAAAGAAGTCTGAAGTAGGAATCGTCCATATCGAGGAGTTAGGGCCTACAATAATATTTTCATGGCTTGTATATCATTTCCACCTTGTATTTCAAATTCGTATACTGAACGTTGGTATATGTAATATCACCATAAGTTCGGTAAATTGAACTATGGTGATTTGTAACTGTAAATTGACTAAATACGTTTTTTTTTTTTTTAAATGTTGAAACAAAACGAACTTCCTGTAAGATCCCAGGATGTTATTTGAACGCTTTCATCGTCATTTCAACCAATCATGAAGACGCCCTGGCTCAACGACGTTTGTGTATCACGTAACAACAAAGGCAATGTATATTGCATGTCAACTATGACGTGATGAAGCGTGAGCTATTAATTTCCGTATCATGGCTGTAGAGAGAAAAAAAATTGAGGATTGAGGAATACCTATAGGGGCCTACTAGTACATAACTTTCTCAGCAGATGGCAATGTATTTACATCCATGTATTTGAGAGAATCACCACCAGTATAGTGATCTGAAATTCTAGAGAATTAGTTGTAAGAATCTTAGGAGGTAATGTACAACTTTGATGACGAGGCTGAATGTCACAGTGACTTACGTATTCAAATGAGCCACCAACTTGGATATGACGTCATTGGGACTCCCTCTTAGCTCCTCTAACAGTATGAGATCATAGCGAATCAGTATCTGAAATAGAACAGAAACTTCCTCAGGTTGGGTGAGAGAAACAAAAACACTTTAATATGAAGTTAAATTTTAAGCTGCTTGAATGGATCTGCCAACTGTTTTTCACGATGTAATACCGAACAATGCCGCGGGTTTTTTTCTTCTATTTTATATTTATAACATTTTCTCTTTCACTTCCTTTATTAATGATAACATGTTATCTATTCAGATACTGGGTTATTCACAAGGTTCGAGAGCTGCCCATTAATGACACAATAATTATTGTCATTTATCAATAATTGGTGCAATTCCTTAAGTGACAAATAATCGCCATTGATGTCTAATCGGTTATCTTAAATCACAGCACACCGATTTAAATTGATCACCTACTCAGTAGAGGAAACCTAATTGCAATAACTAACAGATGTAAGATGAAGGGAGGTAATTCATTACGATATGACGATTTGGTCGATACAAAGAAATGTCGTCCAGACCCCTAGCAACATTTGACCTCTCGGTTTTGAATCAATTATCATACTCTATATATAGTGGTCATTTTGTTAAAAAAAACGTCCGTATGAAATTTAACATGGGAAACCATTAGATGCTCTGTCACGTTATTCATGTTACTGATATCAGGTTGAAATGTATACCCTATGTCAGTCTCACCTTCAGCGTCTTATACAGCATGGAATAAAGTAAAATAGATTTTGCTTCAAGACAATTTTTTATCAGCTTCCAAATTTGCGACTAATTAAATTAGACGGACAATAGTTATTTATTAGACTCATAAATCTAGACTGGTTATGAATTCTGAATGTTAAAACTGCCTGTGAACCCATGTCTATCAAACACCTCACCTTAACAATAACACTGTCTGTGAACCCATTTCTATCAAACACCTCACCTTAACAATAACACTGTCTGTGAACCCATGTCTATCAAACACCTCACCTTAACAATAACACTGTCTGTGAACCCATGTCTATCAAACACCTCACCTTAACAATAACACTGTCTGTGAACCCATTTCTATCAAACACCTCACCTTAACAATAACACTGCCTGTGAACCCATGTCTATCAAACACCTCACCTTAACAATAACACTGTCTGTGAACCCATTTCTATCAAACACCTCACCTTAACAATAACACTGTCTGTGAACCCATGTCTATCAAACACCTCACCTTAACAATAACACTGTCTGTGAACCCATTTCTATCAAACACCTCACCTTAACAATAACACTGTCTGTGAACCCATTTCTATCAAACACCTCACCTTAACAATAACACTGTCTGTGAACCCATTTCTATCAAACACCTCACCTTAACAATAACACTGTCTGTGAACCCATGTCTATCAAACACCTCACCTTGACAATAACACTGTCTGTGAACCCATTTCTATCAAACACCTCACCTTAACAATAACACTGTCTGTGGACCCATTTCTATCAAACACCTCACCTTAACAATAACACTGTCTGTGAACCCATTTCTATCAAACACCTCACCTTAACAATAACACTGTCTGTGAACCCATTTCTATCAAACACCTCACCTTAACAATAACACTGTCTGTGAACCCATGTCTATCAAACACCTCACCTTAACAATAACACTGTCTGTGAACCCATTTCTATCAAACACCTCACCTTAACAATAACACTGTCTGTGAACCCATTTCTATCAAACACCTCACCTTAACAATAACACTGTCTGTGAACCCATTTCTATCAAACACCTCACCTTAACAATAACACTGTCTGTGAACCCATTTCTATCAAACACCTCACCTTAACAATAACACTGTCTGTGAACCCATTTCTATCAAACACCTCACCTTAACAATAACACTGTCTGTGAACCCATTTCTATCAAACACCTCACCTTAACAATAACACTGCCTGTGAACCCATGTCTATCAAACACCTCACCTTAACAATAACACTGTCTGTGAACCCATTTCTATCAAACACCTCACCTTAACAATAACACTGTCTGTGAACCCATGTCTATCAAACACCTCACCTTAACAATAACACTGTCTGTGAACCCATTTCTATCAAACACCTCACCTTAACAATAACACTGTCTGTGAACCCATTTCTATCAAACACCTCACCTTAACAATAACACTGTCTGTGAACCCATTTCTATCAAACACCTCACCTTAACAATAACACTGTCTGTGAACCCATGTCTATCAAACACCTCACCTTGACAATAACACTGTCTGTGAACCCATTTCTATCAAACACCTCACCTTAACAATAACACTGTCTGTGGACCCATTTCTATCAAACACCTCACCTTAACAATAACACTGTCTGTGAACCCATTTCTATCAAACACCTCACCTTAACAATAACACTGTCTGTGAACCCATTTCTATCAAACACCTCACCTTAACAATAACACTGTCTGTGAACCCATGTCTATCAAACACCTCACCTTAACAATAACACTGTCTGTGAACCCATTTCTATCAAACACCTCACCTTAACAATAACACTGTCTGTGAACCCATTTCTATCAAACACCTCACCTTAACAATAACACTGTCTGTGAACCCATTTCTATCAAACACCTCACCTTAACAATAACACTGTCTGTGAACCCATTTCTATCAAACACCTCACCTTAACAATAACACTGTCTGTGAACCCATTTCTATCAAACACCTCACCTTAACAATAACACTGTCTGTGAACCCATTTCTATCAAACACCTCACCTTAACAATAACACTGTCTGTGAACCCATTTCTATCAAACACCTCACCTTAACAATAACACTGTCTGTGAACCCATTTCTATCAAACACCTCACCTTAACAATAACACTGTCTGTGAACCCATTTCTATCAAACACCTCACCTTAACAATAACACTGTCTGTGAACCCATTTCTATCAAACACCTCACCTTAACAATAACACTGTATGTGAACCCATTTCTATCAAACACCTCACCTTAACAATAACACTGTCTGTGAACCCATTTCTATCAAACACCTCACCTTAACAATAACACTCAAAATGGCTTGGTCGGTTACTTTTCTTTCACTTAGCCATTTGATATTGAATGAGGCGACCTTCAGGGAAGCGCCGGAGGAAAGTTGAAAGGTCAAGAAGATACCCAAACACAGCAGAGGAAGGATTCCTGGAGTCATCGTCAGGGCCACTATAAAAATAAAGGTGTCTCTTTAAAGTTGATATTTTGACGTTAAAACAGAATGTTTAATTGGCTATTTTTCTCAAGACGTATAATTCGGAAGCTTTTTAGTGCTTCTAGTCTCGAAAATGTACGACAAAGTAGTGTTTTGAGCTAACTTTTGCTTAGAATGAATGAATGGTCGTCCCGGTTATTTAAATTTTATTTACTTTTCGAACACGTTTTCGGTTCGTACAGGCCACATACTGTATGGATTTTCCTTATTCCAACGCCAATCATTTAGTTTTTCGATGGCCTTCATAGCCTCTTACTGTCGTGACGATCAGAAATTATGACAAAAGTGTGAATTTTGGCAGCTCATGCCATTTTTCGTAATTATCTTCTACCCAATACACCAAAACGCTAGAATAAATTGAGATATAAATGTAATACATCTTAGAAAAATTCAACTGAAAAGAAACTATGTATACGTTAAAATGGAATATCTGGGAAGTTACCAAAATTAGAACCGAAACTGATTTACATATTATTTTTTTTAGAAAAGACATAGTGTAAAATTCAAAGAGTAATAGAGAAAACGACCCACCTTCAAGTGACGTATGTCAGAACTGTTATCTTGATGAAAACAGATATTGATATATGCATGAGAACCACCGGCTGGTGGAGGAATTCGTGTCACTTGTTTTATGTTGACTCACTCATGTTTGGTCAATGACTAAAAGCAGTGATATTCTTGGGCAAGACTGCCAGCGAAAGTTTGAAAACGTCTAATCAACAAATATTTATATTGGGTGGCTTAAAAACAACGCTACTTAATTGGAACTCAAATAACACTGTCATCTTAATAACTAGACATTTCATAAACTTGTGTTCGAAAAGTCGCAAAACTTCAATTTTCAGCTTCCCGAACGTTCCCTCTTTTAAAGGCACACTTGCCGCCGTAGCCTGTTTAAATTTGCTAAGAAAACCAATTTACATGAGCTTACTACGACTAATACCACTAAACTTAAACATAGGACACATAAAACATGTCTAGTTAGCTTTAGAATGTAGAAATGGGGTGAAAAACAAACGAAGAATCGAAGCCTGATTACAACAACAACGATCAGTGTCGGTCAACGTTCGTGTTGGATTACCCTCATTTCAGGCCTTTATATCTGTGGTTTACATTCAAACAAATAATCAGTAGGCTTTTCCAGTCGCTGTTAACCGATCGTCAGTCTGTATTTCTCAGATAAATAGGCCTACGTAAAATTACACTGTGCCGTTAGTTCACTCACTCGACTGAAACATAAAATCGCCAATAGGGGGCAGATTGGTTTGTTTACGTTCCGGGTACCTAACAATTCAAATTTTCAAATTCAAATTAAAAATACAAAGTGAAGTCCAAACTTTTAAATTTTGGTAAAAATAGAAAGTTCCTAACTTATATTGTCTGGGAAAAATACAGAAAACGGTCTTTCTTTATTAATGTAAACAATATTCCTGATTTTCGCGGCAAGTGTGCCTTTAAATAATTATTTTTTGCCAATCAGGGCGTTACTGTTGGGCTAATGCTGGCAACAACGGTTGCCCGAACATCATTTTGTTCTTTAGCCAAAATTGGCCTAGCAGGTTTTGGCACCTCACGCTAGTGAAAGCCTACACGACATTGGTGAAGGAATATGTGAACCAACATCGGAAAACAAACAATTGTAAGTTTCCACAGTTGCGCGTCTCAGCAAAGCTTTTCACGGAAACTTCATAAATTTGAAAGTTATGGTGCATGTATAATGTACACATTTTATATTAGTGTCTTTCATAGTGTTAGTCGAGTTATCTAAGTTTTAAATTAATAGCTTTTGATTTCTCAAACCCATCTCCCGATGTATTTATACATTGATAAGGTGTTAATTCTAAAGCTAAAACACAAAAGATAGCGGCCTCAGATATACATACATGTATATGAAATATCATTCTTGATAATGTCCCGGTGTCAGAGTGACTATATTTTCAAAAATATACAGAAGACGAAAACAGTTCGGGTTGTGATTCTGAGATTATGCTAATAAACAGTATAGCAAAACTCTTATAAACAAATACCCAAATGATTATCTATAGAGTTTATTCTTTAGGGACTTTAGCATCTGTGTTGAGTGGAGAAAGTTTCGACGAATATATTGACTCTTTATAGACAAGATCACTTTAGTATTATTTAGAGAGAACTGGGGGTGGAAGAAGGTGACAAGTTTTCAAGTCATGCTACCTCGTTCTTACGGATTGGTTACATGTACTTTAGTATGTTTAATTTCTGTGAGACGAACGGCCAAAATTCTGACTTTTTTCGTGAAT